>CM022945.1:117101232-117567011 GCA_012931725.1 Litsea cubeba
ATCTTAGTAATTCTTTAGATGAACTTTCTTTTAATGATAACCATTCCTTAGTAATTGTTGGATTTATTCTTCCACATTAACTATTAATGTTTATTTGATTTTTGTGTTGGATTTTATTTATGAACTTTGAATACCAATTGAATAAAGCTTCCATTGCATTTGATGAAATTTATTTTGACTCACCACAGGTTGAAATTTTATGTGGGTCTACTTTTGGAAGCTTGTGTTGTATTAAACACAGGAATTTGAATTTAAGATTTTAATTTTCACGTTTTTCCCCAATTCTTATTTTGGGGACGTGACACTTTTGACCTTTTCCATATTTTTATTCATGGAATCTCATCAAACTAAAAGCAAACCATGATCCCTTTTGCAGGTTTTCATCAATCGTATTTGGAGATTTTGTGGGCAGATAAGAAGAGGATCCGATCGCAGAGCCTAGGTTTGAGTTACGTAAGACCAAGAAAGAGACGAGGAAGGGCTCCATGCGAGGAAGAGGGCGACCGAGCTAAAGGCGCTTGTTCTTCGTTGATTTGGGTGGTTTTTCCTCTTTTGAGTGGAACAAATGGGTAAGAAAGACAAAAGAGCAAAGAAAGGCGGGGATTGTTTTCGTCTCTGGAAAGAGATGAGCGGGAAAGAGGGGAATGGTTGGGCCTTCAAAAATGCTACGGCTGCACCGTTGGATAAGCTATCCAACGGTCAATAGCCCACTTCGCACAGTGTTGGTGTGAACACTTTTCACCTTATTAAATTCATTTTTTAAAAGAATTTGGATCAACTATGTAGTTGTTATACTTTAAGTGGATCAATAACAGTCTACTACATCATCCAAAAATTTAAATTATTTTTTATCATATCATTTAAACTTCAAAATTACTTAAATTTTAAATGAAACGACGGACTGTTATTTATCGATTATAAAGTTAAGACAACTACTATAGGCCACCCAGACTCTTTCTCAAATGGAGGGTTGCATTTAGACGCTCTCCTTTCAATCCTTCCATTTTGTACGATACCAGCTGGCTGCTCCTTACATTTACTTTGTACGATACCAGCCGGCTGCTCCTTACATTTTGTACGATACCAGCTGGCTGCTCGGCTTTACGCCTGCTTTTTGGACAATGGATCGGTCGAAAGATCGTGTGTCAGACATTTCAGATTTTATTTTTCTACTATACTCTATCAAACATTTTTACGACGTCCCTCTCTCTCTTGCCTGTTTTGCAAACTGCAATGGTGCAATTAGTAAACAAGAGAGAGAGATGGGAGACCAATATCCACCACGGGTAATTAGCCATGGCCTTAGATTAGTGCTCTTAAATTGCCCAATGACCCACTCCATTTCTTCTTGCGCTGGTTGCGAGCAACGTCTTTATATATGGATGGATATACACATGTGAACCGTGCAAGTATGCAATTAAATCAAACCAAATCAAACCAAGTCTTTTCCCATCAGGTGGGGTCTCCATTGGACGCCTTCTTACATGGCCGAACCATGCAACTACTCTCTGAAAATAGGATAATTTTGAGATCATATTTTTTCATATCGATTAGGATGGGGCGAATCATGTCCGATCTATCATGGCCATTCCAAATTAGAATAATTCATGAAATTAATGGTTTTATCCTAATCTGTTTTATTTATAATTGATTTATAACTATGCAACGAGAGTATGATTAGATTATAAAGTGAGTTTAGGAAAAGATACAGTACTGCTCGGTGGCGAAACGAGAGGACATGTTCTGCACTCTAAGATGACCCATTCTACAAAAGTTTTTCAATGAGATTGGATGTTGAGACATACAAATATTGAATAACATCATTTCTTCATACAAATATTCGCTAACGTTTTAGTTAATTAATACTAAATTTAAATTTATTATTTAATTGAGCTATTAACCGATTCTATGCTAGTCTCCTGTCATCAAGCAGGGGAGAAGACTCTACATTCATATCTTTCAAGGAAAAAGAAAAATCTACATTCATGAAAACGTGGCGGGTCTCAACATAAGACTTTTCTTTGTCTCCATCCTAACTCCCAAGTCCTTCTCTGTCTGCACCATGACTCCTAGGTCCTAAACGTCTCATGACTCAGGCTTTCTCAAGACTTTTCTCATTCTTATATGGTTCAGATTTTAAGTAGAACAAGGTACGACGGGTGGGATATGTTAGTATAGTGGATCACTACAAATTCTACATTGATATGATATTGTCCACTTTGGGCCTAAGCCCTCATGGATTTGTTCTTGGGTACCCAAAAGGTCTCATACCAACCAATGGAGTACTTAGTACAACTTATATGCCCATGGTCTTTCCCGGGCCTCCCTCAAACGATCATCCATCCATCCGCTCTATCGAGGAGAGCCAACTCGAGAGCCTCACCACGGATCCAGCAATCGTGAGTACCGCGCTTTCCCTTGCACATCACTGGGGCCCACCACCTTTTGTTTGGCAATCTGAGGATTCTCCGAGCTAAGTCTGGGCTTGGGTTCTCATACCACTTGTTGGGACAGTGGACCACCACAAATTCTACATTGATATGATATTGTCCACTTTGGGCCTAAGCCCTCATGGATTTATTCTTGGGTTCTACCCAAAAGGCCTCATACCAATGGAGTACTTAGTCCAACTTATATGCCCATGATCTTTCCCAATTCTAACCGATGTGAGACTTTGGTTGCACATCCCCAACAGGATATTTATGTGAGTTTTCAAAGATGAGCCAGAATTTTCGCTATGACTTTAGAAGTGAACCAAATTACAATCGGTGCAACCACCCCCGCATTAATGTACTTAAGTCTGCCTCTCTCTCTCCAATTATTAATTTCAAATATGGGGGCATTTATACTATAATACACAAGAACCCTATAATATATTATAGTATACTAGATGAATTTTACTCTCTAAAAAATACAAAAAGTACAAAAGTCTCGTACAAAAGTCTATGAACATAAGTAGGTTGTTTATGAGACTCCACAGCACAAGAAGATCAGACCGCCCAGCTAAATATAGCAAATGCAATCAACACAGAAGGAAACCAACTCAAACTCATCAGTCTGTCATCGAGAGAATCCATAGTGGGGGCCCATATAATGACTTGCGTTTACCAAGTCGTCTACCCTCCTCGTCTCACTTACAATCTGCAACCATATATCCCACTTGTTGTGAGAACTCGGTTGACTCTATCAAACATTTTTACGTCGTCGTCGTCGTCTTCTTCTTCACTCTCTCTCTCTCTCTCTCTCTCTCTCTCTCTCTCTCTCTCTCTCTCTCTCTTGCAATCTGCAACTATATATATATCCCTTATTGGTGCAAGTGAACGAACGTATATGTGTGTATGAGAGAGAGAGAGAGAGAGAGAGAGAGAGAGATGGGAGACCAGTATCCACCACCACCACCACCACCAACACCGGTAATTAACCATTTTAGCCATGTCCATAGCTTAGTGCTCTTAAATTTCCCAACGACCCTCTCCACTTCTTCCTGCGCTGGGTGCGAGCAACGTCTCTATGGATGGATATACACATGCAAACCATGCAACTACTCTCTCCATCTCTCATGCTCTCAGGCCCCTTCGAGCATCCAACACCCTGCAGACACCAACCACTCGCTGTACCTCCGACAATACGCAGCCTATCCTCATGGCTGCTTCTACTGTAATGCGTGTGGGGGCCAAGGCAGAAGCTTCTGCTACCATTGCGATTCCTGCAATGTCGACTTGCACCTCCCCTGCGCCTTCATGCCCCTCTCCCTCCACACCCAAGCCCACAATCACCCTCTCCAGCTCTCCTTCGGGCCTCCCTCCACCTTAAAATGCAACATTTGCAGACGCATGATCGAAAGCAAAGGGCACTACCTTTGCAACATGTGCAACTTTAACGCCCACGTGGCTTGCGCCCACCGTGCACTGACCATATCGAATATCGATGGAGATCCTGGGAGACGGGTAGACGGAGGGAGCAACGGCGACGCCCGGCGTGGGCTAGGGTTTTCCGGTATTGCACGTTACATACAATTAGTTTCAGATTTCGCTCAGCTCTTGGGCATGTTTTTCGGGTCAGACGGCTCGTCGAACAACTCGGGATGGTGATGAGGATGTGGAAGTTGGATGGATGGAAGTGATCTACTGGTGCAAATGGTTATTAGCTCTTTAAGTTCCTAGAAATCCATGCGAAATAAATTAGTAATTTAACAGATTAGGAGATGGCCATATGGAGATCTTCCCCTTTACTCATCATCAACAACAAATGGCTCTTCAATCTCAACTTAATTTGTGTTTAATCTTCGCAGAGTGTGAGTCGTCGTGTTTTCCTTTCCAGATCGCCATGTCTTTTTTATTTGCGTGTATGTGTGTTTGTTACTTTGTTTTATGTTTTACCATTTGCAAGTAAAAGTAACTGTTGCAGCGTATGTGCTGAAGCAGGAAGACGTACGTCTGTATCCTCTTTCTTATAAATAAGGGATAAATAAAGAATAGCTACTTGTACTTTTTCACGTATTTCAGACTACCTCCCTCCCTGAAGTTTGGTATTTTGTACTAAACCCACCTGAACTTGTAATTAACATGCAAAAGTGATGAATTCTGTTATAATTAACGGCGTATATGTATAAATGGCTTGTTTGGCAGGCTAGCCGCAACTTACAATCCCAAATGGCTTTACAACGTGACTTTTTTACCCCTAAACCTACAACTCCTTTTCTCATCACAAAAGGTAAAACCCATCTATCTCATTGTGTAACTCTCTTCAAGAAAGTTCATTACATGGCACAATCAAAAGAAAAAAGTCATGAACTTTAAAATTCACAAAGAAAGTTGTAGCTTACCATTAAAGGAGGCAAGGTTTTTCCCATTGTTATATCAAAATTCCAAGCTCAGAACAAATAAAACCATTTCTGATTGGAACCAAAAACACACTTCTACCTAGAAATCACAAAAATCCAATCCTAAAAAATCCATATTCATTGATGAAGAATCCATGCCCAATGGAAAATACCCTATGAAAGTCTACATATTTTTCACAGTAACTCTATGAGACCCAGCAACAATAACAGTAGTTGCCATGCCCAAAAACATCCCATGCTCCACAACACCAGGCAATCTCATCTCAACATTGCATCGTTCGCCGCATTCAAATCCCCAATCTCCTTTTCAAAATACAAATGCAGTAAGGCTGACAACACTTCTATGCTTCATACAAGAGGACGAGCACGCAGGTTTAGAAGGAAGAAAGAAGTAAAAAGAGAGATGGAGCAGCTTCTTAATATTCATCAGAAAAACGACCAGAAGTGATCTCAGCATGAGTGTTGCTTTCCTTTAGATGTGCATCCAAAGTTTGCCCACCAAAACTGCAGAGAGTTACTTTCAAGGTCTGAAAAGCACTTGTAGTAACAAAAAGAGGCCTTCCATCTATGCCTAACTGTTCAGAGCAAGCGTCATCACCAGCAGAATCTTCATGTAAAGATGCTCCTGTTTCTAGCAATTCCACATCATCGCTGCAAGAAGTGGCCTTTGATGTTGTAGCAGAAAGGTTTACAGTGTCATTACTACTTTCCTCATTATTGACCTTTTCCATTATAATATCATGTGGTGTGACACTGAAGTTCTTTTCATTAACAGACAAATTCTTCGCTAAAGAACACCCATCGCCCAAAGCTGAGCCACCGTCAGAACAGGTCTCAAGGGCAGAAATTCCATGGATACCTTGCTCATTGATAACTGCTCTATCACTAGTGCACGAGGAAGGTTTCTTTTGCTGCCTCATTTTCTTTTTTATTTTTTTTCTTGAGCTTCTTTTCACAGGCTTATCTACTTTAATTTGGAGCCATCCTCTACTAGGTCAGCAGAACCAGCTCGAGTGGAAGCATCATGCCCTGAACCAAAAGAATCGCTGGATAAATTACAGTTCTGATGGCTACAACTTTTAGAAATAGCATATTTAGTTCTTTTATTTACTGAACCCCTGTTCTGAGATTGAAAGAGACCATTAGATGCAGAACTGCTGGATGTAAATGTCTTCTCACAGCACATGTGATTTGGAGGACGGTGGCTTGTCTGTTCCTTTCTGATATTAAGATCAAATGAAATTTCAGGGGATGAAAAAACTAGCTCCGGGCCATCCATTTTCACTTCAGTTCCCGACCCCATACAGTTTCTCTGATCAAACTGTTGCAAAGGCAGAATAAGGGGTACAAGTTTATAGCATGTGTCAAGTTTGACGATAACCCATATGAGAGCAATACACCTAAGAAACAACTAGTGGGAGATTAATGACTAAATACCAACCTAACTCTTCACATTTAGCAGCTACTGGAGGCAAATCCACCCTCAAAGCCATTGAATGGATCCTCAACCAAAAATCCACCTCCTCTTCCCACTCTCCTCCTCCTCCCTCTCCTTCTCCCTCTCAACCCCGTCTCAACCGCTTCTTCCAATCTAAAACCCCCCTCCTCCACCAAACCCAGACCCAGAACCAAACCGACCCATTACCCCAGTCCCCCCAAAACCCCCCTCCTCCCAAGCGCCCCAAACCCTCCCCCTCCCACCCCTTATTCAACCGCATGCACCCCCGCACCATCGACGACATCATCGGCTAAGACCACCTCCTCTCCCCCACCTCCCTCCTCCCCTCCGCCCTCCGCCGCGGCCGTCTCCCTTCCATCATCCTCTGGGGTCCTCCCGGCACCGACAAAGCCTCCCTCGCCCGCGCCATCTCCAACTCCAACACCTCCCCCGACTCCTCCTACCACTTCGTCCCACTCTCCGCCGTCACCGCCGGCGTCAAAGATGTCCAAGACGCCGTCCAGGAGGCCCGCCGCTGGAAAAGGAGCAGCAAACGTACGCTACTCTTCCTCGATGAGGTCCACCATTTCAACAAATCCAAGCAAGATTCCTTCCTCCCTGTGATCGAAGATGGGAGCATCATCTTCATCGGCGCCACCACCGAGAACCCCTCTTTCCACCTCGTGACGCCCCTGCTCTCGTGCTGCCAGGTTCTCCGCCTTAACCCTCTGCAGCCCTGCCACGTCGCAGCGCTTCTCCACCGCGCTACAGGGGAGCGAAGCAGATGCTGCAATTCTGGAGACAAATGAAATTGCAGCATCCTTCCAAGTCGATGTTGGAAGGAGGAGAGGAGCAAAAATGATGAAAAGGGGCAAGAAAGAGTTATATACAGGGGGTAATTTGGTCGTTCCATCTTTTCCGCATGGACGTCTATATTTGCATTGTCATTTAAAGTACATGTAGGTTTAGTATAAAATACCAAACTACATGGGGGTGGTCTGAAATACGTGCAAAGTACAGGTAGGTATTTTGTATTTATCCCTATAAATAAATGCCCCTCTCTTAGCAAAAAGAAAAAAAAAAATAAATTACACTATTGCGCAGGCTTGCAGCCTTGCTTGAATTCCTCTTTGTAGTTTTGTTTATCAAACATTGTGTTTTTGGTTTTATAGTACAAGCAAGGGTTATCACTGGATGCTATTTTTCCATTGCACTCTTTTTACTGATGTTCCTCTTCTTCAGACAAAAGGCTGGCACCTTTGTGGTGACGTGGAACCATTTTTTACTCACATGTTGATGAAAAAGAGCTCGGATCTTGTGTCTGTCACGTCACTGCGGACATCCCGTCATGCATCGGGTAACAATTTTCAATCATTGAATTGTCCTGAAGTTCGAGATGATTACAAAACACTTTAGACATGAACATCGTCCATTCTGGAAATCTACAGGCCCCTCTTCATGATCCAAACTGTTCAACTCTTTAAAAGGCCAATTACCGCTATTGGGTCAAAATTTACATCTTATCCCATCATGGATTGTGAGATATTAAAAAAAAAACATACAACCGTTGGATAGAGTTGTAAATGGGTCGGTTCCGGTCCGAATCCATTGTGTACCCGGAACTAAAACATGGGCCAGATTTGCACTTTACTTTTAAAATCAAGTGGAGTGAAGTGAAATTAAAAGTATGAATAAAAAAGGCAGTGAGTTATGATGATATTTTATTTTTAGTTGTTGGGGATAGAATATTGTTGACTTTTGCTGTGGGAAATGGAGTTTTTTTTTGCCTTTTAGTGAGTAATTGTTGTTGCTTTTTGACTTTTTGTTGGAAAAGTTAGAGAGAGTGCGAATAAAATATAAGTAGCTTTTTGACATTACTCTATTTGACTTTACAAGTAGAAATACAAAACTAGCCCTAAGGAGAAGGTGGAACCGGATCCGGATCCGGACCCGGATCCGGAACCGTTTCAAAACTGGTTTCTTGGCTTGGAACCGAAACCAGAACCATATATGGGATGAGCCTGGATCCGGGTCTGGGTCTAGGTAGATAATGATATTAAAAAAAATATAGCTTTTAGGAGAGCTATTATAAAATTGAAGTAATATGTCGGGTCTCGGGTCCACGGGTCCAAACCAAGGAGGAATCGGACTCGGACCCATTTACTCATTGGGGCCTAAATAAAGACCCAGACCCAATTTTTAACGAGTTGGAATCTCCGGATAGTCGGAGAATCGGGGACCCATTTACGTCCCTACCGTTGGATATACCTACTAAGTTTATACACTATTTTCTCAACCCTTAAGCCTAGATCAAAATTTTTAATGTTTTCTATGCAAGTGGGCCCCAACAATCATGATTTGACTCGTTGATCCTCTTTAAATTAACCAAGACGGCCATGGGGCCAAATTTCAAGTCTACTCCTTCACGAATGTTTAGATATTTCCTAAACCTAAAATCTAAGACTCTGAATTCTATGGTCCCCATTTTTACCATCCAAACCGTCCGCACGTGTGAAGAGGTGTGAAAATGACAAATAATTAAATATATACTTTCACACGTGACTCGATTGCATATGAAAATGATTCATATGTGAATCATTTACACATGAGGATAATTTTTTCTATCACAAGTGAGCATTCTTTTTATAAGAAAGTATTTTCTGAACAAAAAGTCTACTTGGACATACTTTACTGATATTCAAGGGGTAACATAATGGTTTGTCTAAAATTCATGACAAAAAGTATATCCAGGTAGCATTACACTTTTCTGAACGGCCGTGCTACACAGCCCGAAAATGAGACCGGGCTGTGTGGACTTTCTCTTTTCCGAATCCTACCTACCCGACTTCCATATGTGTAGGTGCAGTGAAATTAAGGTGATCCAGGATTTTCATAGACAAATTTATTGGACATCTAGATCGGAACGTCTGCACTGCAGGAGAAAATTATATTGGATTCATCGAAGAAAAGTCCAATAAAGGGAGGTCCTGATGTTGATGTTGCTGCCTCGCTTGTGATGCTAATAATATTTGTGGATGAAAACACGACTTCATATCAGGAAAAAGTGGCCGGAAATAATATAGTGAAGAGAAACGTTTTGTTACTTGGTGCATGTGTGGGTAATGATCCTAGTACAGGGCCTGAATATCTCAATCAACAGCTATGCTCAAGCCCCTTGTTATTATTGTGCACCAAGGTGTAGGAAAAGTAAAAATAATAATATCGCATGAGGATGAGGTGATACAATAGTTTCCTGGTTTGCAGATGAATTGATTTCCAATCTAGTTTGCAATTCATAACTCGAGACTCATCTTGATCCATTTGATTTACCTTTTCAATTCATCCAGTTGGAGCTCAAGTTCGACAAGTTTGATGAAGTCCATCACTAGTGTGCACATCTAAAATCTAAATCATACAAAAATAGATGTTCTTATGTATATTTATGTTAGGTTCAATTGGTCAATGAGAGGGAGGGGGGGGGGGGGGGGGTGAATCAGTGACTGTCCTTTATTTGCAAATGTATTTCAATTTTAATTCTGCAAATTAGATTAGTTCTTTCTTAAGCAATCAACCAGGCAATCACACAATCACAAGAGAACACAAGGGATTTTTACGTGGTTCACCCGCAGGCTACGTCCACGGTGTGTAAAGTACACACTTCCACTATTTAGCAGCACCCACTGCTAGGAGTACCAACCCCTTTATAATTTTCGCCCGCATCAACGAACAGTAGCACCAACCCCTACACTCAAGCCCCAACTTGAGCGATTACAAGATATCAAATAATCTAACACACATAGGTGTCTTACAATAATATCCCAATGGCATACACAGATGCCTTATAGAATTTCAATCAGCAAAAAACAAACACTTGTAGATCCTGCAATATTCTTTTGATCCAAACAATTCAACAAAATCTCAGATGCAGCAGAACCCAACAAGGAAACCACAATATAAAAATTCGCACACCACTACTCAGAATTCTACACTATGCAGAAATGCAAGACAGATCTAATGTAGAAACAGAAATTCCAATGCAACAAATCCACGAATAACCAACTTGAAACCGTTCTTCACTGTAGATTCTTCTCTTAGAAACAACACTCTGCAATTTTCTCAAAACCAGCACACTACTATTTCAGAACTGGCCCCTCACTACACAGCAGTTGTTGTTCTGCACTCACCCTTTCTTTCATAAACTGAAAGTTCAGGACGAAGAAAGCTGTATGCCCATTGTTGCAGAGAAACTCCAAAAGGCTAACACACTATAAGTCTTTTTTTTTTCTTTTAACATTCAGTTTTCAAGATTCATATCTCAGATCCTAAAAAGTTGGATCTCAAGCCAATAAGAGAAGTTGCTAACAATTAAAAAGATAGGAAGAATATGTTGTTGACTTTCTTGCCAAACAAAATGACCTAGAAAGTAATTCCTCATTTGGACTGGGCTAACCTACTATTTGAGTCAAATGAAACTGATGGGCCATCTGTTGATTACATTCCAACACATAATGGAACCCACAACAAAGTACCAAGAAGAAGAATTAATCTCGGAGTGCAGAAAAACTATAGAATTTATCTCCACTAGAAAATTCATAACTTCCTCTTCCGAGCTCGAAACGAGATGATTCTTGAGCCAAATAAAAGATTTATCAGAGCGCTACAACTTTCATGTTTTGAGATTTAACCCAGATTGAATAGAAAGTAGTGTAAAATCACCTCAAAACTGACTGGTTACAGAAAAATATCAACCTGAGTGAAGCAAAGTTGTCCCACTCTCCGGGCCATAACTTTAAAACCGGAAGTCAGATTGACCTGATTCCAAAACAAAAAATCAAGCCCTCTCACTGATGCACAAAATTCATGTTGACCACTTTTTAATCCAGATGTTAGATGTGAAGATATAAGCATAACAACATGCTTAACTGACATGACCTAAACATGCAGTTGCCCAGTTTCACTTTGAATGCTTGCAACCTTCATCATACTGCTTTCCAACACCATGCCAACACTAGGTTTGACAACAATTATAAACTAAAACATATGGCTAACAATCTCCCCCTTTGGAATTGTTGTCAACACCTACGGACTTGGAGAAGAAAATAAATCTCATTTGACTCCCCCTGTCACCAAACCTTCTCAGCCCAAATAAAAAATAAATCTCAGCGCAAATAAAAAATAAATCTCATTTCACTCCCCTTGTCACCAAACCTTCTCAGCCCAAATAATAAATAAATCTCATTTGACTCCCCTTGTCACCAAACATTCTCAGCCCAACTGCAAAACATACATATCTCCCCCTTTGACAACAATTACAAAAGGAGATGTCCAGAAGGGAAAAGTGCTCCAACAATATGCCCGCACTCCCCCAGTCTCCAATTCTCCCTAATGCTTTGGAGAAGAAGTAACCCCCAATTTCATCCGGAGGTATTCAAAGACTTCTTTCGGTAGAGCCTTTGTGAAAATATCCGCAACTTGTTCTGTAGTCGGAACATACTCTAACTTCACCTCTCCATCATTCACCTTGTCCTTCAAGAAGTGGTACCTGATGGCAATATGTTTGGTCCTGCTGTGCTGAACTGGATTCTTTGAGATGTTAATGGCGCTTGTATTATCACACAAAATAGGAATGGCCTTAACTAACTGAATTCCCAAATCCTTTAGCATCTGTCGCATCCAAAGAAGATGTGTGCAGCAAGTTGTCGCAGCAATATACTCAACTTCTGCTGTAGACAAGGAAACTGAATCCTGTTTCTTGCTGTGCCAGGCTACCAAATTGTCACCTAAGTAGAATGCACCTCCACTAGTGCTCTTCCTGTCATCTACACATCCTACCTAATCTGCATTTGAGTAGGCTATTAATGTGAAGTCATTTCCTCTTGGATACCATAAACCATATTCTGCTGTGCCTTTGATGTACCAGAAAACCCTCTTCACTGCTGTCACATGTGTTTCCCTCTGCCTGAAATCTAGCAACCATACACACAGCTTGTAAAATGTCTGGCTTAGTAGCTGTCAGGTACAGTAGACTTCGAATCATGGACTTATACATGGTGTGATCAACAATCATCGACTCATCATTTTTACTCAACTTGCAGCTCGTTGTCATGGGTATGTTGACAGGTTTTGAGTCTTCCATGTTAAACTTCTTTAACATCTCCTTGACATACTTTACCTGTGAGATAAACATGTCACTCTTCATTTGGTTAACCTGGAGGCAAAGAAAGAATGAGAGCTCCCCAATCATGGACATTTCAAACTCAATCCTCATATTCTTTGCAAACTCTGTACACAATTTATCTTTGTTGCCAGCGAAGATGATGTCATCCACGTACACTACCACAACTACCTGAGTACCATCTTTTGTCCTCACGTATAGGCTACAACACCCTTTTTGTACCCAAGTTGCTGTAGGTAGGCATCCAGCCGAGAGTACCATCCCCTTGGTGCTTGCTTTAGGTCATAGAGAGCCTTTTTCGGTTTAAATACCATATTTGAGTCGTCTCCCAACTGAAATCCATCTGGTTGCTCTATATATACTTCTTCTTCCAGGTTGCCATTCAAAAAAGCAGACTTGACATCCATTTGGTAGACTTTGAAGCTCTTATATACTGCCAAAGCTAGAAACATACGAATAGCCTCAAGCCGAGCCACAGGTGCAAAGGTTTCTTCAAAATCTATCCCTTCAACTTGTGCATAGCCTTTACTAACAAGTCTAGCTTTGTGCCTCACTACTTGTCCTTCCTCATTCAACTTATTTCTAAAAATCCACTTGGTACTGATGACATTTTTGTTTTTTGGTCTAGGTACAAGCTCCCAAGTTTTGTTTTTCTCAATCTGATCTAACTCTTCATGCATTGCCTTGACCCAACTATCATTTTTACTTGCTTCTGCAACAGTTCTGGGTTCAACTGTGGACAAGAGAGAGAATAAACTGGTTTTCATCTTCCTAGTCTGTACTCTAACCCGTGGATCTCCAATGATATCAGTTTCGTTAATACCATGATAATTATGCCATCTGTCATTTTCTTTCTTTTCTCTTGAGTTGTCGTCCGACTTTCCTTCCTTGTGACTAGGCAAGTCTTCAATCTCATTGTTATCATCAGGATTTTCATACATTGGATACTCAATCTCCTGATTATTCTTTGGAATTTTTTTGTTTTCATCAAACTTAACATCTGCACTCTCGACTATTTTCTGAAGCCTTTTATTGTAGCACTTTTAGGCCTTGCTTCTAGTAGAATAGCCTAGGAAGATGCCTTCATCTGCACGATCATCAAACTTCCCAAGATTTTGATCCAACCTTTTTATAAAGCACTTACTGCCGAATACCTTGAAGTACTTCACCGATGCTCTCTTGCCAAACCACAGTTCATAGGGAGTCTTGTTGGTGTGTGCTCTAAGCATACAATTGTTCTGAATGTATACAGCAGTGTAAACTGCTTCTCTCCAAAATCCATCTGCAAGCTTGCTCTCTGTCAACATGGTTCAGGCCATTTCCTGTACTGTCCTGTTCTTCCTCTCAACCACACCATTTTGCTGAGGTGTGCGAGCTGCAGAAAATTACCTACAAATCCCATGTTCCTGACAGTACTCCTTAAACTCATCTGAAGTAAACTCTCCTCCTTGGTTTGACCTCAACACCTTGATTCTCCTGCCAGTTTGATTTTCGACCTATTTTCTAAAGATCTTGAACATATCCAATGCTTCATCCTTGTTCTTTAGAAACATAATCCAAGTCATGCGAGAGTAATCATCGGTGAACAATACGAAGTATCTCTGCTCAAACTCCAAGTCCTCATTAGGCCACACAAGTCCGTGTGTACCAGTTTTAAAGGCTTGCTTGTGTTGTACTCTTGTGACTTGAAAAAAAACTCTAGTCAGCTTCCTTTTCTAACATGCATCACAGACATTGTATTGAGCTTTCCCAATGTAAGGTATGTTCCGAACTGCCTTCTTGGAGCATATATTAAACAAATTCTTGAAGCTTATGTGCCCAAGTCTCCTATGCCACAACCAACTTTCATCTTCTCTCCCTAGCTTGCATGTACTCACTGTAGTCTCAGAGAGTATATAAGTTACTTAAAGTCTTCATACCAAGTGCCACAACCTTTCCATTGTTGTCTAAGATTTTACAGCCATGTTTGTTGAAGAAAATGCCATGTCCTTTATCACATATCTGACTGACACTCAACAAGTTGTGTTTCAACCCATCAACAAACAACACTTCTTCGGATCTGATTTTGCCATCAATTATTCTGACCAAACCTTTCCCAACAATCTTAGCTCCATCATTATTTCCGAATTTCACTGATCCTCCATCATACTGCTGTAGCTTGGAGAACTTACTCTTGTCACCAATCATGTGACTAGAGCATCCACTATCTAGAATCCATGAAGTCAATTTTCCTTGTGCTTTGAAGGCTGTCTGTCAGGGGCGGACCCAGAATTTTTATTTAGGTGGGGCGATTATTTACCAGTTAGACATATGTGCTTCGGACATGGGGCGATTGTGTAGTGTTTAGACAAATATGTATGGGTCCCATTTAAATCAATGAAGAATTTAAAATCAACCTGGGGCGGTCGCCCCATGTCATCAAAGCCTGGGTCCGCCCCTGTTGTCTGTAGTATCAAGGAATTATCCTTGTCTTTTTGTTCTTTTCTTTTCCAAAACTTTTTAACTGATTTAGCAGACTTATCTATTTCAATACCAGTCAACTCAGTAGTCTTTAGGAGCCCTCTGTTGATATGTATAGCATTTGCATTTTGAAATTGTACCTGTCTTCGATTAGGGGCGTATGCATGCATACAATTTCTAGCCAGATGCCCAAAATTATGACAAATAAAGCATTCTACAGGATACATCATAAGGGCATCAAAAGGGTTCCTATTCACAAAGTTTCTAGGCCTCAAATTAAATTTACAGGTCATCATTTTATGTCCATATGTATTGCATTGGAAATAGTAACCATGGAAGTGAGAAATTGACCTAAAGTTTGTAGACTGTATCCGCATATGTCACGTCCCCCGAACCCGATTAAAGAAATAACCGGATCCGGAGAGTGAATTTTAGGACTAATCAAAAATTTTGTCCTTTGGGCCCACGGATCGTAGTCCGCGGTGAGGATTCAATATTTCAAACCTCAAACCTCATGTGGTACAATACAAATAGAGTCCAAACAACTCTAGACATATGGAATCTTAAGCAATGAATAATAATCTCACATTAAATTTAAGTTGCAAGAAGGAATAGACAAAACTAAGAATTCAAGTTATTTATTACATTGGCCATCCCAAGATACAAGGCCAATAAAAGTACGGAAGTCAATAATAAAAGAAAGGTCCAACGAGAGAAATAAAATGAATAAAAGCATAATCTAAATGAATCCCCATGTATCTCTCTCGTGCCCGGAAGTGATGACGTTACTCTACGTCATCAGCACGCTACTCTCGTGCCTCCTCAGCTGGTTCTCCTCACCGGCCTGCTCCTCGAAATAGTATTCACCTGATGTGTCTGCACACCAAGAAACAAAGTAAACGACATGTTGAGCAATAGATATACAAAGCATAATAAACACACATGCATCAAGTGTAGAATAATGACAGGTAAGATCATATGAATACAAGAATGCAATATTAGACATAAAGCGAGATTAATAAACAACAGGAACAGTAAAAGGAATCCTAGCCATCATCTAACAATAACCACTATTCATGCAAATGCAAACAAGAACAAGCAAAAGGGAGACTCCGAGGATGTCCAAAGCACCTCCCGGGGTACCAGTAACAATCCCCTTGGACTACTGATACCATAGTCCGGCTCCAGTGGGATCCTAGCTCCCTGTCCTGGGAATAGCAGCATAGTCCTAGCTCGCTCCCAGCTATTCAACACCATGGATGCTGTCTTACGCCGACTGCCCACCCCGACAACCGAAGTAACCAATTCGTCATTAAATCCCAAACTGCAGATGGCCATGATATGTAAATAATAACATAGTGGTTCTGACACAAGGATAACAAGACAAGCAAGTCTGGCTAGTTTCAAGTACAAGACAAGATCATAGGAATTATCTTATTCAACATATCACAAGACAAGCAGCACGAGATAATCCCTTCCATCACTAGCCAATCATGTTTATCAAAACAAGACACGGTTTCCTAAGATACACTCTAAGTCAGGTCCAAGTCCTAAATTCTATAAGAATTTATGTTTCATAGCTGATTACGTGTTTTATGTCAAGAGAGTGTACAAGGAGAATTATCAACGGATACAAGTCACAAGTCAAGGAAGAATTACAATCTAATCCTAGGCAAGTGGTGTCATCCCTGTATCCTACGTGTTCTAACGGAGTACATATGGAAATTTGGATTAATGATGCTTTCAGAAATCCCTTGGTATACAATCATGTTGAGCATCATTCAATTCAACTCCATATGCATTCGGTTACACTACGTATAATACACGAATACCTAGACAACCCATCGAATTCACACCAAGCCACGTGATTCGATTTCAAACCCATTTATGGTCATGTGATAGTAAATTAGAGGTTTCCATCATCTAAGTCCCAATCCTAGGTTTCAATCTTAGTCCGGAAAAGACAAGGCAAAATGGCCAATTTCGGCTGACCCTCATGATGGTGTCGGTTGACCGACGTGATGGTCTCGGTTGACCGACACGAACCGAGGGTTAACCGACAGAACAGAAACCAATTTCTGCTCGCTGGTTTTGGAACCGACTCGAGCCTCGGTTGACCGAATCAGTCGGCTGACTGACGCTTGAACCGATAGCTGACCGATTGTACAAAATCGGTGTAAAACACACTCTCGGGTTTTCTGACCGAGATGGTGATCGGCTGACCGACACCATGCTGTCGGTTGACCGACACTGAACCGACGAGTGAACCGACAGTACGGAACTCGTACGGGTTCAGGCCATTTCTAAACTCTTCCTTCTCCATTTCCATTTTCTCCATTCCCAAACCTTTCCAGAGGCTACAACCTGCATAAACAGAGCCTCCTGCTCTCCCAACCATTCATTCCATCCATTCTATAACATCCATTCCATTTCATTAAATCCAATTAAACAAATTCTATCAACCTAATATCATCATTTATCCAACCTAACCTAACATAATAATTTCAAATTAATAATCAGAAAGGCTTGGAATTAACTGGAAATCTATCCGAATCATAATCAGATCAATGAGAACAATACAAGCATATATATTATGAAATGCATATCTACTTGCCTCAATGTCAGAAGATGAAAATAATGGGGTGAAATCTGAGGAGAAGCTTATCTACCGCAAGATCCTCAATCTAACCCAATCAAACACAACCTAATACACCAAGGAGAAGAAAAGGAAGGAAAAGATCTATATCAAAACCTAAATCTAACCAAAAGAAAAGATGACAAAAAGAAGAAGGTGAGAGCATGCTTACCAAACTAGAACCAATGGAAAGAGAAGATCGCGAGGAAGAAATCTAGCGGATCGGATCTTCGAATGGGATCTTCTGGGCTTGGGTTCCGGGCTTGAGAAAGGAAGAGGAAGAAAAGATGGGAGGCTATTCTTTCGTTCGTTGCAGAGAAAGAATGGAATTAGGGTTAGGCTTTCTTTTAAGAAGAAGAGAAAGAGAAAAAGACCGAATCGCCCTTTAAGTGGGTCCGGTGAAAGAATGGACCACTTGAAAGGTTTCTGATCGTCGGATCGCGATGAATCAAGAGACAAAAGTCATCAGAACGACGAGACCTTTCCAACGAACCCAAAATCACGGCGTTTGGAATATTTTGAAAAAACACTCAATTTTTCCTAAATTGCAAACTACGCCCCTGCTATAAACAAACGAACTCAAAATCAAATGAAACTTCGCAGATACTATTCTAATGCTAAAAGAAACTCGCTCATAATCTAAACCTACTTAAATATCTAAAAATACAATTAAATAAAATAATAACAAATTAAACGGGTCAACGGGCCGGGTTTTGGGCCCAACTGACCCAGTAAGGTCACAGACCTTACAGCATAGGAGGCTTGAAGTTTTGCTGCTGTGGCATCTTCTTTGGTGGAGCAAATTTCCTTTCAGGCTTTTGAGTTTCTGGTACTGCTTTTGGAGGAGTTACATTCACAGCTATCTGCTTAGTTTTCTGAGGCACTTCTTTAACTTGTTTTGAAGAAGACTCTCCCTCATACCCAATGCCAAATTTTAGATGAGGAGGCCTTTGAGCACTGAGAATCTCATTCAACTTGGAGGACCCTTGATAAGCATCCAGCTTCTGTGAGAACTTCTCCAACTGTGTTTTCAAACCAGTCACCTCCTCCTCTAACTTACTGTTTTCTTCAGTCTTCAAAACTACCCGTGCCTCAAGTTCTTCATGTATCCTCTTGCTTTCCTCCAATTTCACTTTCAATGTTACAACCATCTCCTCTGCATCAACTAGCCTTTTTGAAGTTTTCTTATGCTTTTTCCTTTCAGAAGATAGTTCCTCAAGTGCAGCCAACAACTCTCCTTCCAAGTTAATTTCAGCATCTTCATCATAACTTGATGATTTTCCCTTTTCAGACTTGTTATCTTCAACTTGTTCATCAAGCATGACCATAAAAAGAGCCTCTGCTGCATCATTCTCACTGTCTTCAGAATCATCATCTAAAGAACTGGCCATTTTCTTTGACACTAGACTTTTAGACTTCCCTTTCTTAGAACGATAGTTTTTCTTGAAGATTTTCTTCCTAGGTATATCATCATCATTTTCTTCCTTGTCCTTATGAGGACACTTCGCAGCAAAATGACCCACATCTCCACAGTTAAAACACTTGAAAGCCAGCTTCCCTTTATATTTACCTTGACCCTTCTTTAATTTTCGAACGAAGTTAGCCGTTAGTTCTTCATCTGGATCATCTGAATCATCTTTATCTGACTTAACTACTTCCTTAGCCTTATTCTTTGCATTGAAAGCAGCTTCCCTGTCAGAAGATTTGGGCTTCCCTATTCTCATCTCATATGCTGTCAGTGAACCACGCAGTTCATCCATGCTGAAGGCATCTAGATCTTTGGCTTCTTCGATGGCAGAAGCTTTGGCATCATATCTGGCAGGAAGAGTTCTCAAAATTTTCTTAACAATAGACTCTTCTTTTAGCTCTTCACCAAGCCCTCTAATAGAGTTCACAACTTCATCGACTCTCAGTAGATATGAGCAATGGTCTCACTGTCGGTCATTTTCAAACTCTCAAACTGAGCCCAGTGAGTTTGCAGTTTTGCCTCTTTTATTTTCTTGTCTCCCTCATGAACACTCTGCAGCTTATCCCATATCTCCTTTGAGGTCTTGCAGGACATGACCTTGACAAGTTCAATGTCTGACAGTCCACACATCAAAGCGTTCCTTGCCTTCGAGTCATTCTCAAATAACTTCTTGTCTGCAGAATCTGTAGGATCATTAGAACCCTTATAGCCTTTCTTCACACTATTCCAGACATCTAGTCCCAATGAATACAGATAAGCCTGCATTCTAATTTTCCAGAAGGCATAGTTTGTGCCGTCAAACAGTGGTGCTCTACTAACAGAATTACTTTCTCTAGATGCCATATGAACCTATCCAAGATCACCCTGAGCGGTCAAGCTTTCTCAAGGGAACTTGCTCTGATACCAATTGTTAGGTTCAATTGGCCACTTAGAGGGGGGGGGGTTTGAATCAGTGACTGTCCTTTATCTGCAAATGTATTTCAATTTTAATTCTGCAAATTAGATGAGCTCTTTCTTAAGCAATCAACCAGGCAATCACACAATCACAAGGGATTTTTACGTGGTTCACCCGCAGGCTACGTCCACGGTGTGCAAAGTACACACTTCCACTATTAGCAGCACCCACTGCTAGGAGCACCAACACCTTTACAATTTTCGCCCGCATCAACGAACAGGAGCACGAGAAGAAAGAAGGAATCAATTGATTTTTTGGATGACACAGGATTTCTACAGATGAGACATCCTGCAAACCATTTCTATACTAATTTAATTGAACCTTACTCTACTCTATTCTATAAAAATCAAATTTCATCAAGTTAAAAAAGACTCTTAATGTTCTGGTTGAAAGGGGAAAATCTTGGATTTTTGCACATATCCAAATCCTTATTTATTATCTTATCTTAAAATTTCATTTTTTTTTTACTTGAAATTTTATAAGTTCGTTGAAGAAGTTCTATTTGTTTACTAAGCCATCTCCCTTTTTTGTTTGTCTGCCACTTCTTATGAATCTAAAGAAAGAGGTTCCGATAGACCTGGAAAAGAAAACAGTAATCTTTGACGAACAAGATCAAGAATCATTATTATTTTGACACAAGAAAATTCCTTTTCTTGTGTCGAAAATTAGGAAGACAAATAATCCCTCCCAGAATCATTCTTTCATTTATCCCTTGCCGCGTATTCTCTTCCTACTTAATGTTATGCCCCTACACTCAAGCCCCAACTTATAGGTGTCTTACAATAATATCCCAATGGCATACACAGATGCCTTATAGAATTTCAATCAGCAAAAAACAAACACTTGTAGATCCTGCAATATTCTTCTGATCCAAACAATTCAACACAATCTCAGATGCAGCAGAACCCAACAAGGAAACCACAATGTAAAAATTCGCACACCACTATTCAGAATTCTACACTATGCAGAAATGCAAGACTAATCTAATGTAGAAACAGAAATTCCAATGCAACAAATCCACGAATATCCAACCTAAAACCGTTCTTCACTGTAGATTCTTCTCTTAGAAACAGCACTCTGCAATTTTCTCAAAACCAGCACACTACTATTTCAGAACTGGCCCCTCACTACACAGCAGTTGTTGTTCTGCACTCACCCTTTCTTTCATAAACTGAAAGTTCAGGACGAAGAAAGCTGTATGCCCATTGTTGCAGAGAAACTCCAAAAGGCTAACACACTACACGTCTTTTTTCTTTCTTTTAACATTCAGTTTTCAAGATTCATATCTCAGATCCTAAAAAGTTGGATCTCAAGCCAATAGGAGAAGTTGCTAACAATTAAAAAGATAAGAAGAATATCTTGTTGACTTTCTTGCCAAACAAAAGGACCCAGAAAGCAATTCCTCATTTGGACTGGGCTGACCTACTATTTGAGTCAGATGAAACTGATGGGCCATCTGCTGATTACATTCCAACACATAATGGGACCCACAACAAAGTACCAAGAAGAAGAATTAATCTCGGAGTGCAGAAAAACTACAGAATTTATCTCCATTAGAAAATTCATAACTTCCTCTTCCGAGCTCGAAATGACATGATTCTTAAGCCAAATAAAAGATTTATCAGAGAGCTACAACTTTAATGTTTTGAGATTTAACTGAGATTGAATAGAAAGTAGTGTAAAATCACCTCAAATCTGACTGGTCACAGAAAAATATCAACCTGAGTGAAGCAGAGTTGTCCCACTGTCCGGGCCATAACTTTAAAATCTAAAGTTAGATCGACCTGATTCCAAAACCAAAAATCAAGCCCTCTCACCGATGCACAAAATTCATGTTGACCACTTTTTAATCCAGATGTCAGATGTGAAGATATAAGTATAACAACATGCTTAACTGACATGACCTGAACATGCAGTTGCCCAGTTTCACTTTGAATGCTTGCAACCTTCATCATACTGCTTTCCAACACCATGCCAACACCCTAGGTTTGACAACAATTACAAACTAAAACAATGGCCAACAATTTACTCTGGTCCAAATTTTATTACAATATGAGCTTCAATTTTTTTTTCTTAAAGCGACTTTACCATGAATCGATCACTTGTAAAATATACACTTGAAATAAAACCAAACTAACCCCACGAGGGGTTGCTTAATTGGCCTAGGACCACGGCTTGCTCCTGCAGGTTAAGTGTTAAGACCGTACTACTTACTATACTGGGGCCACAGGGGATTTACCCGGCTCTCCCTGGGCCCGTAGGGACTAGTACGATCCAAAGGGCTGGGACACCCTCCATTATAAAAATAAATAAATAAATAAAACCAAAATAAAGTCAATATTTCATTGGTGATCCATATAGAGGTGGGGCTAACTCCAATTGAAGTTAGACATGTACGGATGCACCGGAGTTAATATAAAGAAATGCAATGCTTAAAAGTATCTAGGTAGGCTCCGCAAATGGATTTGTAGGACTCAGCTTTGAGAACTTTTCTTTCTTTCTTTCTTTCTTTTAAGTAGCTTAGAGAACTACTTGATGAGAACGATTCGTGAAATGAAATGTGAATTGTTCGAAACTAGCTTTATTAGCAATTAAGATCCATTACAAAAGAAATCATGGTATTATATCCAATTATCTTTACGCTCGATTTAAAAACTTGAAGTTTCAACCAAATCAAATTATCTTTAACACTCTATTTAACAACTTTAAGGTTTTCTTTTTGTTTATCTATATATTTATTTGATATTTCAGCCAACATGAGAAAACGTTATATCAGTATCGAATTGATCCTGACGCCATAACGTGATGTACTAAGTGTGAAGAGATACATACCATGATCAAAGGTAGTGGGCCTCTTTGATGACCTGTTTGTTTAATGCAATTGAAAACCCTTTTTTTTATCACTTAGGCACCCGCCGACCCCCCTTTGATTGATCATTGGTAAAAATCCAGATATACGAATCGACACCACCCACTATCACTCTTAGGTTGACCCATCAAATGTACAGGTTTGGGTCTTCTTCATTTTTGGCTCCGTCAATTAACAACACATATTCAAAGTTTTCCTTTTTATTTTGCTAATAAAACTGATAATATATTGCTAGAAAACAATAGATCACATTACACAAAGATATCGAAAGAAGGTTCCAAGAGGCATATGATTGAACCAATACATACCTACAGAAACACAAATGATGGAACTAGCTAGTACTAGAGAAAATGGATTCTTTAAGTGCACCAAAAGAAGATGAAACCATGCCGACATGCTCCAATCAGAGATCGTTTATACATCCACAAAGCTTTGAATCACCTATAATAACGTTAGAAGAGGTGAGGGAAAAAAAAAAAAAAATCAACCACACAGGTTATCTTGATACTCGATTTAACAGCTTTAAATCTTCGTTTTTGTTTATTTATAGATTTATTTAAGATTCAATCCAACATGAGCAAAGTCATATCATTGTCAAATTGAACCTAGTGACATATCATGGGGGTACTAAAAGTGAAGAGATACATACCATAATCAAAGGTGGGCCCAAGTGGGCCTCATAGAGCTCGATCGCATTTAATAATGCCTCTTTGAGGGCCTATTTGTTAATTGTAATTGAATACCTAAGATTGTATAAGTAGTGTGATATTAAATTAAATTGAATAATATAAGATTTCATTATCACAGAATAAAATAGTGTGATATTAAAATATTGTGTCATTTATGGTGTTTGACAATTTCTACAAATTTCACTATATCTTTAATGTGTTTAGCAACTTATAATATTTTCATTAGAAGATACATCGAAACAATAAATGAATAGAGAAACAAGGATGATTGACCCAATGAGAACCCATTAACTAATAGTCACAGCAGAGTGATTCAATATTGGTAACTATGGTAGAGCCCATCTAATTAGAAAGTCATTAGGTTCAATATTAAAAACCAACAACAATGTTATTTAATCAATGTGGTCCACCAAATGTTAATAACCATAATGTAATATATCCAATTGTGATTATATATAATAGAGAACCATATTGAGTGCTAAACATCATTGAAGAATCCATTTATGAAAAATCAATGTGGGGCCCATTTAATGTTAATAGGCATATTAACCAAGCTAATTAATTATAATATTTACTATGGGGGCCATTAATAGGGGTAATCATGGTAGAAATTGTCTAGTATGAAATTTGTAGGACCCACCTAATATTAGTAATCAGGAAAGAAACTATTTAATTATCACAAGGTCGTGGGGACCACATGAAATTTATAAATACTAAAGGACTCATTTAATATTGAGAGTCATAGTAAGATTCCTATAGAAACCATCAATATTAAAAAATAGGGGGCTTCGGCCGGAGGTCCCTCAAAGTATCACTTTGTTGCAAACAGTCCACAAAAAAAAGTCATAGAGCCAAAGGTCCTCCCACACTTTTTCATACCTAAAATGTCTAATTTACCATTTCTTTAAATCATAACCCATGATTGGTGGGATATCCCATTAATAATGGCTAACTAACATTTAATTGCCCACGATTAATGGAATTCTCAGATTTTCAAATAAATTCTAAAAACGCACAAATAAATTTCAAAATAACGAAAATAAATTTTAAAAAATGAAATAATTTCGAAAAATACAAGAAGTTTAAGAAAAAGCAATATATAATCAAATAACAAAAATAAATTTAAAAAGACGTAAATAAATTTCAAAATTTCTAAATAAATTTCAGAAAATATAAATAAATTTCAAAAGACTCAAATAAATCTCAAAAGATCCAAAGAAAATTTCAAAATATGCAAATAAATTTAAAATAACGAAAATAAATTTTAAAAAATACAATAATTTCAAAAAACGCACCAAATTTGAAAAGATACAAATAAATTTCAAAATACGCAAATAAATTTAAAAAATGCGTATAGATTTTAAAAAACGTAAATAAATTTGCTAAAAAACTTAGATCAATTTTGAAAAAAACTCAGATAAATTTACCAAAGATACAAAGAAATATGACATAAAACAGATAAATTTGAACAACACTCAGATAAATTTGACAAAAACTCGGATAAATTTGAACAAAACTCAGATAAACTTACCAAAAACTCAAATAAATTTTTAAAAAAATTCAGATAAATTTACCAAAAATACAAAAAAATATGACAGAAAACAGATAAATTTGAACAACACTTAGATAAATATGACAGAAAACAGATTAATTTTAACAAAACTCAGATAAATTTAATAAAAACTCAGATAAATTTGACAAAAGAGATAAACAGAGCCAAAAGCGATCACCGGGGAGATGTCAGTCCTCCATAGAATTTGACAAAAGATAAAAACAGAGCAAAAAACAATAAACACAGATCCTCTATTCTGTCTGCAATCCGGAATCCTTCTGAGATCGATCTACCTTCCCTTTTATCCCAAGACGAAGATTCTGTGCGCCGCATCTTCGAATCAGTCTTAGATCTCGGAGCGCTTTAGATTATTGGCCACGGGGTTTCAGTCGATGAAATCGAATCCGTGATCGGCGGCTCAGAATAAATACTTCTGATCCGGGAAGAACAGAAAGGGTTGAAAGTCGAGGCCTTTGGCTTCTTTCACTGCTTTGACATTGAAGAGTGGAGAATGGAGATGGTGAAACGGGTGTCGGGGCAATGGCGAGCAGGCGAGAGTGGCAGCGACGAGACACAACGGGCGAGTGGCAGCGGCAAACCAGGGATGCCGCTCTCTCTCTGTGTTCACCTCAGTTCACCTCTGCATCGATCGTCGAGGGACCCAGGTACGATTGAGATGGCTTCGATCGACGGCCGTCGATGCATATGGCTCGGATCCATGGATGGGGGAGGACTTTCTCTTTGAGGTAGTTGAGAGCGTCTTCTCTGTTGGTGTAAGTGTCCCAAGTGCAGAAACGGGACACACGATCGGCTGTGGCCCAGACCATGAAGTCGTCTAAAAAAGATGAAGGGAGTGTTGGAACAGATAGGATGGGGGCATGATGAGGAGGTAAATATGGGGTTGTTGACATGATGAAGGTGATGATGGGAGATAGAACGGTGATGTGGCTAGAAGGTTACATGTGAGAGAAAGATATGAATAGATGTAGTGTTAGATCGATCTTCATGATGGTGTAGTAGAGGTTAAGCTGATATGTAAATTTTACAGAGATCGAGTGGGTCTCGCTCCATTTTTTTTTTCTTTTCCTTTCTTCTGATGACTTGGTCGATAATAGATGGATTTGTGGTCTACAGCCAGTAGGTGTTGGGAATAGATGATAAATGGATTTCCCCCTCTTTCGACTCAGTTGAAGTTGGTTGGGAAATAAAACCTTCTCCGGCGACGACAAGTCAGCAGCGACGGCGCAGTCAAATCAGGTGTAGCAGACAGAAGAATAAAGGGTTCTATTACTAAACCTGTAACTTGAAGAAGAAGGAAAGGGTGCTTTTTTAGGTTCTATCCATGTTTGGATTGAAGAAGAAGAAGAGGGAGAATGGAAGATTTAAAATTTAAAAATTTTAAATTTTATGCCTAATCAGTTGAAAGGGCAACTCGGTCATGAAAATATATGAGGTGGCGTATCGAGGGACCTCTCGCTATGAGATGGCGTATATAGGGACCTCTCGCCAAAATATGTCTAAGCTGCGTGGACTACAAGCCTTAGAGGAAAAGTTAATGGACTGGAGGCCTTATAGGACCTCTATGAGGGACCTTTCGCTAATTTGCTCTAAAAAATATAGTAGGCCACCATGTTAGTAGTTTCTCATAAACTTTCACTACCGTTTGCAAATACTCTCGATCCTTATTTTCGTTAGTTCACTACCGTTTGCAAATACTCTCGACCCTTATTTTGGTTAATTTTCTTAACAAAAGATTGTTTTATACATCATATACTTGAATATTATAATATGAAGGTATTTTTATAAGAAAGTTAGATATTATACGATACTTTCAAGTTATCCAAAATCCAAGTTTTTAAGTATGTAGATTTAGGGTTGCGCATTGGCGGTTCGGATTGGTTTAGCACTAAAACCAACCACCAAACCGAACCTATCGGTTTTTTAATTAACCAATCCGATCTGACCGATGGAGAGGGCTTAGACCGAACTGATCCGAACCAAAGTATTTGGTTCGATTCGGTTGGTTAAACTATTTATTTTTTATTTATTATTATTATTTTAAAAATCAGAAATTGAAAATTTCAAAATGATGACACCCCCAAATGATGAGTTTTTGAATGCCGGCCAAATGAAACCCTAAAATCTAAATAGTCAAATATTCAAATTACATAATATACTGGTAGGTTCCGTTTATGCGGTGAACCGGGGGTTCAAACTGATAACCGACCGTTCTAAGTGGTTTCTACAATTTTCAACCGTAGACCGAACCAATCTACTGTAAAACCAATTTGAACCGTCCAGTTCGGTCAGTTTGGTCCGGTTTAGCGATGATACCGAATTTTTTATACAGTCATAGTAGATTATATTCTAAAGTTGGAGAAAATATAACAAAATCTTTAAAAATATATGGTTTTCAAACACCCCCTTAAAAGTCTATATTGGGTTCAGTGAGTGTGTGCAAAATGTAGTTCCATGTAAAGTACCTTGGTTACATGATACACATAATTGAATGATTAAGGTGGCCGTCGTCGCACCGATCAGGATAGGGCGGATCATGTCCGATCTATCATGACCATTCCAAATTAGAATAATTCATGAAATTAATGATTTTATCCTAATCAGCTTTATTTATAATTGATTTATAACTATGCAACGAGAGTATGATTAGATTATCCTAGTCTCCTATTATTAAGCAGGGGAGAAGATTCTACATTCATATCTTTCAAAGAAAAAAAAATTCCACATTCATTGAAACTTGGGTCTCAACATAAGACTTTTCTTTGTCTCCATTCTAACTCCCAAGTCCTTCTCTTTCTGCTTCATAACTCCTAGGTCCTAAAACGTCTCATGACTTGCATTTCTGATCGAGAAATTCTATATGCACAACCAGTTTTGATGAATACACTCACTTTTAAGTTTTTTTTTAATTACCAAATTGCCCTCCAGTGAAAGGACGAACTAGCCCTTTACCATCAACCTCCTCCTCTCCTCTTCCTTTCGTTCTTTCACAGTGGGGGAGCCGTTTAGGTACTGTCATCTCCTATTCCTCCTCTTTTTCTTCTTCATTCTCCCTTTCATCCATTGTTTCGTAACCTTTCCCTCGCACTCATTCATGCCCGTTGATTAGTGGCGGATGCATGTGTATGAATGGGTGGGCTCAAGCCCACCCATTTTTTTTTTTAATTATCATATACTAATATATATGGATCAAGCCCACCCAAAAAAATTATGCAAAGCCCACCCAAAAAGAGCCAAGCCAAAGCCCGTATAGAAATGTTAGAACACCAATTGCCCAATTTGCTAGGCAGTAGTGCAGTACCCTAACTTGTCTGAGTCGTCTCCGTCTTTCGTCAATCATCTCATCTGCTAGTCTCTCCGTCTTTGATTCTCTTGCCTCTGCTCCTACTTGTGTTTTCCCTAAAAAATATTTAGCTGCCGGCGCCGCCTGCGGCCTGCTCCTGCTCTCCATAACTCCATTAGGTATGACCGAAGTCCGAATGACTCTAGACTCCTTCGATTTTTGATGGTTGATTATTTGATTTGTTTGTCTGATTGTTGTCTCAATGGATAATTCCTGAATCTTGACTCTTGAGAATTTGAGGTTTTTTTTTATGAATAGCCAAATGGGTATGAGTGTATATCAGTATATGTGTATGATAATGACCGAATGACTCCAGTCACTCCATAGTCCACACAATTGCTATTTGCTAATTTATCATTGTTATATAGAATTATCCAATTAGGTTGTGATTTGTGAACTTATGTTGTTGTGGTTTACTAATTACTAATTTACTATTACTGCTTGCATTGTTCTGTTCATTGTTGTGAATTGATTAGTTGAATCGAATGAATCTTTATATGCTATGTCAATATTTTCAGATTTCAATTCAAGCTGCTATGTTGAAATTCTTGAAAAGGAAATCTGATTCCTTGATAGGAGATGATGTTTCTTCGTCAAAACAAAGTCGACCAGAAATCAACTTGGATAATCTTCCTACAGATCTAGGGCTAAGGCCTCCAATTATGTCATATCACCCCAATGATCGAGATTGAATCCGTAGAGCTTATCTACAAATGGGTCCACGTCAACCTCATAATTATGATTTTCCTTTGAAAAAATTTGGACAGTAGCATCGGCGTTTTAATCGAGCTTGGTTTACTGAATTTATTGACTGGTTAGAGTATAGTATAGAAAAGGATGCTGCATTTTGCTTGTGTTGTTATCTTTTTTAAACAACAAAATCAACCAGGCGGTGATTCTTTTGTAAGTGGTGGTGGGTTCTCAAATTGGAAGATCCCTATCAAATTTGCCACTCATGTGGGGGGCCCTGCTAGTGCTCATAATAAAGCTGTGGGGAGATGTCGAGACTTGTTGAAAGAAAAGCAACATATTCAAACTACTTTTGTCAAGCAAACTGATCAAGCTCGGTTTGAATATCGGACTTGTCTGAATGCAACTGTTGAGTGTATTAGATTTCTATTAGAGGGAGGACTTGCATTTCGTGGTCATGATGAAAGAGAAGATTCATGTAACCCAGGAAATTTCATAAGACTATTGAAGTTTCTGTCCAGAAATTGTCCAGATATTAGAGCTATTACATTGATGAATGCTCCTCAAAACCTGAAGTTGATAGCTCCAGATATTCAGAAGGATGTTGTGAGATCATGTGCATTAGAAACTATCAAGGTTATCATAAGTGATCTTGGTGATGCTCCTTTTTCTGTTTTGGTTGATGAAGCTCGTGATATATCAGTTAAAGAGCAAATGGCCATTGTTATACGCTTTGTGGACATGGAAGGGAATGTGATTGAGCGGTTTTTAGGGGTTGAGCATGTTGCTAATACTAACTCTCTCTCACACTGAAGAAGACAATTGAGAATGTGTTTTGTCGACATGGTCTGACTATTTCTAGATTGCGGGGGCAAGGATATGATGGAGCCAGTAATATGCAAGGTGAGTTTAAAGGTCTTAAAACACTTATAATGAATGAGAATCCTTGTGCATACTACATTCATTGTTTTGCTCATCAATTGCAACTAGCAGTAGTAGCTGTGGCAAAGAGACATGATGATATTGAAAAGCTATTCATGATTACTGGAAAAATATTGAATGTTGTTGGAGGCTCGTGTAAACGTCGAGACATGCTTAGAGAGAAACAAGCAACTAGAGTTATAAAGGCTCTTGAGAATGGAGAGCTTTCATCTGGAAAAGGATTGAATCAAGAAACTAGTCTCAAACGTGCCGGTGAGACACGATGGGGCTCTCATTATCACACATTATGTAGCTTGGTGAGCATGTTTGATGATGTGACTGATGTGCTCGAAATCATTGGCAAAGATTCTTCAGAGTCAGATAAACGAGTTGAAGCACAATTTTTTATGAACTCAATGAACTCATTTGAGTTTGTATTCAGTCTTTTCTTGATGAAACAACTGTTGGCAATAACAAATGAGTTATCACATGCACTACAAAGACAAGATCAGGACATTATAAATGCCATGAAATTGGTTCAGTTGTCCAAAGATCGACTCCAGCAAATGAGAGAAAGTGGATGGAACTCTTTACTTGGAGATGTTTCAGCATTTTGCATAAAACATGATATCTTTGTTTGTGATATGGATGACAAATTTGCAATGCCCGGACGAAAGAGGAGAAACAGGGAAGAAACAACAAATTTGCACCACTACATGTTTGAAATCTTTAACACTCTACTCGATAGACAACTTATGGAGCTGAATGATCGTTTTACTGACTCGAATACTGAGTTGCTTCTTTGTGTGGCATGCTTAAGTCCATGTGACTCATTTGCTATGTTTGACAAGATCAAGTTGATTCGACTTGCTGAATTTTATCCAAAAGACTTCAACTCATTTCAGCTTACCATCCTTCATGATCAACTTGACACTTATATCGCCGACATGCGTTCTAGTGATGAATTTAGAAGCTTAGATGGGATTGGTGATCTTGTAAGAGCAATGGTGAAGACAAGAAGAAATAAAGTATATCCATTGGTTTACTTGCTTCTGACTTTGGCATTAGTATTACCAGTCGCCACTGCATCTGTTGAGAGAGCATTTTCAGCCATGAATATAATAAAGACTCGGTTACGCAATCGAATGGGTGATGAATGGTTGAGTGATATCTTAGTTACATACATAGAGAGAGAAATTTTTGAAAAGATCGACAATGATAATATCATGAAAGGTTTTCAGGATATGAAAACTCGAAGATGTCAATTGTGAAAGTTTGAATGAAATCTTAAGTTCGAATTTTTGTAAATTTTCATTGAATTTTTCAATTATATTATGTTGGATATGTTGAATATAATCAAGCCAACAATTGGATTCCAAAATTTTAAGCACGATAATCTCAAGCCCCCCCAAAATATATTTTCTGGATTCGCCATTGCCGTTGATGTTCATCTCTTTCCTCATCATCTTCTTCAACCATTTAAAAGTATCCTTAAGTCTCATCAGAATCTTCAACCCTTGAAAGTACTCATCTCCCCGGGGCACATTGTCTACTGAAAGCAGGCATTTTCAACATGGACAAGCAACTGTCAATCTACCAAGAGGAGGTATATTCTCCAACTCCGTTTCCAGCTCGTCACTCATTTTTTCCGCGATATGCTCGGTATTCCAGAACCGTGCAAAATCACACTGCACAGCACATTTTAACTGTGCAATATTTTTTTGCTCGGTCACAATAAACCGTGTAAAATAAACTTGCACGGTTATATTAAACCATGCAAAAAAATAATGTACATCTATAATTTGCCGTACAGTGTGATTTTGCACGGTCCTATAGAACCATACACTAATAAACTAATAATTTTGGGATCATATTTTCAGGAGATTGATTCAACTGGTGCAAGTCAGTGCTCTCTTGATTTTACTAATGTCTTCACCACTGAAACGATATTCAGAAGCCGAGATGATCTAATCCAATGGACACGGGATGTCGGAAAGAAACATGGCTTGGTGATTGTAATCAAAACTTCGGATGCTGGTGGAGATGGTAGGAAACCGAGAATAGTTTTATCATGTGAGAGAATTGGTAGTTACAGGGCTTCATCGAAGATCTACGAAAAGAAAAATCCTAACAAGGCAACGGGAACGAAGAAGTGTAATTGCCCATTTGCTTTGAAGGGTCGAAAGTTGCCTAGTGACGATGATTGGATGTTAGTAGTGGTTTGTGGGATACACAATCATCCAAACGCACAACATCTCGAAGGGCACTCGTTCGCTGGGAGGCTTTCTACGGAAGAGATTAATGTTTTGATTGATATGTCTAAGAGTCTGGTGAAGCCAAGGAACATCCTTCGAACACTGCAGGAGAGGAATGTGCATAACACCACTACGATGAAGAGTGTCTACAATGCTCGTCAGAAGTTTAGGGTGACAGAGATAGCCGATCGATCACAGATGCAGCAACTTATGATGCATTTGGAGAAGAACAAGTACATTGAGTATCACACTAGCAATGATGATACAGATGCAATCTTAGACTTATTCTGGGCACATCCGTCATCTATTCAGCTATTACATGCATTTTCAGAAGTTTTGATAATGGATTCCACGTACAAGACCAATAGATATCGACTTCCATTGCTTGAGATTGTTGGTGTTACACTACGTCAAAACACCTGAAAAACCACAGTCATAGACTGTAGTTTTTTTAAAAAACCACAGTCATAGCTGTCGTTTTTTGTGTCTCAATTTGGAGTGTAGCTTTTAGAAAACGACAGTCCTAATATGTGGTTTTTATTTTGAAAAAACGACAGTCCAGGGATGTGGACAATTTAGTTTCTAATACGACATTCATAGTCTGTCGTTTTTTTAAACGATTTTATGCTGTATTTGAGATAAAAAATGAGACTCAATGACTGTGGTTTTTTTTATTTTCCCTGAAAAAAATAAAATATTTCAAATATTAAAACTAATTAATATCAATTACAATCCATTTAAACAACTCAAACAACCATATATGTCAACCATCTAAAACTCAAACATCCACATATTAGCCATCCATACAATACCCAAATAACCATATAATTTCATTCATCAAAAGCACATGCATCCATATAAATATCCAACTATCAACTAAAACCACATCATAAAAATCCATCATCCAACATTAACTCAAACTTACACCCTAAAAACATTTACTTAAAAGTAAGAATAGAAAACTAATAAAGTATGGTCCTAATTATAGGCCAATCAAGTACATCTCCAAGTATGACATCTCCTAACTTGCGTTCCCCGTCGAACAAGTCAACACTCCCATCAACAATCTCATCTGGTCCATCTCACGCCTTAGATCCCTAGACTCCACTTCTAGTCATTTTTCCAAATTATCCACTTGTGAGCTTGTAGGATAACTTGCGATTCATGTTCCTTTTGTAATGCTTTCTTGTAAGGATTTAAATACTTGATGGAGGTCTTTGAAACTCCGTCGCCCATGCCTCTTATGCGTCCACAATTATCACGACCAAGAATCTATGTAAAAAAAATCAATGTCAATCCTTGTTCGTGATAGTATGTATTCGTCACTATATTTGATGGTTAATCAAATTACGTAATACAAATATAATCACGCCACATACCAAGGCTACTGCGCCATGATCTAAATCTTTATTTGCAATTGAAGGGTTATCCTCATACAAGCTAGCAACTCTTTCCTGCAAAAATATTTTATTTAAAAAAAAGAGAGATACATTAACTCACATGTGAATTAGAATTAGGGCTTGCATAGTACAAAAACTTTCATTCCTCAATGAGACTAGTATTTGAAATATTAATTAAAGAACATAAAAGGAAATGATCTTCCAAATAAAATGCAACAATATTCATCTAACAAGTCTATGCAGATACTCTGCACTGTTTGGGTATAGGATCATCAAATATTTTGGTATATTAATGCAATACTTGCATCAACTTCATTGGAGTTTAGTCCTTAGGTACACACATTGAAGAGTAACACAATTCTGACCAAGTTCATCTATTTTGTAGAATCAGCTGCGCTGCAGAAGCAACAGGAAAAAAAAACCAAAGGTTGCAATACAAAAACAAAATAAGAGCATAAATAACTATATCAATTAGTTTGCAAGTGAAGCAGCAATGCCAGTGTGGAGATGCAGATGGTATTCACTTTCAACCAATCAGCCAGTAGCATCAGTGGTTTTTGGCCAACTAACATGAAATCAATGGATTTGACTGAATTCCTAGTTTTTTATTCTACTATTCCTGTTTTCCCAGAACACTTTTATGGGATTTTCCAGGGTTGAAATTTTCCATTGATCCTCTGAGACGATGAAGACTTGAGACGTAGAATTTTCCCTTCCATTCTGAGCCAAAAGAGTTGAAAAGAAAAAAACCCAAAGAGAACATTAAAGTGTTTGGGACAAAAAAAAAAGACCTCCAAATCCAATGGTGATGATGACAAGAGAATAACACCAGCAGCAATAAACAAAAAATCAGACAAAAATATGCACACTGTACACATAACACACAATTCCAAATGTTATCTTGGATTCTAAATGTCAGAACTCGTATGCAAACCAACTCTAATGGTGATTTATACATTCCAACCAAGGCTTCAAACCAAAGCCTAAATAAGTGGTTACAGCAGTCAACTGTGGACCTATTGTTCTTACAAAAACACCAAGATTTTGGCAAAGAAAAACAAGCAACAGTCTTGTGCTTGAATACCAAACTGAACACATCACATTTATGTTTTAAAACAGTACAAAAAGGCATTGATGGACACGAAGGGACTCCATGGTGCACCCGTGCACACTTCACATGTCACTAAAAGGAAAAAAAAAAAAACTAGCCTCATTGGCCATTACTTTGCTAGGTTTCCATCCATGGGAGGGGTATATGCTGGCCACCATTTAGTAAATTCGGGCAAGTCAGTTATACTAACCCATTTATTAGAAGGTTAGAAATATCAACCTGAACACAACCCAAAATTAAAGAGAGTCAGTCAACCCAAACCATAAATTATGAGGTCCAGATTGGTAGATCAGGTTAGAACTTAGAAATCTTCATCCCTAGATTGAAAGTACAGTTGCACCAACTGAAGATAAAAAATTAAGTCCAGCAAGAGAGTTTCCAGTGCAGAAAATCTGGACTTTTAATTTTTCTTTTAATTAACCAACCAATCCAAAAGGCATCAAATTCAGCAAAACACTAGAATACTAGTAAAGTTGAATTCATCATTAGAAAATCGGAAGCTAAAATAGAGATAAGAAATCACTCCAAACGATGTAAAGACCATTACCTTTTACCAATCAATTACTTTCCCCTTCTCTACCCAAATAAAGCGAAGTTGGTAGGTCCAATCAGCCACAAATTCAGTTTCACTTACTGGAGCATCAAATTGATTGCCGCCACCACTGAAAACAGAAAGAGAGAAGGCTATACAAGGGAAATCGGAAAAAAGAAAACTATAGCACAGACCACAGCAAAGCACAGAACAAAGCAAAGCACAACAGGGGCAGCTAAGAGGAAGCCAAAGAACACAGCTCTAGCATAGAGAGCACACAGCGAAGCCCATCACAACCAGCACTACAAGGCAACAAAACCACAACAGAGCACAGAGAAGAACACAACAAGGTAAGACACTACACCAACCTGATCAAACTGATCTGGCCTTTTGATCTCATTTTTCCTATTATATGCTTGAGAAGAAGGTCGTTCCAAAGGTGCTTGGAATTCAGGAAAATTGTGTTGGAACAAGGTGGTGTTGTAACTTAGACTTGTGTCAGTGTCCCATTTTTGGTGCTGCTGTGAATCATCTTGAGTGAATCGTTGATTCCCAACGAAGTTTTTTAGTTAGAGAATTCAAGTCATGAAAAAAGGCAATCTAATCAAATAAGTCGACCAGTGCAGCTCAAAAGTTTGAGATTCTTACAAAAGACATGATAAGATCAATTCAGATGCCATAAAAAATGGTAGAATAAGGGTGAACCAAAGATATTTGTTGACCACTATAATGAATACAGTATATAGCTTGATCACGGGTATAGTATATAACAGTCTGTCAGCCTCCCTTGTGCCGGCATCAAAATATCACCACTTGAATGAATAATACAGAGAATCATCCAAGACAGCAAGGTGGTCATTTATTTATACAAGGGAGATGAACCAAGATCATTCTTGGCTACGTCCTATCACCTATGTGAGAATTGTCATGTGAAATCTCATTTAATGGCAAATGGAAATTAAATCTTCAAATAACCAAGAATCAATTCCAAATCCATATGCTTTTGTGACCTTGACAGAAAATTTGTATCCTTGTTAAGACCTCAATAGGTCCAGATTTAGCCTGAAAATCCTGAAAATTATAGGCAATTGTTGAAATTCAACTTGAGGGTCTCATGTAAAATACCTGAATGCCTCATGGTGCTTTTCTCATGCTCAAAGCTGAAACCATTTTTGGTTTGGGGATTAAAAAAAAAAAAAGAGGAAACCCGAATGAAGAGAACCAGTGCATTTCAGCAAACTCAGAATATTGTCTTCTTTTAATTTTTCTCAAAAGCAACATGCTAGTGCAACCTTAATATTGAAAGTCAATAAAACACAATGTAATTTATTCAAATAAAAACTAAATGGTAACAACAGCTTTCAACAAATCATATTCAACATGAAACAAATAAAATAAATGGGATGATAAGAAAAGAGGGGGAAAAAAAAGACAACCGGGTTTCACCAATCTAGGCTGTTGATCTGACTTGCCTCACCATAAATGGAGATGAATCAAGGATCTTCCGAATCCGAAAATCCTGGCAATCCATCTTCTTCTTTCTGTGTTTCTTTTTCTTTTTGCAAGAGAAATTCCTCAACTAAACTTGTGACAGTACCTTAGTTTTGTGTATGCATCTGACACCCCATAGTAGGAAGCAAACTCTGTTACCAACCACTTCCATGGCCCATATAACAATAAGTTCCTTTGCTGAAAATGCTGAATCTTCATTGATACTTCCAAAACCAAGTCATATGCCACAGTTTCAGCCACAGAGCCACACTAGAAACAAAAGAAGAATATCTCACATATTAATGAAGGTGTAAGTCTCAGTAGATTGTAAATACTTCAGTAGAAAACTAATTTTTCAAAACAAGAGTAGTTAAAATCAAGGATGATTTTTTAATGGTAGCTGAAAATAATTTTTGAGGAAAACGGTAATCCAAAGAGTTTTTGAAAAGAATAATAATCTTCAAATATTCTGTTCTTTTGTTTTATAGGCTGCTGCATAAGACCAATGGCATCACCAATAAATTCCCAAGTTTTCTGATGAAAAAAGGGCAAAAGAAGATAATATATATATATATATATATATCAATGAGAAAAAGAAAACAAATGATGGATGCAATCAAATTCATTGATAACACTGAGTATCTATTATGAAATTCCTTTTAAAGTTATTCCTTGACATTTGCGGATCTATTATGAGTTTCCTTCTAAGAATTATTCCTTGATACTTTAGCAGCTCCCAAAGCATTGTATAATTCATTCATAAGCACAAAAATGCATTTAATCTCAAAGAGATGGGTCATTACATGAGTCATCAATGCAGCAACCCAAAGTAGAGGTCACTAGTTTCTCTAGAATCACAAGCGCTAGGCATGTGTGAAGATAGCTTTACTGTCAAGTTTACAAATATTAACTTGAACAAATTTGAGTATTTTATTAGTTAGTGATTAATAGAATCGGATTCACCTTCAAGACCTCATTCTTAGTATATAGAAAAATATAAACAGGAAAGTAAAATCACTTCATAGTATCACTTCAAGAAAGGAATAGGTTACACACCTTCAGAGAACCAATTTCATCCGGACACGTTGTGTAGTTTACATAAAGCTGCAGTCGTCCTACAAGTTCATGCTCTGGCTCAGAATAAATGGACCACCAGCGAAGTTTATCACCCTGCATTGCATGCAATTGTAACTCTCCCTACACAAGAACCTCCATTTACTGTTTTCAGAACAAACGGTCTAGTCCAAAAATACTTACCGGATCCTCTGCAATAGTTGCAACCTGAGCAAGGACACGACCACAGAATTTCCCCTTAGAATCCTGTACTTCGATGATCAGATCATCTCCTAGACTATCTGGAAAGCTGTGGAAATTAGAACATGCCAACAAGTTTAATCAGCACAGGATGCAAGATTTACCATAACAGGACCTTGCAACAGTAAAGCAGTATAGGATATCATAATCTATGTCAGCCACAAAAAATGGTAAAATAGTTCTTGACACCAAATAGGACAGAAATACTTACAAAACATGTGTTTCACCAGATCCAGGTTGCATTTTAATTGTGTCATCTTCAGTTGAGCTTTTCAATCTCAATAGACATGAGTAAGTTTCTGAAATCAGACACGAAAACGACCTAAAGTTAGAAACTGTACAGGCAAATATTAACACTTGATGATTGCATTGTCAAGATACCTTGCACTACTTCATATGATGAGCTGTTCCGGAGAGAGTTCACCCCAATTTTTAGGAGCCCAGAGACCTGTTTAATGTACTGAGTACTAGCATGCACGTATGCCAAGCTATGCCTCGAAAATGAGCTGTTGGCAGGTAATCTTGGCACAACACGAACATTCCGAAGTGCTTCCCATCCAGATGAGAGTGTTGACTGCAAATTTGACAAACGAGTTCGAAGTGATTCCAACTTCATTGCTGGAGGTTTTAGAGATGCAAAACTGCATCCAGGAGGCATGTCAATGGACATCTTCACTCTACGAACTGCACAAGAAAAAGTTTAGGCCTGAATCCAAATGAACGATCATATAATACAAGTACATAACCACACACACATACACACCAAGAAAAAAAAAAGGACCAAACACCCCCCCAACAACCAAAAACAGAACCAAACACCCCCCAACAACCAAAAACAGAGAACAACTCAAGGAGAGGGCTCAACAGGACACCACCAAGCACAGAAGCACAGCGCACAGCAAAACAATGCATCACACTGCGATGACCTGCAAACCAGCAGAGGGAACTCCAACCAACGGAACACAAAGCACAGAGAAAGGAGGAAAAAATGAAGAAAGATGGGACAACAGCACTTCAAAACCTAAAAATTTAACCAACATTAAAAAAAAACAACAACGAATCAAACCCAAATCAAAGAATGCATTTGAAGGAATCGAACGCACCTGATTGATTAAGGTCGATCTGATCTATACACTCAGTTGAAAGAAAATCCAACAACAGCCGCCGGGGAGATGAGGACCTGAGTACACCAGTCGCCGGCAGAGGATCGGAGTCGGAGACGAGCACAAAGGGGAGACGAGCACAGAGGGCAGGAGAGCGAATGGGGTTTCCAAAAATAAACCCTAAAGAGTAGCTGTGGTTTATGTCAAGAGAGCAAAGGCGGGAGGGAAAGAGGGGAGAGAGCAGGGGCGGGAGAGGAATAGCGCCTATAATTTTAGGTCTCCATTTTAGATGAAAACAACCACAAAGAGCGGCTGTGGTATATGAAAATACATGTGTCAAAAAATACCACTGTCGAAGTCAGTGGTTTTTTTTGTCTGGTTAGTGTCGCTATTAGTCAGTTTTGACGTAGTGTTACATCTACCCAACTGACGTTCTCCGTTGCTTTTATTTACCTTGATTCAGAGAGGGAGGCCAATTATAGATGGGCCATGGAGAGGCTTAAGGATGTAATGGATGGATGCATTATGCCACGTGTGATTGTCACAGATAGAGAGTTAGCGCTCATGAATACAATCAAAGTTGTATATCCGAATGCAGCAAACTTATTATGCAGGTGGCATATATCTAGGAACATCTTGGCAAACTGTAAAAAGTTCTTTGAGACCAACGACAGATGGGATGCTTTTATCTCTTGTTGGAACATGTTGGTACTCTCTCCAACTGAAAGTGACTATATTCAACTTCTAAGTGCTTTGGAACGGAATCTTTGTGGGTATCCACATGTTGTTGATTATGTGAAGAACTCGTGGTTGAATAAGCATAAGGAACAATTCGTGTCTGTTTGGACGGATCAGAATATGCATTTTGGCAACGGCACCGCTAACAGGGCTGAGAGTGCACACGCAAAATTAAAGAGACATCTTGGTACATCGAGCTGTAGTTTTGATTCGTCCTGGCAGGTTATCCATTCCCTGCTTCAGTTGTTATTTACTGAAATAAAGGCTTCTTTTGAAAAGAGTTTGAACACCGTGCAACATAAATTCAAACCGGCACTGTTCCGTGAATTGAGAGGATTTCTATCAAGGAGTGCTTTGGATATAGTATTAAATGAGTCGCTAAGAGCTGCTAATATTGGTTCGGATTCGGATGCATGTGGGTGCGTTGTACGACGGACCCATGGTTTACCATGTGCACATGAAATTGCAGAATGTATAAGAGAAGGGTCTCATATACCACTAAGATGTATACATCAATTTTGGCGGAAGCTCAATTTAGATCCCACTAAGATGAACAAAGCCCCTGAGTTGACTACAACTTCTGAGTTTGACTTGATCGATAAGAAATTTCGGGGAAGTGATGAGGCTGAAAAAATTCAACTACTGAAAAAATTGAGAGAAATAGCAAGTCCAGAATGTACACCTCTGATTGAACCGGACATTAAATTGAATACTCGCGGTCGGTCATCATTGAGGAAAAAGAAGTTGGATCGGTCTACGACTCGTGAGCCGTCTGCATTCGAATACGCAGTAGGGGTGAAAGAGAGTGGACGACTTATATTAAGTAGTACATCTGTAAAGAAGATGAGTGAGAAGATTAGTGTCCGTCGAACTCGATCATGTACATTTTCGCAATCGCTGCCACAGCCTTTGGGACCCTACATCCATAATGTTAAGGATGTCGCAGCGGATGGTAACTGTGGATTCAGATCTATAGCAGGCCTTCTTGGCATGGGCGAGGACAGTTGGAGACAGGTTAGATTGGACTTGAGCACTGAATTGCAAAGGCATCAACATTATTATGCATTGGTCTATAGAGGAGATGACCGGGTTGGAGAGCTGTACTACGCGTTGTCTTACTTCGAAAACAATCCAGGATTCGATCGTTGGATGACAATGCCGGACATGGGTCACTTGATATCTTCGTATTATAAAGTCGTATTGGTCCTGCTTTCATTGCAGCAATGCTTGACTTTCTTGCCTTTGTTATCACCCCCGATTCCAACAAGTGATCACAAAATCATCGCGATTGGTTTCGTCAATGGAAACCATTACGCTCAGGTATTCATGAAGCCAGAAGCACCCATGCCACCTATTGCAACAAATTGGCATAGACACCATCATCCTGATGCAGACGGATGGCAGCTCCCATATGCAAATCGCATCGAGCAATTCAGAGACATTTTGGGAAATAGTGTAGCAACACAAGAGTCGGTTAATCTTGACAGCGATTGATTATATAAACTGATTCTCATTTGATGTAACCATATAAATTATATAATGTAACTCATTTCGATGTAACCGTTTGCTTGTCATTTGATGTAACAATTTGATTATCATTTGATGTAACTCACACCGATCTTTTCTGTTGTGTAAAACATGGTCTGCATCGCCAATATGTAATGGCTTGTCAGAATCTGCACGGCTAACAGATACTGTGCAATGTTTGTTATGCACAGCACATAATGGCCGTGCAGACCATGTTATGTCCGGCACATAATAGCCGTGCAGACCATATTATGCACGGCACATAACGGCCGAGCATATTGTGCAATACACATTACTTATATTTTGTGCAGACCTATGTCCCTTTCATTCCATTTTGCTTAATCTTTCTTTTACCCAAATATAGACTATAAGTTCTCTTAAAATATAAAAATTCATCCATTATAGTAGACATCTCAAAAAGAAAGAACTTGAATTCATCATTATATGTAAAAGTGATCATTTACATAATTGCCTTCAAAAAAAGTGGCTTATAATTCGCCAAGTTCCAAAATAAATTACAAACTCCCATGACATAATCATAAAATCCAAAAACAGCAACTCTCCTTAAGGACGTGTACGTCGTCGGTACGTCACCGGCAAGCCATCCAAGATCTCAAGAGTGGTCTGTATTGCCCGGTAATAAAAATCAGCAGATTGACCAGGCTGTGCAATCGTAGCACGAAGATTATCACTCGCTCGGCGGATCTGTAAGAAATCATTATGCATGTTAATAATTAAGAGAATTCTAACTTTTAAAATGGATGCATAATGTTACAATTGAAATTTCAAACGCTCACCACTCTTGGAGTTGGGTCATCTTGATCCTCATGAGGATGATAATGGGAGTGCCGTTCGGGGTTCTGTACCCGAGGATGTGAAATCTTAACAAACCACTCCATGTAGTCGGGTGAGCACTCCCATGCATGTTGTACTCGATGGCCACGGTGTGCTAGTGATAATACATGATCCTCCCAAGACTCCCAATACTGATCAAGGAATCTGCAGGAGACCTTGTATTATCCAGCAGTAGATCCTCGAGACGCACGAAGGGGCGCGAGCGGTGCTGGTGGGATGGTTTGAACATACCCAAATTGACGAAGAACCCTCTGTGGGTGGTGGGGTTCAATGACATCCATTGCTCTCAAGCAACCAAAGAAGAAAGAACTCTGTTGGAATGGATGCTGAGCCCTGGCACCGGTATAAGGATCCCAAGCCACCTATGTCAAGAAGTAATTGAAACAACTCATTAATATTCTAACAAATAAATATAGATCATAAAAAAAACTTAAAATAAATAGCAACAAATCTATTAGATGCTCACCTCACTACGATGTAAGTCGTCCAGCCTCTCCCGCAACAACTTTACGTTTTCCCTTCCAATCCCGGAATCCTGGCCAGGATTCCAGCGAGCCGCATGAGGCATTGCAGCCGTAAACCCCCATGCTGCAGGAGGACGGACAAATGGGAAGTGCTCGTACACCCAAGACTGCAAGAGTTAGAGTTTTTAATTATATGATTAAAAATAATATATAATTAATAGTACAGAAATAGGCAAATGGAAACTAAAGTCAAAGAATTATGCACATTTACCGTGAGGAGTGTCAGGTATCCAGCAATCTGTCTCACATCTGCCCTCGTAGCGGTCCCCAATTGGCGATAAAGATACGCAAGTGCGGCAGCACCCCATGCATAATGACGGACTTGTCCCAAGTCCATCAGTAAAGATAGGTACGAAATGGGGACTCTGGTGGACGACTTATCAGTGAAAATTGTGCAGCCTAACAGAAACAGAAGATAGCCTCTAACTGCACAATCTACCTGCTCAACAGACGACCTAGGACCCACACTACCGCACACTCGCTTGATCCAAGCCATCCTCACTACCCCACCACGCGCCACTTGAAGTTCAGCAGACGCAGTCGCTCTATCCATGCCTAGTCCAGCCTCAAGTAAATCTACCTGCTCGGTAAATCCCATACTGGTCGATGCGTGGACAGGCAGTCCCGTTACTGGGATGCCGAGGAGAGTACCCACATCGTCTAAGGCAATCGTCATCTCACCGAATGGCATGTGGAAGGTGTTTGTCTCGGGCTGCCACCTCTCAACGAAACTGGATATCAAATGGGCGGAAGTATATCGGTACGACAATGACTTAAGGCCAGCCAATCCAGACTCTTCTAAAATCGCACGAAACCGAGGAACTTCGATATCGGCCCCATCCCCGGGCCGAGGTATGTACCAATCCTTCAACCCTCGCCAATGATTGATACACTTTAGCGACTCACGTTCCTGCACATTAAAAGTTTTAAACTTAATTAATATATGTTATTATAGACTTCAACACATATTATTTGAAAAACAATTAATTCACAAATTTAAAAAATGCAAGATTACCTCCCCGTCCCATATGGGTATGGCCACGTGCGTCCTGACACTAGGGAGGACCGATAAATCAACCGGACCACCGGTAATAGGACCCTCCCCTGCCGCCGCTGGGGGAGGACTGGATGGTTGTTCATCCTGGTCTGATGGATGATCCTCCCTTACTGCCGCTGCAACAGAAGTGGACGGCTGTGCCTCCTCCTCCTCTGAGGAATCATGCTCTGATGAATCCTCCTCAGATGAATCATCCTCTGACTCCTCTGACGAATCTGGGAGTGGATCCTGTCGCATTTTACGTCTTCGTTCAGATGCCGTTGGTCGTTGACGACCGGCAGTCGAAGTACTAGTATGCAAACCTCGGCGACGCGCCGGTCTTGCGACACCGATCTTCGTCCTCACTCTAGATGACTCGTTAGAAGAACTAGCCCGTCCACCTATTGAAAGTGAGCTGCCACCGCGACGAGCAGGTCTTCTAGACATTTTCTAATCTGTTCAAAATAAAAAACAAAAATTGTTATTTTAACATTGTAAATTTGTTCTGCACGGCATACTATTAATGTGCAATCTCATATCTGCACGGCCAATGTGAGCCGTGCATATGTAATTTGCACGGCATATCGACACCGTGCAAATAACATATGCACGGCTAACATTGGCCGTGAAGATGTGAAATGCACGGCTAACATTGGCCGTGCATATAGTAAATGCACGGTGTCGATATGCCGTGCAAATTTAACCTGCACGCTTCTGGTTTGCCGAGCACCACGCGAACCAGAAGAAAAAAGCAAATGGGAAGGGAAATTTTGGCGTTCGAAACACCCATCCATATCATGCATTAGGGAATCCACATACAATCGAAATAGGTGAAAATACAATCTAACTACACATACATTACAACCTAAAAAGAAGGTGAAAATGATTGGAAAGCTTTAACGAAGGAGAAGAAGATTACCTTACCTTGTTTGAACAAGAAGAAGAAGATGAAGAATAAGAAGAACGTGATGAGAGCAGTGGAGAAGATGTAGCAGGAGACGCCGGATTTTTTCAACTTCTGTTAGCCGTGCCAAATTTGAAAAGCGAGGACGAGGGAATGGAGAAGGGCAGTTTCGGTATTTTGGTGGGTGGACTCAGCAAATAGGTTTTAAACCTAAAATGGCTGTGGTGAGCTCAGAATGTGGGTGTATTCATAAAAAATGGTGGTGCATATAGAATTTCCCTTTCTGATCATGACCTCCCTCCTTCTTACATGGTTCAGATTTAAAGTAGAACAAGATACTACAGGTGCGATAGTTATGTGCGCGATGCACAGGTTAAGTCTCGTGCAATCTAAATAATATATTAAAATTAAAATTCTTTTTATATAAATTTATTTATTAAAGTAATTAAAAAATTCAAATCAACTAAAAAATTATGAAAACCAAACCTTTCTTCCTTTAATCTATGTCAGCATACACGTTTCATCTTAAAAATAAAGGATTCGTATGCATTTCTACTCATTTTGAATACTATATCAAAACTTTGAAAATAATCTTAATTTATAGAGTTAAAAGGCATTCCTTTGAATTGGGTCACATCCATACAAATAGGCCCAAGAGACACATTTTATTGAAAAGGCACATATGTAGCCCAAAAGACACATTTTATTAAAAAGGCAAATATTATATGTTTTTAAAATGACACATTCACAAATGGGCCCCAAGAAACTGATGTGGCTACTCCTAAGAGCGGAATTGTGGTTTTTTTTTTTTAACCAACATTCAACTTTAAAGATAAAAAATTTCCAAAGAAGTACCAGAATTTTCGGTATGACTTTTGAAGTCTACCCCTCTCTCTCTCTCTCTCCAATTATTAATTTCAAATATGGGGCCTCAAAATTGAGTTGGGCTTCTTGCCAAAATCGGCTCAAGGTTGAGACTTGAATTTTGAAACCCACATGAAATTCAGGTTGGGTGCGTGTGCATGTGAATTTATTCTATTATACAGAAGACATACATTATCTTTTAATTTTTTTCGAAAAGGTGTTCATACACATTCAAATTACTGAAGTGTTAAAATTTTATCAGCACATGTTCTTACAAGTGCAAATTACGAAAGTGCTCATTGACCTCCGATTTGACCCTCTATGTGATATCGCACAGTATCGTACAATATCGAACTTATGGGTGAATGGTACAATTTCGCACAAAAAATGAGCACTTTAGTAATTTGCATTGGTAAAAGAAAAACATAGAACTAGTTACAAACTTCTTAAATTTAGGGTCTAAATACGTACACTGGTGTGGTAAAGATCCCTATAATATTACTAGCACAATAATCGATTCTGAGCACGGACATGGCCAACATTGCAATTTAAATACTCATGTATTTAAAAATTCATAGATTTTAGAGAAAAAAAGCTAAAGAATAGAAAGGTTATGAGAGTACCTTATTATGCAATTCAATAGCCAGTGGCATGAAGAGGAGAATTTGAGTAGAAAGGATAATACAGAACTTGGATTAAAATGGAGTTTTGATAATAAAATAAAAGTGGGAGTGGTTTCAAGTGGTTTTGATTATAATGAAAAAAAATAGGTATTTGTATGAGTAGGGAGAGAAGTTTTGAAAACCAAATTACTTACCGTCAAAATTATAATCGCCTATCAAAATCGAATCCAAAAAACTCCTAGCTTAATATAATATATTATAGTATACTAGATGCATTTTACAGACTCTCTGAAAAATACAAAAAGTACAAAAGTCTGGTACCTAATGTTTGGATCTTGCTTACTACTCTTAAATCTATGAACATAAAGTAGGTTGTTTATGAGACTCCACAGAACAAGAAAATCAGACCGCCCAGCTAAATATAGCAAATGCAATCAATACATAAGGAAACCAACTCAAACTCATCAGTCTGGGCTCTGGATTCTCGGTCTGGCCCTGAGAATCCACAGTGGAAGTGGAAATATCAATTGAAAATCCAAGCCGCTCAAAATAAACACACTCCCTAGTTAAGGGATGTCCCAAAATTTTACTCTCAGGGGTGTTACTCCCACCATAATACTGAGCATATTATTAATAAAATGATTAATGCAATCATTATTTTTAATATTCAATAATCAGGTCAATTATTATATCATATGGTCAATAATCTTAAGGCAGGATAAAATTTTGAGACATGGCATAATGGGGAGGGTGTTCATCTTGAGCAGGTTGAAATTGCAACAGGTGGGCCCCACTCTTGATTTCCACTCCTTCCACTCAGGTATTCTATATGAGTCAGGCACTTAGTGGATCCGGATTCCAAACTCAAATGCAGGATACATTTTACCAGGATCTCATACACCCAACAAAAATTTCATCTGCAGGAGGCGCAATATAGGCTGGAGTTAGGGGCAGGCCCAATAAGGTTGGCTTGGTATGGTTTGGCAACAAAAATTTAATATTTGATAAGAGGGAACAAATATTTAATATTGACTTTTTTAATGATAATTTTGCCCATATACTACGATCGATATCACATGATATTTTTCTACAGCTAGTGGGCCCAAGTAAGCCTCGTATAGCTAGAGTGCACTTCCCGTCCCCTCACGTATGCTTCATGTAATTGAATATTTCATTTTTAAACACATTTGAAAATGACCATCTAATAACCTTTACTTTAATAGAAATTGAACATGGGAAGATGAAAAATGAGTACCCAGCCATCAGTACCCTAGTAATTCGATATCTATGAAAGTCAAGATACCATATACATTTTCACATTATATCCTTAACCCCTTACTTCTTTAATAATCCTTTAGCGGATGATCTCATTTCACTATGAATTCCTGTATTTATACAAATGAATTGACCTATGAGAAAATTTTTTAGAAAATACTATTTCGGCCTATCCACGAGTGCCACCAGTATATAAAATATCATCTTTTCTTTTCTTTTTTTTTTTTTTTTTTTTCATTCAAGAAAGTAATTAAAAGGGTGCAATTATATGAGATGACATTTTATCCGGTTGCTACTAGTGGATAGGCCTAAAAGATATTTCCTCATAGCTCAGATTCCATATTTCCTTTGCACACCAATAAGCGGAGGAGATGATCCCGCATCTCCTTGTCCTAATAAATGTTTCATCATGACTTGCCCTTCCCAAGTCGTTTCGTCTCTAGTTCCTTCTTCTTGGTATGGTTCAGACTTCAGATTCCACGTCTTCTGACAAAAGACTTGCTTTTACAAGTCGTCTCTCCTCCTTGTCCCACTTACAATCTGCAACCATATATTCCACTTGTTGTGAGAACTGCAAGTGAATGTGCGCGTGTGTCTCTGTGTGTGTGAGAGAGAGAGAGAGAGAGTGTGTGTTCTTGATCGATCTTCTTCACAGACTATTTCATTAGTGCCCTTTTCTGGGGTGTGCCTCATCTGTAGCCATGGCGGCTCCTGTACCAGGTGAGCGGACTTTGGAGCAGACGCCAACGTGGGCAGTCACGATTCTGTGCGCCATCATTGTCATCATCTCTCTTCTCATTGAACATGGAATTCATTCTCTTGCAAAGGTGACATGCATGTGCATTTGCTTTCCTTCTTTCATGGAGTATTGAGTATAAAAGACTTTAAAACTTGACTTATTAGTCCACGCCTGAGTCCAAACCGAGTCAATTGGGTCAAGAGACAGATAAATAGGTTGAAATAATGTATTCAGTCTTATTTTCTTTTATTGGTTGCATGATTTGAACAAAAAAATCTAAATGTTGTGAGCCATATGTACTCCATTTCACTTCAACTCTAAATACTTCCATTTTTTTGAGTAAATGTGGATTCTACTCTAAACCATAACTTCAAAATAAGTATCCAAATAGAGTGAAGTGAAGTACTCTATTTTAACTTCAACATATTTCTCTTCATTCCACTCTACATGTGAAATCCACTTTATTTTACTCCGCTCCTCATTTATCCAAACAGGCCGGTTGTGATAGTGAAAAATGCTAACTCAGATTTTCCATTAGGTCAAATTGATTTGGTCAAGACTCAGTGGGCTTTCAAATTTCATTCAAGTAACTTCGAAAAGCAAAAAAATGCAAATGTTCCCTTATTGGGAAGTCACTACTTCACTTGTGGGTCCTTCTTGACATGACATGACTATTGGGAGAGGAATGACATGCATGTCAATGGATCAGAGGAACTGGGTGCAGAGGTGGATCTAGGATTTTCGTCTGAGTAACGCAGACCTTAATAGGTAGTTTGGTTTTGGGGGCAAATCGAGGAGTCTCATGTAGATTTTAAGGGTGAATTCATAATTTTTAATGAATTTTTTGAAGCGCGCATTTTAACGATTGCGACCGCACCCGTGTGATTGTGCCTGGGTCTGCCCCTAACTGTGTGTGAGAAAAAAGTGGGGCCCATCTGATTATTATTCTCCCCTTCATTTAAGGTGGCTGTTCTCGTTAAGGGGTTGTTTGTTTGCACTATTTTACATATGTAAATGACCTACATGCGTAAGTGTTACGCACCATCACGTTTGGTTGCACCATATGTACGTATCACGTATGTAAATTTCATATGAAAATGGTGTGAAAATGTGCTCATTTCTTGACATAATTTTTCACACCTCAATGGATGGTAAAAGGAACCACATCTAAAAGCATGTGTAATGAAGCCACACCAAAAAGGCGCCCGTTGGGGAGATTTGTCATTCCGTCAAAGGTGATCCAGGTTCGAAATGTGCAAACCCCGTATTTTAATATTCATACTTTCTCTCCCAGCACAAGTATCGGAGAAAATCTCCAAAACGAATGTCTCCTCTTCCTCTCCAACGCTCCAAACCCTACCAGTTCCCAGGTATGCTTCTCTTTCAGCTGATACTCTCTCCCCTATCACTTCTGATGTTGCCTTTGTCTATCTCTCTCTCTCACCCTATCTGTAGATCTCCATTTTCCTTCTCTCCTCTCATGTCTCTCCCCTTTCTCCAATCTCTCTCTCATGTCTCTCTCCAAAACCCCTTTTCAATTTTTGCTACTATACATGAACCCAGACGACCCACTTGAGATGGACATCAATCTGCCAGAGGCAAAAGATGTCCTTACACCCAAGTCACCCGACATTGAGAGTTTTCCACTAGACAGAGATTTGGATGCAGCACTCTAAAACTTATTTAAACCCAATACCAAATGTAATGATGCTCAATCCACTCACGATTTTTGTGACCAGAATCAGATTTAATGATGCTCTTACTAGAACAAAAGTGATGATGAAGCATACCGGATGACCTCTTCAAGGAGATTGTGTTCATGGACAACAAAAAGTAGATGACACCTTGGTGGAAAATTAATGTATCAATTTGAGAAAATGAAGTCATTAGGCTGGGTTTGCCATGGATTTGTGAATTGATGCAAAACAAACATAGGAGTCAACACATAGGCGTCAACACCTAGGGCTGCCTGCATACTTCTAAATCCAAAATCAGCAAACAAGCACAATAAAAGATTTATAAGTCTCTCACAAAAATAAAATAAAAACATGAGACTTGACTACCAACACTTTCACATATAAAATTAAACCCCAATAGGAAGTTTTTTACATAGTCCAAATAAATTTATAGCAAGTAGTACATGGTGTCTTATTAGCAACATATTATATGCTTAAAATAATTGATGAGTGATATTTTGTAGGTCCAGAGTGGTAGCTTTTTAGTTGTTTCAAATTTTAAATATAAACACCAAATATATTTTGCATGCATTTATATATGTTTTTGAAACAAACGTGGTAAAATGATTCACATGCGTAAATCATGTGAAAATGGTGTTAATTGCCAAACAACGTAAACAGAAACACATGTGTAACGCTTACATACTCGACATTTACATATTTAACGTTTACATATGTAATTTGCATTTACGCATCCCATGCGTAAATGCCAAACAACCCCTAAGATTTTGCATGATCATTCAAGAGATGAACAAAACTCGGATGGAAACCGTGACCGAGTCCGCCGAGTTTCATTTCAAAGAATCGAGTTTTGGTAAAATATATGGGCTTTCATTACCTCAGCCTCATCGAGACCGGAGTATAAATGGCTGAGTCAACCCAGGTTTATTTAATACTGACTTCCTTTAACTTTGCTCATTGTAAATGTCACAGTGGTTCCAGAAAAAACACAAGAAAGCCATGCTTGAAGCATTGGAGAAAATTAAGGCTGGTAAAACTCTCTCTCTCTCTCTCTCTCTCTCTCTCTCTCTCAAATGAAATGGATCTTGCTTTCTGGGACTAGGGTGTGCCTGGAAGATTGCCCAAGGAAGGCCCATTAGGTTATGAGGTATAACATTCAAGCACAGGCAAAGCCCAAGAACCTGAATATGGGGTCATGTTTATTTGCAAAAGGTCATTACCCTTTGGGTCAGACTGGGTGCATATAGCTGGCCCATTGAGTTATTAGAGAAGAAATAAGCCCAAACAGGGCTCATGAGCTTACAACATAAAAAAACCCAATTAGCAGGACTAGAGCTTAAAATCCATGATTGGACAATCCTAGCCATTCATTCAAGACATAGAGATGGGCACCGAGAAACAAATCCGCATCCAGATCATGGAAAGCCAATCAAAGGTAAAAGCACGGGAGAGAGATGGTTTCCTGACACTAGAAAGGATCATATAGGCATGTCAAACGGGCCGTGCCGGCCCGCTCCAACGGCACGGGCCGCCCCAGCTAGCGGGCCGGCACGGCACGGCCCACCAGGGAAAACCCCTGACACGGCCCGCAGTGGGGCGGGATGGAGCGGGCAGTGCAGGGCCAGCCCGCGGGCCAGGCGTGCCTCTTTTTTTTTTTTTTTCTAATAGAGTTATAGGAGGGCCAGTTTAATGATTGCGTTAGATTATTTTTTTGAACTCGATCTCACAACCATTAGGATGTGAAAGATAAACACAACCACTAGACTACCTAACTTTTGTATACTAATAATTATTCAAACAATATTAAAACCAGTTAGATGAGGATGTGAACCTAACCACAAATATTAAACCATTAGTTGCATTAGGATGATAACTTAACCACTTTAGATGATGATGAGAAGCTAACACCTTTTTTATCCAACTTTTCACTCTTTCATTCAAACAACCTGAAATATAAAAAAAACATATCATGTCCTTTTTTGTACTCATTTTTCAGCCAAATTGAAATGCCATAGTTAAGGATATTTCAATTGAGATGGCAAACTTAATTTCTATTTTTTGGCTTAATTATCATACTTTAAACGATAACTTAACGCGGTTAAATATTTCTACCTTTATCAACAATCATTTCAAGTCTTCCAAATGACCCACCATGAAACCACAACCTTGGACTTCATTTTATTTAGATTTGCATCAATTTCTTTATTTTTTAGTTATAGGTTTTTAGTCTTAGTCAATAATTCTCATTATCTTTATCATGGTTACATATTTTTTACTTCTTTTTCCTAGTGTTCATATCAATGTAAATATATGGCTTAATGTGATGTGATCGAGAGTGGAGTTATAGGTACATGTAACGATATTATATTGAACATAAATGACTGAATTATGAACATATTCCTGTGTTTAATTGTGAGCTTTCCAACCTATAAAGAATCTCAACTTCTCAAATGCTCAGGGGTTCTTGAACATAGATGAATCCAGGTAGGGAATTTCATTTGAGATTCTTAAATATCTCTCAAGACAACAAAATTAGTGAAGGCAAGGGGGCAAATTTAGTGAAGGTAAGTGTATCACACCAAAACATTCCCCTTATTACTTCTCCCCAAAAACACATTGCCCCTCATTATTAGTGTGACTAATTTACACTAAAGTCCTACCTTACCAAGTTATGTAAGTGTTTTTTTTATTAGAAAATGCCTAAGGTTGTTAGTTGGCTGGGAATTAGATTTTTATAAATTAAAAAAATATATAAAAAAAATAGTTTTTTAGCGGGCCAGGCGGGCCGTGCCTAGCGATCCTGGCGGGCCTGGCGGGCCACAGGGGCTGGCCCACTAGGCTAGCAGGCCTGGCGGGCCGTTCCTAGCGGGCCAGCGAGCCTGCGCAGCTCGGCCCAGCACGGCCCGCGTCATGGGCCGTGCCCAGTGGGCCGTGCCGTGCCACGGCCCGTTGACTAGCAGGCCAGGCCGACACGGCCCACTTGACATCTCTAGGATCATAGTTCTAAAACTCAACTACCCAGAGTGATTCAAGAATAGGCACCGAGTCAAGCAACTAGCGCAAGTTCGGCGGATTTGGACGGACTGGGCCAAACTCCAAATCCGCCAAACTCGTTTGACTCGATGGTCAATGCCCAGCCTGTTTGCAGGGTTGAGTAAAATGAAATGAAATAGAGTATCAAATCGACAGGAAATAAAAGAAAGAGAATAGAAAAACTACTTTTCATTAACAAACAAACAAAAGACCCAGAGAAGGAAAATAGATATTTACAGGAAATAGGGATTCGTGTCGTGGACAGCTCAACCGAAGAGAGCAGATGAGCCTTTTCCACCCTTTGCAGAAGCAGGAAATCGATCTTTTGAATTAAAATGAACTGGATTAGAAAGTTTCATTCAATCCATAGCAAATAACGCATTTTTTCGATAAATAACAAAGAAAAATGCTCTTTAAAAACATAAAAGGGCAAAAAGATATACTCCTAAAAAGCAAAAAATGACAAAAATAGTGCATTTTACTCTCAACTCCGTCCACTTTTTTTTTTTTTTCATTTTCATTTGGCACCCAATTTTATTTTATTTACTCAACCCTACAAACAAAAAAGTCGAAAATCAAATGCGAAGTAAACAAGTGGAGATGATCATTCACACTACAATTTTAATAGTTTTTGAATTCCCCATATTTTGGATCCTTGGATTTATATACATAAATCTTAGGACTGAGATTAAAAGGAGAGGGATTGAGGGGTTTAAGGGGGTTTGAGAGTCCAGAGATCTGGGACACTACTTCCCCAGATCCTTGGACTCTTTCTCCCTTATTCGGGCGACGGGTCAAGGAGTCTGGGCCAAGTCTGGGGTTAGGTTCAGGTTAGATGGGTTTGGGTTGGATTTGGGTTCGGATTGATTTGGGCTAGAGTTTGATGGGTTGAATTTGGGTTCGGATTGATTTGGGCAAGAGTTTGATGGGTTGGATTAGGTCATATTCAGGTCACCTCTGACGGGTTTAGTCAAGGGCCCAATCGGGGTTTGGATCAGAGGTTTGGGGCCCAAAAGGTGGGCTGCATTGGGTCCGGTCTGGACAATAATTACTGGGACCCAAGTTTCGTAGATTTTGATCCGCCCGTCGGATTTCAAAGTTCTATATAAGGATTGAAAGCCCATGATGAATAGATCGCGATGATCCGACTTTCGGGGCGATCAGGGGTCTAGAAGTAATAGGTGATTTTTCAAGTGAGTACCCCGGGGGTGCGGGACCTGCTTTTATGATTTTTGATCCACCCGTCGGATCTCGAAGTTCTATAAATGGATGGAAAGCCCTCGACGAACAGATTGCAATGAGTCAATTCCTAGGGCAATCAGTGGTCCAGGAATAATAGGTGATCTTTAACTCGGAACCTAATAAGGACATCGTTAAATAAAGTGGACCGAATTACCCCTCATAGGGTGCCAAAATTCAGGTTAGTTGTTAGGTGGTCAAAAGAAGAGTAATTAGATTTAGTTGTGCTCAAAACGTGGTGCACCGTGCCTTCAGGTACGGGCAATCACTAGTATATATATTATATATTATATATTATTATATTATATATATATAAGCAACAACCTCTTCATGGGAGAGTTACACATGGCGCTCCCTTTTGGGGTTTTGGGGTGACATTTGGCACACCCCACCCAATTCTTATAAATACTCATGCATATCTATAGCTTTCCTAAAGTATTTAAATACAATATAAAGTTTGCAAAAGTAAAAGTCTATCTAATATCTTCCAATCCCATCCAAATTCTATCCCATCAAAACAAAGTAAAAAATTAGAAGGAATAAAAATTGTGAGCCCGGGTCTATGTTATTTCTTTTCTTTTTCTTTTTTTTTTCCTCTCTCACTTGTATCAAAATATGGAACTCACTAGCTTTTCATGTGAACCAATAATTTATAGTTTGTAGAATATTGAAAATGCAATGACTGTTGTTTTATTATGTTGCATAGATTTGGTCCTCAAAATTATGTAAGTCCGATATTGAATTTGGATCCTTCTAGGCCTGAGACCCATAAATCTATTGGTGGGGCTCACCTATGAAGTTAAATTGTTCAAAATCACGATCCTACTATATATAGATAGTAGATCAAACTTTACCTAATCATAAATGGAGCCACCACGAATCACTCAAACTCAACCAAAGGTTCTTTTCTCCTTCGACCTTTCATAATTATTAAGATTGATTTAATTGTGATGATAAGTCATCATATGAATGGTGATGATCAACTAAATGAAACTAAGGATTTAAGTGTTTTATTTTCTTTCAATTTCATATGCTAATGCCTGATTCTTTATTTATAGTTTTAACAAATTTATGCTTTCTTTGAGTTTTTGCATTCTTTTAATCGGTCTTTCCTTTCTACATTTCAAATACTTTGTTGTTGTTATGACATCTTATTATCGTATTTATATTTTGTTACGGCCGGGTTGGGCCCGGGCATTTCTCACTAGTTTTAATATAATACAAACTCATCCTCGTCCTAACAACCATTTTAAGATAAACATTCTTTATTAAGAATAACCAAATTATTCTGTTGCCAAATATTGCAAAATGCCCCTCCACTCTTAATTTAATTTGATTTCGTTGGTTTTTACTTCTTTGACATGCAGAGCTGATGCTGGCGGGCTTCATTTCTCTCCTTCTGACTGTGGGGCAGGAATACATGCCCACGATATGTGTATCTACCAAAGTAGGAGACACCATGCTACCATGCATGAAGAAAGATGACGAGTTGGCGGCTTATACCGGCTATTGCGCCAAACGTGGTGTAAGGAACACATACCATTTTAGTTAGGGGTGTAACGGTTCAATTAATAATTCATTTTGAGAAAATTGTTAACCGAATTTTATTTCACGGTTTTTTATTTTTAAAAATCACAACCGTAATCGAACCGTTAAAAACCGATCTGCGGTTAACGGTTTAGTTACGGTTAATTGTCACTTAAAAATTTTTTTTGAAAAACTTTCCATTTAACAATCAAACTTACTGTGCAAAAGAAAAAAAAAAGTAAATTTTCATTCAGGCCCTTAAGTTTTTTTTTTCTTATTAGCAAAACGGTTCGGTTAACCGTGTGTTTTGGGAACACGGTTAATCGAACCACAGTTAACGGTTTTGTTCGGTTAATAACCATGAGTCGAGATAAAAACCGTAACCGAACCGTGAAACACAGTTATTAACCACGGTTCGGTTCGGTTAGACGGTTTTTCGGTTTTCTTTTACACCCCTACATTCTAATGCGAGCGACTTCTCTTTAATTTGGCCCAGGAACTTTGAAATCCAGCTCATTCTGACGAGAAAAAAAAAATGATTAGACACAAGTGATGGTAAAAGAAATTTGTGATATTCACCGTTGAATTAAAGTAGTTTTCACGGTGATAGCATGTTTTATGTTTCAGTTTAGACAGAATGATTAGACTGTGATTTGCACATGCCTCCATTATTACTCAAAGGAGTGATATTAATGTGTGTAATCATCACGGAAACATTAAAACAATTTTTTTTAGATTGGTTTCGTGAGTTTCATTTTCTTCCTGATCACTATTGACTAAGGTCATGCTTAATGCTAGTCCTCAATTTTAACTACTCCATTTTGAGTTCCTCATAACTGTATAATCTTTTTGTATGGGGTTGTTTTATAGACCCCCATGTAAACCATCACAAACTACTTCTTCTTCTTCTTCTTTTTTTTTTGTACTTCTTTCTTATTGTGCCACCCATAATAGTTGTCATGAATTTTCTAGTATATGGTACTTTCCAATTTTATAAATCTTTGATACATCTGTAGGGGATTTCCCCTCTCTCTCATTTTTAAATTTAGAGGTTTTTTCTATAGCTTACCGCTAAAGAAGACTTTTTCCTTCTCCTTTTCAAAGTTTAAATATTTTCATACAACCACAATTACACCATTTTAGGACTAAAACACTCATAGTATGGGAATGACATAAGAAAATACATTCTTTTAAATGGGTTTAGAGTTTTGGTCAATGAAAACATTCAAACTTGTATTATTGCATTTATATGTTGAAAGTGCATCGATGTAAATGGGTTTGGATGAAAATATATAGCGTTATTATATATGTAATTGAGAAGTGGTGATTTAATATGCATTTGCTTATATTCTTTCAGATCTTAGGGAATGTTTAGATATGTACAAAATAAAATATCTCTAGATTTAAATACTAGAAAAATAAAATATTACATATTATAATATTGTTATTTTTTACCATTTCCAAAACATTCAATTGATTTTGAACTAAGGTGTTTGGCAGTTACCCCAAATTATAATATGCGCTAAATTCAATATTGACCTTAGTTTTCAAATAAAAGAAATTGTCAATAACTTTATGACTTTGTTTTGATATTTCTTTAAATGACAAGACGACAATAACATATTCTAAGAATTTAATCCTATGTAAACAAAAAAAAAATATCTAATTGTATTTTCAACATAAGGAATTCATGGTAAAGTAGGTTTCTTTGATTTTTTTTAAGAATTCTATTCATACAAACAAATATGTCATAAATTCTCAAGATAAGAAAATTAATAGTAAAATGACTCCTTTGAACTTGTAGGATTTTAATTTCATGTGAACAAATAACTAGGTCCTATCTTTCATGGTATAATGAGTTCCTTTGAATTTTTAGAAATTCAAATCGATACCAATAGATTGGCCCAATTATATTTTAACAATAATAAATTTATTTCTATAGTCCTTGAGAATTAAATCCCATGTAAATAAGGAAATCATGTTATATGTTCAGGATAAGATATCAGTGGTAAAGTAGTTCCTTATAATTCATAAGAATTATCTTCATGCAATTAAACCGGCCCTAAGTAAGATAGACAACTAAAATTTCACATGTCTTTCATCCTTATTATCTATTAACAAATGTGATTTTTGGTGTTAGGACTGAAAAAATGTGCATTTTTTGGATCAAGGAAAAAAATATTTTTTTATAAAAAAATGGAGAAATGATTGATTTTTCTTGTAAAGAGTTTTATCATTTCCCTTAACATGGAGAAGGTATAGAAAAAATTAGAGTTTTTAAAAAAGAGGAAAAAACAATCTCTAAAGGTAATAATAGGGAAAAACCTCTTAATTTTATATTCTCTAATGCATTTGATTTCACGCAGGGCAAAGTGTCACTGATTTCACAATCCGGGGTGCACCAACTCCATATATTTATTTTTATCCTTGCTGTCTTTCATGTCCTTTATAGTGTCATCACCATGGCATTGGGACAGGCAAAAGTAAGTAAATTTATAAGGAAAATGCTTACACGCCACTTGAATTAACTATATTAAAACAAGACACTATTACAGTAGCAAAACCCCATTTTATCAGGTCAATGCTATATCTAATGTAATGTTCAATTGATGGGTATCCATAGATGAAGAGGTGGAAAGCATGGGAGCTCTCAGAGAAAGATTCCTTAGATGGTAATCTCCAATTATCTCAGAAAATCTGTTCCAAGTAATTTTGATGCACTTAAAAAGGATATTGGTGGATGGATATACTTTGATATTAGGGTTGTAAACGGGTCGGTTCCGATTCGGGTCCATGGTGGACCCAGAACCGGAACCGTTAAGAAGAAAGTGAAACAGAATCCGGACCCGGAACCTTTTCGGAACCAATTTTTTGGCTTCACAACCGGAACCAGAACCATATATGGGACGGGTCTGGATCCGGGTCCGAGTCTAAATAGATAATGATATTTAATATAAAAAAAAGAACATTATTTTTAGGAGAGATTTTTTAAAATTGAGATAATATATTGGGTATTGGGTTCACAGGTCTGAACCAAGGTGGAACCGGACCCGGACCCGGACCCATTTACTTATCGGGGCCTAAATAAGGATCCAGATCTGATTTTTAACGAGTCGGAACCTCTGAATAATCGAAAAATTGGAGACCCATTGATATCCCTATTTGATACCAATCCAAATCTGGACATTGGTGGTCTTAACTTCAAAATGGGACCTAACCAGGCCCGAGTCAACCTGAATTGCACTTGGATATATCATATATAGAGAATTTAATTACAACACAGGTCCAACTCGAGTTGGTGGTGTTTGGGTTTCACTTGGGTCAGGATAAGGTCTGGCTTGGACTTGAGTTAGTACCCAACGCGACCCACCTAAGTTGAAGCCCTACTTGATGAAATCATCAATCTTTGCATACAGTGTTGACATTGCTTTTTTAAATTGTAGAAATTCCTCATTAATTTTATGTTATACTTTCTTTCTGCAGCAATTTAAGTGGAACTGATTCTAGGGTTTTGTTTGTAGATCCTGCAGCATTTAGGTTGACTCACCAAACTACCTTTGTAAGGAGGCATGCCGCTGTCACCAGAAAACCTGGTCTTAGATGGATTGTAAGAAGCATTTCTTCAATTTAGTTTTGCAATCAAGCGGTTTATTTTCAAGAGCATACATGAAACTTTTGGTGTGTCTTAGGTCTAGGCCGAGTTAGCTCAACTCTTCGAGCCGAGTAAGCTGTTTTGGTTGGGTATCTGATGTGAAAATTTATCTCAATCCATTAAAATTGCAAGTACACAGTTATTTTATTGAGACAGTGGTAGTTACAGGTCGAACCCACAGGAAGCACGTCTAAAGTAATTAATTAATTAAAAATATGAATTTTTCTTTTAAAAATAAGAATAAAAGAGATGTGTAATATGTGAATCAGAAACTTGACAACATTAAAACTAAAGTGCAAGAACGATGAAAAACATATATATCAGAATATTATTAATCCATTAAGCAAACTAATCTATCAATTCATGCAATTAATAAAATAGAAGTGTCTCAAAAATACTTCAGATCAGAAACAACTCAATATTTTTTTATTCCAGTGATTTGGCTATCAAAAAGCATAAGTTTTTTATATTATCTAAAGCAAAAACCTTCTCCACCCCATGAAGATATGAACTTATTTAAATCTCACACATCAATCAAACATAGACTATAAAAAAACTAAATCTAAGCATAATCTATTACGAAAGCATGCATGATTAAAGAATAACTCAATTAGAACTAAAATTAGAGGTTTGTCATAGACTTAAAGACTGACTTATTACTAACATTACACATTCATAGAGACAATAAAACTACTAAATCGGATTACATGAAAAAAACAGAGAGATATTCCGATCCAAAAGACTACTCCTCCATGGCAAAAGAATTTCTGAATTTCTTTATTAAAATCTCCATGAGAATACAATAAAGCTCTCAGATTCCTCTATTCTAAACTAGACGTCCCATGGGATGTCCTTTTGTGGATTTTGAACCCCCAATTTGTTTCTTCTTGGACCCTGTGAAGAGATAGAATTTTATCTCTTATGTGAGAGATATTTCTTTCTTGGCCTCCAAGCATAGATGAGATAAGATAGAGAGAAACTTCTAGATGAATCTAGACACTTAGATTTATTTTCTCACACACCCTCCTTGAACTGAAACTTGCAAAAGAATTGGGCCCACCTTCAATAATAAACATTTATTCCCGAATAGAAAATTTACAGCCAATTTCTTGACGCCATAAGTTAGTCATTTCAGCTCCAAATTGCATGATCTTGGGTTCTACGGATATCTACTCGAAAAGATCTTTACAATGGTACCTAGATTGAGCTGATCGGACCTACGGTTTGAGAGATATCCCTGTTTTCAATTAAGTTATCTTGAGAAAAAAAGGGGCTGACTTCCTTCTTGCAATAGGAGTACTCTTCCTCTTCGCCTTTGAGACGATCTCTCCTTCTTAGACCCCAAGATTGATAAGGATAAGATAAGAAGGAGTCTTGTTGTTGATTCTCTCCTTGAATTTGAGCCAAAAATCAATCACAGTGGGACCCACTTGCAGTGGTATACGATTGCATACGAAAGGGCCCACAAAAGTCTTTAAAATTCTTCCATACATGCATGGGCAGACCCATGTATTAGTTGGTGGGCCCCCCGCATGATTTGGAAAAGGCCCATAAAGGGCCTTTGGGTTTCAAGCCTTTCTCCCATCAAATCTTCTTCTTGTCAACTTTCAGCCCCCACTTGATTCCGAAAAATCCCATAAAGGGGCCTTGGGACTTTGTGTCTTCTCCAACCAAGCGCTTTTTTCTCTTCAACTTCTGAGTCTTCTCCCGGCCTCATTTTGACTCCGAGTCTTCTCCCATCCTCTGAACCCCTCCGGCATCGACGCATCGACATTAGTGGATCACACTCTCTTAACTAATTACAATGATATTTTTTTATTTTATGTACAACCATCTAAACTTTCTTGACAAGGCAAGGTTCTCAATGGACTTAAGTCGGGCTATATGTGCTTGAGCTCAAGTTTCGATTTTATAAAGGAGCTGCTCTCATTTGTGTCTTTAGAATATATTATTTTCTCCTTATCATTAGTCATCTAAAAGTTATTTAATATATATATATGGACTATTTTAATTGACCATCATCAGCCCCCCTCAAATGAAAATCCTGGGTCCGCCACTACATACATGAGAGATGGGGCCCTTGCTTGTTGCTGGTCGTCCCAAGCATGAGGGAGGCATGGTTGACATCCAATGAGATGTGTAGGTCCCATTTATGGTGCATAGCTTCCTTGTAGCACAATAACCAGACTTTCTGCACATGCTAATTCAACCCATAAAATACTAAAGAGCCAAGTTGAAGTGGGACCTGGGGCGGCCCTGAGTTTTCGGGGGCCCTAGGCGAGTTCCTAAAGTGTGGCCCTACCCGTATACCCACCGATAAATGATAAAAAAATAAAAGACAATCTTTTTTATTATTTGATCGAAAATTAAGTCTAAACTCCTTACCTACTCTTACCGAATAAGAATTGTGTTTCACATTAACCAATTAACACCAAAATTCAATTGCAAAAACTAAGCACTGCTGAAAAACTACTAGTTTCTTGCATTTCTAGCTGCGAAATCACTAATTAAGTCTTCATAATAAAGCTTTTCTACCAAAGACTTTTCAATAGATAACATAGCTAATCCATTTAATCTTTCTTGGGACATGGTTGATCGAAGGTAAGATTTGATCAACTTTAGTTTTGAAAAGCTTCTTTCTGTAGATGCAACGGTAACTGGTATAGTCAGCAAAATTCTGTATACAAGCTTAATTTGTAAATAATAATTGTGAATAACAACCTTAGTTTATAATTTTAGATAAACTTAAGGAACCTATCTAAAACATTTTCCACCTTCAAAATAAGTCAAAGGGTCCAATTTGATTTTATAACACCACCAGGGCCTTTTTCCTAATTTCCAGAAACTAAAGGGGCAAGGTACACAATTTAACGGAACTTAAAAGTCAATTCTGTAACATGGGTGAAGGCTACATTTTTCCAATGCACTCTCAAACCACCAAATTCCACCCTCCATTCATCCCATCAATTTTGTACTAAAGCCACATGGGAGTGACAAGGGATGACATCATCATCATCTCCATTCTCTTCTTCTTATCACATCACAGAATCAACGTTGTAATGTGTTCAATGTCAACAACATCTGAGCACTTCAGTTAACGGCCCTCTGATCAAAATCCCACGATCAGCCCTCACCAACAAGGTTGCCCTGGGCCCCACTAAAAGATCCATGATCTGGATTATCACTAAGCTCCTTCCCCTGGCCCCACATCAAGATTAAACAAATGACAATACCACATTAGTGAGTCACGCCCAAAAACCCAATTCTTCAAAAATTCTCCCCTGCTTGGGGGGCCCCATTTTGGGCCAAATTTTGGGGCCCCAGCCGGTCGCCTGTGTGGGCTGTCCCCAGGGCCGGCCCTGAGTGGGACCCGTTCGGACAGAGTTCTATTCCAACTAGGACTCTTCGAAGAAAAATTAAATAAAAGACTAAATAATGCAGAAAATGTGTAAAGAACGTGCAAATTACATTTCCTAGAAAAAAATGCATGAAATTATGCAATTCACGTAATTAAGTCCCTGATTCAACCTAAAATGATGCATACATGATGCAAATTTATTAACTTAATAGTATCCGATTATCTAAATTAATATCGGCAGCCTCCTAACCCCAGAAAAAAAAATAAAAAAATTGGAGTGAGTAAAGGAATCAGTTTCTGGGTCCATGATTATAGGATCCGAAAGTCTTCATATCTGAATTTGTGTCCTCGAACTTAAGATTCTGATCTTAAACCGACTGTAGTGATTTTTTTTTACCTCTACGAAAAAATACATTTTCAGAGTCTACGTAGCTTAACATCATTTTGTTCGCTTGAGAGTTTATAGAGCTAGAATCATGTTGCCATTTTAAGAGCCCTACTTATGAACTTAGCACATGTATTTTGGGCCCATTGAACCAAGGATACTCATATTAGAAGTTAGCCCCACTTCTTCTCTCAGATCCATATTGGGGACCAGAGTTTTGGATCTCTTGATTTTAAGTTGATCCCAATCCAAATCTTGATACACCATAGTTCCACTCTAGATCCATGACTAACCTTTCTTCAGCTGATGATTCATTTTTAGCGTTACCATTGGTCACTGTAGCAGCCCAGACCCTATTCATCAAACCTTTGTACATAAATTATCTTCAATGTGCAGTTGATTTTCAGCTATTAAGTCCAGATTGTCTTTTACCAACCAAAAAAAAAAACAGATGGTCCAATTAATGGGTCAATTCTTTTGAGTGGTGATGATCATGATCTTGCATACATACATAGATATAATCCATTTAGTCTAACAGTGTCTTTTTTTCTCCTAATCTTGTGAAGGTGGCATTTTTTAGACAGTTCATTGGGTCAATCTCAAAGGTGGACTTCCTGACCATGCGCCATGGTTTCATAAATGTAAGAGAAAAAAATCTTCATTTGCGTTTTTCACTTGTTCCCCTCTCCCACTTTCCCTTCCCCCTTCCCAAACACCCTCTATTTTAATTTTCCCCCTATTTTCTCCTCTTTTATTTTTTTCCTTCTCCTCGTTTTACCTCCTTCCCAAACATAGTGTTAGTTTGTGTAATTAACAAATGAAACTGTGCAGGCTCACTTGGCTCCAAACAGCAAATTTGACTTCTACAAGTACATAAAGAGATCCCTAGAAGATGATTTCAAGGAGGTTGTGGGTATCAGGTCTCTCTCTCTCTCTCCTCTCAAATCAACAGTAACCTTATTGTGTCAATGCGAGTCAAGACGAACCACTTTTGTTCCAAGCAGACTCAAAATTAGATTTGGGAATTTTTATTTTGTCTGACCCAACCCAACCCAACCCTCCCTTTTTTCGGGCTTAGAACAAGAAAATGCATAGGCATAACCACATTGATACCAGGATTTCTCCAGCCACTGTGAATCATCCAAGATAGGCTGCACTGGTACCATCCATCGCAATTGATGATGCGCACCAAAACACACAGATATATATGGGCACATGTGGGCCTTGACCCTTGGAAAACATCCAACTCATTGGTACAAAAAACCAATTACAACTCTCCCTAACATTGATACTGAAAGAACTGTTGGTCTCAAATGGGTTTTGAAACTGAACTCACCAATAACCTTTGTACATTCTGGTGTAATATAGATCATGCGAACTTATTGGGAATGCGATTAGATCTTTTGAATGAACAACGAATGGTTCTCATCTTCCTTATATAAAACAATCCCTAGGAGTCACGGTCATTACGGACTCCACCCCTCCTGAAATCTCACATCTCCTAACCAACGTGGGAATTCTGCCAAAGCGGGAGTCTAATCATGATCTAAGCTCTACAGTCAAGAGTTTGATCCCTATCTAACTCTATCAAATCAAGACTTATTGAAGTTCATCCGCGTCACACCGCTGGACTCGATCTGGCGTAGGCCCATGCAGTCGGGCCACACAATTTTCCAACACATACAACTGTGCACTTATGCAATGTACATTCTCTAGTATGTTGTTCATTAGTCACCCATGGCATCCTACTATCTAGGTCACGCCCCCAATCGTAAAACTGGGGATTATGCATGAGATTAGGACCAATTAAATTATTTTAACATTAAACCAATACAACGGGGCCCCAATCATGTCCCAAAGGACCGAAGTCTGCGGTGAGGTATAAATATTTCCTCGGTAACCATAAAACACAGCAGAACATCATAATAAACAAATGAATTGATATTAACTTTTCAGAGTATGCACATCTTTCTTTTCTATTGTAAGTTTAGCAATAGATAACAAAAGTATATTAATTAATGGCTTCTATCAAAACCTAAGCCAAAGGAAGAATAAATATGAACTAACCAAAGTATGAAGGCACTCGTGTGCTGGTCACGACGACAATACCGTCGACACACAACTCGTACTCACCATCAAGCTAAGCTGCCTGAAGCGACGCCTCCACTTTCCCAAAGGTAAATGTACCCGGTACCTATGCACCAAGTGCAGCATCAGACAAGACGGTCGGCAGGCATATATATATATAACATCAATAGATACGCAGTATGAAACAGAGTAAACAAATAGACAAGATCATAGAAAAAGCATAAGATTTGAATCATAATCAAACTAACATGAACATCTAACAAGATAGGCGGTCTACATATGCTAATCACCACGAGATAGTGTCATTGCCCTCCCTACTCACATTGAGTTGTGACAGAGATATATATCAATCCAGGATCACAACCCGGTCAATCAAAAAGATAACACTTGCGGTGTCCATTACACCTTGGTGTCCATTACACCAACCCAAACTACAGACGGTCCTAAGCTCAAAGCCCTAACACAGGTGGTGCCCTAGCTATATTGCACGTTAACGGGTGAGTGGTGCCTGACACAAAGAGTCTTAGATAAACATCAGTGAGGGGCTGGGCTTTCTTACGTGAACAAGATTCATCAGAACGATAGAGAAACTACTTTGCTTCAGATCATATCAAACTTACAGACAAAACTTCAAGCTTCAATAGTAGTTCTCTTCAAGCCTTATAATCAAAACCACCTAGCCTCAACACCTCATTCAAACTTCAGAACAATCGGAATATCAAAAGGGATCCTAAGTCTATCATCTAAGTTCTCCATGTGATCCCAAACAAAGCAAAGTAAATGGAGCTAATGAACACGTTCGTTATATGTAGACAATGTATCAGACAGTACAATTCAAAATCAGAAGCGATAAACAATCCAAACGTAAGTACAGTGTTATTCTCGAAGCATCGTACATCCCTACTTAGTCAACGAAAGGAATTAGGATTCGCGAGACCCAAACGAATCATCTTCGTGCATAGATATAAAGGAAGTCTTGGTGGTCCATTGGCCAGAAGAAGGAAGAAGACAGAATGAAAGAAAAAAAGGAAAAGAGAAAGAAACGGAGAGAGAGAGAGAGAGAGAGAGAGAGAGAGAGAGAGAGAGAGAAGACATAAAGGAAGAAAGAGAAAATGAGATGGTGAAATGGGGGAGGGGGGAGTTAAATCATGTTGGCAGGGGGTGAGTGAGAGAGAGAGGGAGAGAAGAAAGAAAAAAAATAGAAAAAGAAAAATAGAAATAGAGAAGGGGGAAATAGAGAGATAAGAGATGGAGTGAGCTGGGGATTTCGCCGGAGATGATGGTGGCCTGCAGTGATAGTGCTGTTAGTGGTCGCCGACCGCGACAGTGGTGCTCCGGGACGGTGAGGCAGCAAGGAGCTGGGATGAGGAAGTGGAAAAGAAAGGAGAGATGGCCGGAGGGGATGTTGGCTGGCGGCGGCGTGCTCTAAATACGGTGAGGTAGTGAGTGAGGTGAGGAGAGGGAGTGGAGAACGACAGAAAGAGAAGTGCGGGAAGGGGCGCTGGGAGCATGGAATGGAAAGGAGTGGGGGTCTCCTATAGGGGTGCACACCGGGCCGGGTCCCAGGTTATCGGGCTGGGTTTGGCCCGACCCGATAATTTTTAAGAGGTGAATGACCCGACCGATGACCCTGTTAAAAATCTTCGGGTTATCGGGTTTCGGGCCACCGGGTTATCAGACTATTGGGTTCGGACCGGGTTGAACCTGGTTGCCCGTTAAGATTTTCTTTTAATGTAAAAAACTAGCGTGACTCATGGGTTTCTACTTTCTACTCCTTTTAAAACTAGTTTCAATGTACCTGTGCTTGTGTTTGTTCGATGTGGGAACTAGTATCATTTGTGAGTTTCTATGTGCACAACTCCTAAAATTCTCTGTAAGAGCCTTCTACCCCTCCTTAGCCACAACTCAGGAACCTTGTCATCGTCGTCTACCTGTGCCGACTGCTGCGTTTGCACCAGTACTTGCGACAGGTACATGTCTTTGGGAGTCTTTGGGATTGCTAAGCCAGCTTCCTCAAATTGTCCAAGTTATCAGGATCCAATTGATTTGTGATATTGGGAAGAATGTCTTGCAATTTCTAAATTTTAGGAGAACCACTAACAACCCATGTGTTCACATCATCCATGAATATCTTGGCTTGATCTTAGCTTGTTAATTAAATCGTAGTTATCGGCCTTAACTTGCTAATTAAATTAGTTTATATGTGTGCTTGTGCCACAACATGTAAGAGGATTTTGAGGTGGGTTTTTCAATGTCCCACATTGAACAATTACAAAGTGAAGCACAGAAAAAAGTCTATAAAATGACATAGAAGCCCAGTGGTAACTTAGTCATATTATTTTATTATTGTTAACAACTAGGTTATCGGGTGACCCGATAACCCGAAAATCTTGAAATAAGTGACCCGAAACCCGGTCCTATTAAGAATTTATCAGGTCGGGTTTGACCCGGACCGATATAAAAGGTTTCGGGCCTGCCCGATAAGCGTCGGGTCGGTCCGGGTCAGGAAGCCCGGTGAACACCCCTAGTCTCCTGCATGGTATTAAATATCGGCTGATACCGGTTCATATCGGCCGATATGAACCAGTATCGGCCCATACCAGTACAATATATCGGTAATATATCGGTATCGGCGAGATGGGGGAAGAAATCTCCAAAATATCGGCTTATCTCAGGCGAGATGATATTCATCTCGGACTTATCGATATCTCGGCCAATATTTTCAAAATATCGGCCGAGATCCTTTAAAAACACCCCAAACCCTAATTTTTTTTATTTTTTCCCCATCTTCATCTTCTCCCCCTCTCATCTCATATCCTTACTCCTTAGAGCAGCAGCCATACCTCCATCACACATTCACAGATCCCTCTTGCATATTTTCTTCAAGAAAATATTATATATTTAAGGTAAGGGAAAATCAAGGAGTGGGGGAAGGTACTCATGGTCATCATGGGGGTTATGTTGGTCAATAAGGTGCCATGTATGGACAGCATATGAATTATTCATATGACCCTAATTGGGTACCCCTTTCACCAACACCGATAGTTTCTATCGAACAGCTATTAATTGAGCAAGGGAGGCTTCCCCCATCACCACACAATCCCCAACGACCTATATATGCGCCTCATAGCTATTTCATGCATTTGTGTACGATTACCAGCCATCTCAATCTATAGGGGATCAAGATAGTTCATCATCTTATCAAGAACAATCTGAATATGATCATGAGTATGGTAGTGCTGCGCAACAGTATGGAGCATATCTTTTTAACCAATACCGAAGAAATGATGATGATGATTATATTGAGCATGGGCGACACTCCACTTGGAATTAGGCTATCAATCTGTCATACACTCATACTCATCAATCTCTCTCTAGTTTCTACTCTCTAAGTCCCCTCTAATTTCAGGTAAACTATGAATATTTTGATGCCAAAGTGCTTTATGATTTATCTATCTTACTATCATGTTTCATATTTTAATATGTTATTTTCATGGTCATGAATTTCACAACTTATTTGATGATTGAGTTAGTATTAAATGATTATTGATATGTTATCTTTATTTTCTTATATTTTACACAAATAAATTGATCATGAGCATCAATAATGATTGTATTATATGAAATACTAGAGAAGATAGCGAACAGCAACACAGATAGGATTCATAACTTAAGGTGACCGAGATTTTGATTTATTGTTGTTATTAATGGAAAAAAAATATCGTTTTCCAACATTTTCTAATATTCTATTTTTTGGATATTTTTGAGATTTCTTTTATTAAAAAAAATTCACACCGCGACGACCGCGACAGACCGATATCCGCGACGATACCGATATCATATCGATTTTTCGGCCCGGCCGATACTGCGACCGAGATTTTAAACCATGGTCTCCTGGAAAAATGAGATGGGTGGGGGAGTTCTGCACATGGGTTAAGGGGTGGGATATGATGGGAATGAGGTGGGGTTCACATGGGATTAAGGTGGGGATGGGGAAATTACCAAATGGCCATTAGGGCCTTGGGTTGGGTCAGGTCTGGTTTTGGGTCGGGTTCGAGGATCCGGCTCTGGATGCGACAGAAGGATAAAGTTCGGGAAATTAGGTAATCTACCCGATAGTACCAAAATCTCGAAAAGTGAGAAATACTAAAAAGCCCTCGAAAATTTTCAAAAATAGCAACACACACCTCTACTGTACTCAAATGGGTTCGGATCTCAATCCAACTTTGCACACGCGATCCTAATGATTAATTGGACATGTTTGGCTTCTAAACAAGCTTAATTAGCTAAAAATACAATTAACTAGGCTAATTACAACCTTGGAATTTCGGACGTTACAATCTAATGATCCTGATCGCTTGTATAGTAGGTCCAACACTCCAACTGTGGTGGCCCATGTGCAAAAATCATGGTAATTAAAGACCTCAACGGCTGGGCATAAGATCTGTCCACATTTGGATAATTAAAGTGTACAATATGGATTTTAAAGATCTCTTATCAATAGTTTCTGTAACATGCATGGTTCGATCACTATCTGTAATTTCATGGAAATGTATCTTACTGCATTACATAAAATGAAAACAAAAACATCAAACACATTATGCATTCTTAAAAGTAGTAGTTCTTCCTGGCAGCATCCCCTTGTGGAGTTTTGCCTTTGTCTGCTTGCTTCTCAATGTCTATGGTATGCAATGCGATCCACTCTCTCTCTCTCTCTCTCTCTCTCTCTCTCTCTCTCTCATCTCCACTCTCATCTCCATGTTCCTTCTGTTGCAGGATGGCATACACTCCTATGGATCTCTTTTGTGCCACTTATCGTAAGACAAATGACCATTTGTTGCACAATCAGAAATATTACAAAAAACTAATTTTCTAAAATTATGATGCATTGCCACTTTCTGTAGATTCTTGTCCTGGTTGGCATGAAGCTAGAAGTCGTCATCATGGAGATGGCCGAGAAAATTCAAGATCGAACGTCTATCGTTAAAGGAATGCCAGTGATTGAGCCTAGCAATCAGTTCTTTTGGTTCAATCGCCCTGGGTGGATCATTTTTTTGATACATTTTACATTGTTTCAGGTAACTTAGAGTAGCTTAACTATGTTTTGGTCATGCATTTGCTAATATACTACTCATAACTTGAAAAACAAACATGGTATGCTTAATATTGAGGGGAATTGTGATGATGATGCAATATGTTTTTTCTTTCCACTGTAATATCATTGTAGACAAGGAATTTCACATTTGATGATACAACCTGTAATGGGGGCCTACCATGAATGAGTGACTTTCGAAAAATGAAGTCCTAAATAAGTGTAGATGAGCAGAAGCACTTGCATCATTTATAAAAACAACTATTGGTCTAGATTTGACCGATAGTTGTAAATATTCAAATGAGAACCCTGAAAGCGAAACTGGAGAAAGGTTTCATGTGAACTCCGTTAGAGATATTTGGTTTGAATGATATTAGGCTAGTTATGTTGTTAGAGACATTAGGTTATGGGAATAGAGACAAGAGAAGATAGGGAATCTTTTATAAATTAGGATCCTTAACCTTACAAGTTACAAAGGCTATAGTGAAGTTATCTCAAATGTCATGTCTGCTGACATTCTTTATGATATAAGAGCTATAACCTGGAAGCGATCTTGTGATGAGGCCGGCCATGGTTCTGTCTTTTATGGTTCTGCAACAATCTCAATGTCATTTTTCTCTCCTGAATAAGAATCATGTGATCTACCCGACCTAATGGCCCTTCTTTCTTCAGGTTACAACCATCTAACTATGCTCCTCATGGAATAAAAAAAGTTTTAATCTCTTGTACGGTGTTCAGAATGTACTATAGGCATTGTTCATTGATCCTTGGACGGCATTGTTTATGCCCAAGGCACAGACAATTCATCTCTCCAATCTTTACCCTACTTACGTATAAGAAGGGCAAATATTGGTGGCTAGATGTTCCATTTTGAAGCTTTCTAGTGTCCCTCCATCGCGATGAGGCCTACAAATGTGGCCTGTAATGTTACAACCACTCACTCAAAAGTATTGGAAATGGAAAACTGTTTCAATATGAATCACCAAATTATTTATGATTTGGGGTTACATCCAAATGTGTCCAGTAACGTTTTTTAAGCTAACACTAATCACTTTCATTTGTCATTCAGAATGCTTTCCAGATGGCATACTCATTGTGGATATGGGTAAGTACATTACCATATTAATTTTTTTTCTTTTTACTTTTTCCTTCTCAAGTAAATACCTTAAGTTTAAGTTCACAAATGTGTATAGATACACACTCAAAACACACACTAGAGTTTTGCAATTTCTCATATAATATTAACAACTTTCGATTGATTCCCTGTTCTTTCAACTGCAGTATACGTTCGGATTAAAATCGTGCTTCCATGAATACATACCGATCCTTTTGATGCGGGTTATAATGAGTCTAGCCCTTCAATTCATGTGTAGTTATATTACCTTCCCTCTTTATGCATTGGTAACACAGGTGAATGAAATTAATAATAAGATTTAGCTTGGGTTTCTTTTCTTTTCTTTTGATAGCCAACTTTCATTTTTGTTAATTAGCACTACATAGCAAAGTTATTGTCCATATGTTCAGATGGGATCTCACATGAAGAAGGCAATCTTTGAAGAACAAACAGCGAAGGCACTTACAAAATGGCAGGAAGGAGCCAGAGAAAAGAGAAAACAAAAGAAGGAAGGTGGTGAAGTTCCATCTGGACACCTCAGTGGAGAGGTCACCCCCATCCAAGGGTCATCTCCCATCCATTTGCTTCATAAGTATAAGTCTCATTCAGTCGACATAGAAAGCATGCCGAATTCTCCAAGATCATACCAATCTAATAACTTGTCTGAGATGGAGGGCCCTGCAATGGTCACTCACCATGTCCAAGAACCAAATACCTAGAGATAGAGATGGATAGCAGACTTCTCTTTTGTTAAGCCTTTACGTGTAATAAGATGAGTAGAAAAGAGAGAGGAGCAAGAAAGAGAGATGAGAATATTGCAGTGAAGGTCTGTCCTCCTTAAAAAGGATCGACTTTATATTTATAAATACAAATGTTACCAAAAAGAATAGATCACAATGAGTCCTGCTGTCCTAGAATAAGGATTACAATCAGAAAATCTCTACAGTTAGTAATTTGACATGTTAGAGTTTGATATGTTAAAGATCGTATGTTTTAAAGTAAGAGATTAATAGTTAGGATTCCTTATCCTAAGGTTTACTTTGAAATTGAAATTGATTGTTACTGTTGTATATATAAACTGTGAGGATTTCCTCTCGTGTAAGTCATGGTGATTTTTATCTTATTATAGCGTTGTTTGAAATTGATTATCCTAACAAAGTCGTGCCATGACTCTGTACTTTATACTTCTGCAATAAACACAATCACTTTTTATTTCGGAAAAATCTAAGCATCCTCTCTTATCCATCAAATGATCAAACCCCTATTATCGCACATTCTTTGTCCACTTGCATGATCAAAAGCATTCGGAAGAGATCTCAACAAATATCATCTAATGAGACACATGCACCACCAAACTCAAAAGTAATTGAGGGGATAATAGAGATTGATACATTACCCAACATAGTTGAGACAAAGCTTTGATGACGACGATGATGATAGTGTTATAATTAGAGGTAGAGATTAATAATTAGATTTCTTATCCTTACCAAAAAGTTTAGTTTGAATTTGAAATTTATTATTATTGATGTGTATAACTTGAGAGGAATTCCTCTCGTGTAAGCAAACAGGTTGGGTTGGGACAAAATGTATTGGTTCAGAGGTGGAATGCATGGTTTGGACCTCAACTCGTATCTGACCCTTATTTAAAATGGGTCAATATTTTGCGACCCGCGGCCCTAGCGAGTCAACCCGATTGGACCATCCCCACCTGTAAGAGGCGGCCTGTAAGGCTTTGAATTAACTCAGACAAGCCATGAGTTAAAAGAAGTGGAGGTAGCACGGTGGACCCCACCTATTGAAATCCTAACTATTCAAAATAAACGTGTTTGAATCATAGAAGGTATCCCCAGATTTCACCTCCATTGGAATCAGTCCCACCGTCGGATTAACTTTTTGATAAAAAAAAATGTCATTAACACAGTCTTACGCATATTCACTATCATATTTTTAATGAAATAACCAATCCAATTCTGAACAACTCCAATGAGCTAAAATTAGGGGATACCCTTTATACTTGAAGGAAGATTATTTTGAAATATTTGGATTTCAATTGTTGGGCCCCATTATGACGTTCCACTCCTTTAACTCACGGTTTGTCAAAGTGAAAACTTTGAGAAGATCCAAACTAAAACTCTAAAATGGTAGGGAAAATGTACATTTTTTTATGTAGTTGCAAAAAATAAAGTTCGACTAAGAGGCGGCCCAAGGACCCACGCATGTTTGCTGGATCTCGCCTTGGTAGAAAGAAAACTATGCTCTTCTTCTTCCTTGATCTCTGAAATTTGCAGCAGTAAGGAACAAGCACAAAAGGCAAAATCATTTAATGGAATTATCCAAACCATTGAATCATATAAGAGAAAAATGAAAGATTATGATAAAGTATATCTCTAATTTATATGTTTTGAAAATAATTATAAATAAAAGGAGAGCGAGCATATGCGGGTTAGGCATGATAACCTTAATCCGATCCATATTTTGCGGGTCAAGAAAACTTGTCCCGTATTTTATGTGGATCAGGTTAGCAAGTTCCATCACGTTTTGCCACCCCTACAGATAAATCATAGTGATTTTTTATCTCGTTGTAGTGTTATTTGAAACAACCGTGCTATGGCCGGGCCGTGTGCCTGATCCCAGCTGGACGCTGGGATCGGGCACACGGCCCGGCCAGAAAGGCCCGGCTGTGTAGACTTTTTCTATTTGAAATTCACTATGAGAAAGATCCACTTGTGTGGATATGCTTTGCTCTATGGGTCCAATCTTCTCTGAATTCTCAACATCAAATTGTGTTATGTTATTGTGATTATCTTCATGCAAGATTGTGTTGTCTTTCACTATCGACTGGAAGAAATTATGACGGTTGATTGTATCAGATCAACAATGATTATCTCTTAAACCATAGTACTTGTAAGTGCACAAAAATTTACAAACCGAGGGGTAGTGATTTTGAGACTCACAAGAATAGGAGGATGGAGCTGGAGCTCTTCGGGAAGAACCGCTGCCTGCCTGAAACCTGAAGTGGGAGGAAGAAGAAGCAGGTCAGAGGACCCTGACTTTGGCAGCGTAGGGCTCTCCGATACTTAAGTCAGTTTATGAACTGGACAGTAGAATGAAGATTTTTAGGGAAAAAGATGGGGCGTACCAGTGTATGGTGTTGGCCCTCGTTGTGTATCTTGCTCTGTAGTTGTAGTTGTGTTTATATAGAGGAAGAGAGGAGGCAGGGAGGTAGTTAACTGTCCCATCATAGCCTATTTTGACATCAATGACAGTCTCATTGTAGCTCACTTATTTCATCAAGCCATATCCTGACGCCTTGGGAGCTGTGGAGGGCGATCTGTCAGTAAATATGGGCAGTGCCCTTGTCTTGTTGCACGTCTTGTAGCGTGTTTGAGTGTCCTTAGAGGTACAGCTGTCGTGCTCGTGGCTAGCTTTCTGGTATTATTGCCGAGATGAATGACTGAGGCCGGGAGGGATCTTGATCTCGATCATATGGCACTCAGGTACTATTGCGGAGGCAAGCATGACCGGGACGGAGTATGAGGCCGAACTGGAGGAGCTGGCCGAGATAGAGGAGCTCGATAGCTGAGGTGCCTTGCGCAATTGGCCGAGGTGGAGACCTGGCCTTGATGAGTGTATGGGGCTGAGACCAGGCACTGCTGCCGAGGTGCAGTACTTGCCGAACCAAAGTGCCTAGCCGGGCTGAAGATGCCCTGGCCGAGGTGAAGCCCTTACCGAAGTGGTGTTTGGGAAATACCCCACACAGTACTATTTAACACATTAAAGAAATTCAGCACATATTACTTTGGAACAAAATCACATCAGTTTTAATAAGGGAAATGCTCTTAAGTTTATAAAAAGAAAAAAGAAAGAAAGAATATTTCAAATTTAAATTGCAATACACATACGGTTGAGTGGTGTTGGCACCTTAATTTAACATTTTCTCACGGATCGAGCCCTAAGTCTTCAAATTAGAGAAGATTTTTTAGTCCTACCTCCCCCTCGCAACTACCATTTTCACGGAATCTGCTAAAAAAAAAGATGCCCGCACATAAAACAGCATGTGGTACAGGCCAATTGGATCCGAAAAACATGCACATCACCCCCCACATGTTAAATTAGGTGTGAGATGTTATCTTCACCTTAGAACACAACCAAGGATTACTTATCTTTATGTGTTCAAATATCAACCGTCCACAACATCTCTTACAAAAAAAAAAAAAACAAAACAAAACAAAAACAACCGTCCGATCACCCTCTATTCTCTTCACATCCTCAATGTGGGCTGGTAATTCAACGGTATGGATTCAATACATTTTTTTACCACGTGCACCCTAAGACCGCACACGCCCATATATTTCCATGCTCCCCCAAACAACCATACACACATCCTCCGCGAAACACGACATCTACGAGCATCTCGGCAAAAACCCGCGTCTCACGACCAATACCGCGAGAAAACGGGCACTTACTGGTAAGTAAGTAGTAACCGAACCGCATCCGTCTCACGCAAGCGGATCTTCCGCAGACCCGACCTAAGAGACGCCACGTGTCCCGGACGCCAACCCTTATCAAATCCGCTTTTGTAAAAAAGTGCTGAAACATGTGGCCGAGTGTTTTTCGGGCATATTTTATTCGAGCCCACCTATTCTTGTGGCGGAGAGGACTCCGCCTCACAGCTGTCACTCGCTTTCTGCCTTTTTCCCGACGGGGCCTCGCTAACTTACGCGTGGTGCTCAAGATAGCAGCGGGCGGTGAGTGGTGCTGACGTGGCTAAAAGTGCAGGAAAGCCTTTCGCTTTTGCAATCCACAGCTCTTTTGGTTTTGGTCAGGCTGCTGCTGTCTTCCCTATTTTAGAGGCTCCAGATATTTATCATTTCTATTCAAAGGGAATGATAAAGTTAAAAGGGGCCGGATATTGTTTTGGTATCCTGAGAGACACTGCTCAGTGGTGGAACCCGATCTAGAACAATCGTGCACAATCCTTATATTTACGAAAGAGATTTAAACGGCTAAAAATAGACGCCCTTCTACTTATGAGGAAATGACCAAATTTTATTTTGATAGAAGAGGACATAAATGGAGATTGTAAATATAAATACGAACCAAATTTTATTTTGATAGAAGAGGACATAAATGGAGATTGTAAATATAAATACGAAGAAGTTTAACTTTTCTTTACTATCTGATTATGAATTGATAGGAATGGAGAAATAAAATTTATGTAGTCGACTCCAATATAATTGACGTAAGACTTTAATAATGTTGATGATGAAGATAAGGTAACCCCATCATAAAATTGCTTTCATGATTAAGAATGTATGTAATAAATGATTTTTTTTCCGTATTTTATTCATGCTTCGATATACACTTGACTACATGAGATCTACTTCTGGAATAAAACTTGATCGGGTCCCATCACATAAGAGGAGTGCGTGCATATATTTTGCCCGGCTTTGATTTTTAATACATAGGCTCTAGCATATAGGATCTCACATTTTTTCTAATCAAAGGATTCGATCTTATTTAAACCCTCTTAATTTGTCTATGAAAGGGGCCAACAAAGGCCTTCCTTGAGTCTGATGTTTAACCTATATCATATCAAAATTGTATTTCCTTTTAGAAGGACCATCAAAGGAAAAAGCATAAATATCAATGGGGGCCAACATGATGAAAGGCCAAGATCTTCATATGGGAGAGCCAAGGATGAGGATTGAGACCACTCTCTTAAAAGTGTCACTCAGGACACCAATACTTTTTCCATTTCTCCCTCTCACTTCCATTTGAGAGTGGATATTTCCAAACCTCTCCCTCTCCCCATAAAATAAGACACCAAAATTAAAAAAGCGGGACAGAGACGTCACGACGGATCGCCACGTGTCTTTGGCCTCGTGCGTCGTCCGCCACAAGATTCGTCTCCTATTCTCGAAATTTCCATGAAAAATAAAAACAGATTAAATAAAGCGCTGCTGACGTGGCGCCCCTCTTCTGACCTTTTCATCCACATCTACAATACATCACCATTGTACTGTAAGACATTCGTCCTCCACTCGAATCCAGTGTTAGGCCCCACATAAGTCAAATCCAAACCGTTCATCAATACTAAACCCTAATTTTTTGGAAACGGACAGGTTTACATATAAATCGATAAAACATACACCGTCGGATGTAGAAAAATGCTGAGATTTCGACATTTGAGGTCATTGGACGGTCAGATGGGATAATATTGATTTAAAGCTGGATGAGTGGTTGAAGATAGAGGGTTTTTGTAGTGTTTGAATGGTTAAGATTGAATTAAGGTGGGCTCCACTTGATCTAACTAGTGGTGAGATGGGTTGTATTAAACTGCAACTGGGCTGTATGGTAGTTCTCCCTTTCCTCAAAAACCGCCAGAAGACTCTCTTCTGCTCCTCTGTTTCACTTCTCTTCCATCTCTCTGAGATTTCAGACGGGTTCTTTTCCGGAATCTAGGGTTTTTTTTTTTTTTTTTTGCCAAAAAAAGGGTTTTTCCGGCGAAGAGACGGCAAATATTCCACTTTCCGGCGGTATTTTCCGGCAGATTAAGGTATTTGTCTCCGCCTTTGATTTCTGTCTTGGAAACGATCTTTGCCTTCTGCTATGTGATTTTCTCTCTCTTTCGCCTTTTCGTGATTTCTCAAGATCGCGTTTTTTGTTGTTTTTTTTTTTTTTTTACTTCGATCTCTTGGTAGAAAACCCATTACAGCTTATTTCTTCAACTACTATGTTTATTGTCTCAAGAAAGATCGTTTCTTTTTATGGTTTTGCTTTTGATCGAAGCTATTGGAGTTCTAATCTTCCGATTGCGAGCGAGAGAGGTGGCGTTGAAGTGATTTTATCGTGATTGGTTTGTGGGAAGAAGGAAATTTACATTTTTTTTTCACTGATCCGTGCTTTTCTCGGATTTGGGGATGATTTTGGGATGAAAGAAGTAGGATTTTCTTTGTTTTTGATGATTTTTTTGGCGTTTCTTAGTATCAATTTGGTTTTATGGAAGTGATTTCAGTGTTTATTTGGACGGTCTTGAAAATTGAGGTTTTTGTGCAGATCGACTGAATTGCCAATTGTAACTGGAAGAAAGAGAGGGGTTTTTCAGATCTGTTCTATTCTCTTTGGTGGAAGTATGTAAAAGATGGGATTTGAGACAGAAGCCTTTTTGAAAAAAATTCAAAGTTTTAAAGAGATTAATTAACCAGAAGAGGAGTATTTGCACTTAGAAGAAGCTCTGATCTTTTGATAGAGTTGGAGAATATTGTTAACCAAGATTATCAAAGGTCTCTTTAAAGATGGCTATTCAGGTACTTATTTTAGACCTTCTCTCTCTTTTTTAAGGCCTCTTTTGATTCCTGAAAATGGCAGCAAATGTTGAGAATTACTACTAGTGTGAATATGGATATGAATGATTCTTTTATATGTTTGGATGTGTTGATACTTATGGATATTTATGTTAAGTTAGGATATGGTTTTCTAATTATCAGCTTAGTTATGTCCCAGGTGGTGTGATGGGATTCCACTTTTAGTGTTCTTAAATCCAAGTAACTTATCCATTAAAAGAAACAGGCTCTAGTCTGAACAACCCACCTTCATCTTATTGATACTATTTCCTTTTAGTTTTTATGGTGTGATGCAATGACTTTCAATATTTAAGTTTGTTTTCCTCAATGATTTCGTTGATCAAGGTAAAGAGACTTTACTTGGTATCCTGCATACTTCATTGTTTCCCCCCCTTGGCTCTTATTAACTTAAGAAGACAAAAAAAGGTAATTTCATTGATCAAATACTTATAAGTGGCCTTTGATTGATGGGATAAGGCTAACATGATAATGATGTGGGGATATGTTTATGTTCAATTATATCATTGGATAAGGCTAAGTTAATGATGATAATGATGTTTATTGTGTTTAGTTATTTCATTGGCATGTCATGTTTGTGGCTTTGTGCATCTCTTGGCTGTTTGTTTATTGCATATGCTATTTTAAGAGAAAAAGAAAAGACTGACAAGTGGGGTTAGTATTTGGGTGACTGGGAATGGAGGATTATACTTGATTTGCATATATCATTGCTCAAACTCATGAAGTTGGAAGATATTTTGTCTTAAAATTTTGTTTTCTATTGATTTTGTAATAGGGCGGAGATATTTGTTACAACTCTGGGCAAGTTCTTGTGCCCACACCCACCAATTGTATGCGCGTGGACAATGGCAAATCATTTCAAACTGGGGTCCAACCAAAGGAGCTGTATACATCAGGAGATGAAGTGATCCCCAAGGTTTTTTCTATTTTCCTTCGTTATTCATTAGGATTTGTGAATTCAGATTTGAATCAGAGAGCAATATAACTTAATCTCACTTTTACATTCTCTCTGGTGCAAGCAGGCTAGAAAGCCTTACATAATCACAAAACAAAGAGAAAGATGGACAGAAGAGGAGCACAAGAAGTTCTTGGAAGCTTTAAAACTGTATGGACGTGCCTGGCGTCGAATAGAAGGTACTTTTGGTGTGCTTTGATGTTGCTGTAATCCTTATCCCCCCATGGTTTTTTGTAGAGATCTCCTAAGAATATGACATGTTTCTGCAGAACATATAGGCACCAAGACTGCTGTTCAGATTCGAAGCCATGCACAGAAGTTCTTTTCTAAGGTTTTCACACTGCTCTTCTTCCAGTACCTATTTTCTACCATAACATGTACATGGGTGGTTTTACTTGATATTTCAAGTAAGTTGGTTGTTCATGAAAGAAGCCACAAGGGATCTTGTGCAACTTTGATTGGCTACCTTGCTTATTAGTTTTTCCATCGCCTTGTGTAGGTGGTTCGGGAGTCCAACACCAACACCAACTCAATTCCCATGAAGTCCATTGAGATTCCTCCTCCTCGTCCCAAAAGAAAACCACTGCATCCGTATCCTCGTAAATTGGTCCACCAATCTGCCAAAGGATTGTCAGTTTGTGAGCAACCAGAAAGGTCTTCATCGCCAATTGCATCAATCTATGAACAAGAGAACCAATCTCCATCATCAGTTTTGTCTGCAATTGAATCAGATACGATGGAATCAACTGTTTCAAATCCATCAAATCATTGTTCATCACCTGTTTCATCTGCAACTGGACCTTTTCCAATGGGTTTCTTAGTTGAAAAACAAGAGAATATAAGCTCTTCAACCACTTCATTAGTTCAGAAAGATGGGATATCCCCCTCCCCTGCCCAAGCATCTGCTGGCTCAAGTCAGCAGGACAAAGCTTCCATGGTACACCACTCTAAATCACTTCTTCTCTCCCTTTTCTAATCACTAACATAAAATCCTCATTGATCTTTCTCATCTATGTTTTGTGGATTAAAATTTTCAGGAATTGGACATGGGTTGTAAAGATCATGACTGTGCTAAAGAAGCTTCATCTGTAGAAGTGCCTACAATGAGTCTTAAGCTCTTTGGAAGAACAGTCTTGGTTACCGACTCCCACAGACCAACTTCTCCTATAGCAGGGGACATTCTACAACATCGCAAATCATCTCCTCTTACTGATCCTGAAAACAAACTAGAGGGAGCTGTGCAGGATCAAGCACAACCATCACCGAGAAACACTGTGCAGAGAGATTTTTCTTTGCATCAATGTCAAAGCGGGTGGAATCCATGGCCTTGTGAAACATCGCCACTGTACTATTGTATGCAGTTCAGGCAAGGAGACTACTCAGCAGAAGCTTCCTCTCCCATGCCCTGGTGGGCTTTATGCAGTAGTTTACCGCTCCCTCCACTCCACTTTAACGGCACTCCCTCACGTGAAACACCTTCAGAATCTTGTGTGCAAGCCTCTGATGGTAAAGAATCAGATAAAGAGGGATTCTCAACCAGTGCAAACAATGGATCAGTTAAGGAGGTTGAATCAGGTGATGGGAATTGTGATCTTGTAGACTCCCAAAACAATGACAAAGTGAAGGAACCCATTGCTGTTGTCTGCTTGAAAGCAAGTGAAAATGTAGCCTTTTCTAGTCAAAAAGCTCCTTCCAGTGGCAATGACAAGGGACAAGCAGCTGTTTTCTGCTTGAAAGCAAGTGAGAATTCAGCTTTCTCCAGTCGACCTGTTAGTTCGCGGAATTTTGGAAAGGGATTTGTTCCCTACAAGAGATGCGTCACAGAAAGAGATATTCAGCAGCCCCATATTGGCAGCGATGAGAGAGAGGGGCAGAGAATCCGATTGTGCTTATAGTGTTTGGTGTCTTCGCGTAACCTCTATGAATGTTTCATGCTTGCAGATGGATTTTAGCTGTTAGGGGCTGATTTTGGTAGGGAGACTAACTTTAGTTTGTCTCGTCTGTTGATTACTGTAAGAAAAGGTTCCAAGCACCAACTCTGCAGCCTGTAAATCAACTAGTTCTCAACTTCAAATGTCTTGATAGGTATAATAACCCTCAAGTTCCCCCAACATGTATCTTTTAGCCATAAACTTGTCTTCCATCTTGTCATGTAGCCTTGTAATGTTTTCCGGATTCCCCCTTCTCTGTGTGAGAACTTTATTTTTTTTTTATTTTTTTTAGCGAAGTAGATTATAACTTCGTTTAAGAAAATCTCCATGTAATTGTCCTCTGTGGGTAAATAAAATTGTTTTGAATTGAAGAAAATATCAATGTGATGGTGTTGCAGTTGATTGCCAAAGAGATTGCCTGTGGGCCCATTTGGATCTTTGTAAGCTAAGTGCCTAAATCATGATTCTTGTGCATAGTTAACAAGACTTGCCATAATCAATCACTGGTAAACGGTGTGTAAGGTAACTGAGTTCCAATGATCTCAAACAGGACCAAGGAGATGCAACATTTTGAAAGTAACAACCAAAGCCTCTCATTTTCTCTCACTTGATGGACCTAGCTTGTCAGTGTTGATTAATCGTGTGTACTTAGTCCTCTTGATTTTCTGTTAATAAGGTTCTTTAGTTTAGCAAAAATAACTTAATGTCAATAGACCACCTACCATTCAACATCAATATCACTACAAGTACTTAATTTCACCATGCAACATCAATAAAGCATGTCTACTATAATTTCTAGGAGCAAAGTCAAACATAACCATATAAAATTGTTGACCATGTTTGCAACCTGTGGCCCTGAATCATCAGATCAATCCTGAAAAATGGAAGGAACCTGAATATTGTCAACACCTTACTGCAGGAGCCCATCAAGTACCAAATTTGGGAGGAATTAAGTGAATATTAAAGAGTCTGAAGTATTATATTAAGTGTTCTTTAACTTTGAACACGTCACTGGAGGAGACAAGACTAGTGGAGAATAATATCTTTCTAGATTATATTTTGAAAAAGAGTTTACAAAAGAAAATCTGAAAATATGTTTTATTTTAAGTAATTATAGTTCACTTATCATAGAATCAGTGAGGGCCCCGTTGTTTCAGGGAATTGAATTCCTAGGAATTCTAAGATATGTTTTCTTTTTAAGTGGTTAAAACTGAAAAAACATTAGTAAAAATTCATAAATGGTCATCAAATTATTTCCCATGAATACCCATCCATCACACTATTAATTCAAATCCTAGAAAAGGCAATGTTCAATTCTTTATCTCCACCTTATATCATTCACCCTTACACCCTTTTAAACAATACTTTGTTAGAACTATTGGGGGAATTAATTAGGGCAAAACATGAACGATCAATCACAACCACAAGATTTATGTGGTTCGGCAATTGCCTACATCCACGAGGCCATGAGGATTTCACTATACAGAAAATTGGAAAACTCATTACAAGGATTTCAAACCATATAACACTTAACCTACTCTCTTCTCATAGGTCTCAATCTTGCTCTCACATCTGCCCCCACTTTCAGAAAACTTCGATACCACAAGAGAGAGCTCTCAGCTCTCTCACTCCGAGTCTAGGTCACCAATTACATAAATATAAAATCTCTATTTTTTTTTTTACCCCAAAAAGTTTTGGTACAATGACCAAAATACTCGACTTTGAACTGGTCATTGGCCAACCTAATAAACCAATCCAATTAAACCGGAATACAAGATATAAATCCAATAAAAATATATTTTACTCTGAAGTACTACATCCGTTTAGGGGGTTTTATTTTCATATAATCTGAATCACATTAAATCGACAATTTCTTTGTTCTTTGCAATGCCCAATTACTGGTAAGAAGCAGGAGTTGCAGTTAACTAGTCAGGAAAAGGCATTAAGATATAGAGGTGGGGTCTGTATGCGCAACCAACAACACAAGCTGTCACCTAAAACAACCACAAAAAAAAAAAAAAAAAAAAAAAAAAAAAAATGCTTGTGGCTGGTTCAAGTTCAAGCAAAAAAAAAAATTTGCTCGTGGCTGGAAATGACCCAATGCCTAATTGCCGTAGAAGAAAGGCCAGATGCTGCAGCCTAAGACATTGCTTCTTGTCCTTGGCTCAGTTAACTAAATTTCCAGTAAGTGGTGGGGACTGGGGACAATGTGCATTTCTGTCACACCCATTGCTTAATGCTATCTCATCAATGTAATGTGGGTACAAGTGATATATAAACTATCAACCTTTCATTTGGTTGGTGCACGTCTACTTCATGTTTCATGGACCACTAGCATTTACATTGTCTTCTGGTTGGTTGGCATATCAGCTGGGTTGGCCTTTCGGTTCATGAAGTGGTGATCTCCTATCCTCAAGCCCGTCTAGGGCCTGGGATGGTCCTGATCCAGTTGGGGTAGTGATGGGTCCATTTTTTTTCCTTTTGCATTTTAGCAGCAAAGGGATCTTGACCCACGAAAGACCCGATAGATGCAAGAGTAAAACCAACACACGCAGTGGAGAGGACTCAATGATCCGCGATGGATCAGGGTAATCGCTGTAGATACTGTCATATATGAGCCAAACTTAACTTTATTTGAAATTGAAAGTATCAACAAACCCTGAATTAGTAGGCTAGGTTAGGATTGGATTGATGGTTCAAAGTGCACTTGGTTGAGTCGAGACATAACCCAAGCCAAGTCCGACTTGTTTATTAGTTAGGTTGGCATCATGGTTAGAAAACTCTTCGAGTTGACTCTTGACTCTCCTGAGTCATCTCTTTTTGATGAATGACCAAGTCAAAAATATGAGAGATTCAGTTGAGTCATCTCATTTTTAATAAGTTATTTACATTCCAAACCATTTAATAGTCAGATCTAATTTTACACAATCAAAGTTTATTTATACGTAATTATGCATGATGTTTGGAGTTGGTAACTTAAAAATGATGACTGGAATTTAATTTGAAACTTATATTTGATCTTTTACATTGATATTTGAACTAACAAATTATCTAATATGTAATTTTTTTTTTGTTCTTCCATATTGTAGTAATTTTCTTATATATATAAATTTATTAATTTGAATTGATTATCATGAATGTATGTAAATAAATGTATTTTTATATTTTATAAGTAATTGATTCATTTTTAAGTATTTTTAAAATTATTTAAAAAATATATATAACTCTCTTGAGTCTCCGCATTGACTCTATCCGACTCAGATCTTTTTTGCATTGAAGGAGTCAAAACTGAATCAAGAGTTTTCCAACCCTTTTGGCATTATCAACCCAAACCTGAAAATGGTCAATCGAATTTGAAACCCAGAGTTACTGGGTTAGGTTTTAGTTGAGTTGATAAGTTGGGTGACAAATTGTTGCCACCCATGAACCCAAATACAGCCAAAGTTAGAGAGGGAGAGAGAGAGTATTGGATGTATTACACGTGTATATAATAAAGAAATACATTTGTATGGACGAGGAACAAGAAGCAGAGAGCTATCCACTGGCAGTCTAGAAGAAAGGAACTGAGATGTAAGTGATGGCCACTATAATGATGGCACATGGCATTCTGAGGTCCACTGGCGTTCAAAGTTTAAGAATAGGGCTGCAGATAAAATAAAACAAAACTCCATCAAGCATGTTTAGCCATGTGATCTAATGGTTTGAAATAGACAACAAAGTAAACTCTAGTAGAAGATCAAAATCATTGCCTAAAAAGGGGAGGAAAAAAAAAAGCATGGGAGCCCCTCTTCAATCCTACTGGTGATAAAGTCTCATTCTCAGTGGGATGTGGAGAATTCATTAATCTTTTTTTTTTTTTTAACTCCAACATTAGTGCTGGAACTCAAAAGAGAGCATGCACGTACACGTAAAAACGGCCCATTTAAGTAGAAAAGGAGCCCGCACACGCAGGAAGATAGCCCACACAAATGAAAAGTGTGCATGCACACAAAAAAAGAGGTGGCATACCTAAGATTCGAATCCTGGACAACCAGGTGAGAACTGTTGCTCCTTACCATCCGGATAAAGAACAATTCTCGTGGAAGATCTATCATTATGGTCAAATTAAACGTGGAGACTCATTAAATTAGTCCAAGGATATAGAGTGTGATCACCTCAATCAACCATCTTGACTGCTTCCCAATTCCCATCCCTGATTTACATTCCTGTAGAACTCTTCAGATATAATCCAGTACCTTCTTGATATGTACAGAGTGCCTACAAACATAGCTAGAGTTTATCTTCGCCATAAAAGAACAATAGCAAAATAGCTGTTGATGCTAAACATGGGTAAGGGTGTGCATAGGCCGGGCCAGCTTGGGCCTAGCCCACTCTGGGACGGGTTCAGGCCCAGGTTTTAGTACTCAGGGTTAAGCCTAGACCTAAAGTTTGGGCCCGCTTGATATTTTGCTCAGGCTTGGAGTAAGTTATAGAAAGACCCAAGTCCATCCTACCTTGCCATAACTAGTGCATGTAGTTTAGCGACCCAAGTCCATCCTACCTTGCCATAACTAGTGCATGCAGTTTAGGGGCCTATTTTTGTAAAATCTGGTTTGGCCCAATTGACTAAATGGCGGGTCAGGCCTGACATTTGGAGGCACACCAGGCTTGGGCTAGGCAATTACAACCATGTCGAGCTTGGGGGTAGATAGGGGCCTATTTTTGTAAAATCTGGTTTGGCCTGGATAAGCCTCAACCGAGCCCAACTCAGGCCTTGAACACCCCTAAACATAGAAGGTTCTGATATATTCATATATATCCAACTACTACCCCCAGTGTCATCTTAAATGTTGATTGATATAGATATTAGAGTCAGAGTCAGGCTATCTACACACTACATTCTACTCTCTACCCACTGCATTAAAAAAAAATTCTAAACTACCCCTCCTTCTCTCTCCTTCCCTCTCTCTCTGCTCATCGCCGGCAGCCGTCCGCCACCCGTCGCCCGCCCACCCTCTTCCATTCCTCTCCTCTTCCTCTCCTCTCCTTTTCCCTCTCTATTTCCATCGCTTTCCTTCTCCCTGCTAAACCCTTCCTGTCGCTGCCCGCCCACCCTCTCTCCTTCTCCCTCTCTATTTCCCTCTCCCTGCTCGTCGCCGACCGCCGCCCGCCCACCTTCTCCCCTTCCTCTCTCCCTCTCCTTCTCAATGGCAAAAGGAAGTTCAATATTTCTAGTGTGTTTCTGCCATTTTGATTCGGGCTCAAATCGAGTTTGTTCGGCGACGCAGGGCTGAACAAATCAAGTTTGTTCGGCCACACAAAGCCGAACAAATAGAGTTTGTTAGGCCCTATGTGGCCGAACGAATCACATTGAACATGAAAACTCGTCGAATCTGATTCGTTCGGCCACATAGGGCCGAACAAACTCGATTTGTTCGGCCCTGTGACGCCGAACGCCTGCAGGCAGCTCGCACAGTTCCTCGCCGCCATCGTCTTCTTCCACGGCACCGAGTACTTCCTCGCCATCGGCATACACGGAAAGCCTCGTATATCTAGCAGCTGTAACCCCCCCCCCTCTCTCTCTCTTTCTGTGTTTTGAACTGTTGTTGTTGGTAACGGTGATGGGGAGCGGGAGCGAGATGGGGTGGGGAAGGGGAGAGTGATGAGGGCGGGGAAGGGGATAGAAGGAGGGAGAGAGGGAGATTGGACTGGGGTCAGCGCAGGGCGGCGGCGGGGTTGGCGCAGGTGGCCGGAGGAGGGAGGGGGAGAGAGTGAAGGAGAGGGAGGGGTAGTTTAGGAATTTTTTTTTTAAAAGCAGTGTTCAAATGTAGCGTGCAGGTAGCAGCTCTCTAGATATTAATGGTCAATTTGTAGTTAGTGTAGACGTGTTACGTGGAAGGATGGTCTTATCCAAAGTGCCCATTGCGTAGAGCGGAAGCAGAAGCATGGAAAGTCGAAACCTCTAAATCTTAAAATAATTATGTATGTCCGGAACACTATACAACATAGTGCTTGTGGATTTATAAACAATCAACTAATATGCACAAATATATCTTATCTATATATTCAAGTATAAAAAATGGTGAAAAATCTTAACTTTGCAATTTGATTGAATAAAATAGACAATAATTAATAAATAAGTTTCTTCATTCAAAAGATAAATATCAAGCTTACAAAAAAAGAAAATGCACAAAAAAACCAAAGATTATGCGTGGTTCGCTCCATATTCAGTTGAACCGCACTTTAAAAACGGTTGAACCGCATTTCGAGAATGGTCAAATTGTGCTCCGATGACGGATCCGGTTTGAAAATGCCGATCCACGTTTTCGGAGCGAGATTGAGTAGGCCAAGAGGAGGTTCCGGGCACTAAAGTCTTAACAAATAACAACTCTTGTGTGATTTCAAGCAATTTCATATTTTAGTTTTAGGATTTTTTTGTGAAACTTGGATTCTAAGCAAGCTCATATTTACATAATCTTTAATTGGTTTTTTAATATTATATGGTAATGAGGAATCCCTACCTCTATAGTACATTTAAAAGGTTAGAAAACCTTATGATAAAGCTAAAGCCCATTTATTTTCATGGAATTGAAATCTTAAGAATGTATGGTAATTAAATTGGGTTCCAACAATGGAATAATGAGGACATAAGATGGATGTAACAAGACTCTAGTTTTCTTAGGTTTCAATTAACTAGGATAATGATCGTGTATTCATTTTCCACAATGATTATTTGGTGATCACATTGTGGATTTCCATAATAAATATATATTTTTATATTTTATAAGCAATGGATTCATTTTTAAATATTTAAAAGTTATATTAAAAAGACACAACTCTCTCGAGTCACTATGTTGACTCTATCCGAGTCAAAATTTTTTTTGCATTCAGCCATGTCGAGTCCGAGTCAAGAGTTTTCCAATCTTGAGTTAAACTAATGGACTTTTACTCAATGAGCCAGGGCACACTTGGGTCCATTGACAGCCATATGAATGAAGAATGAGAAGATTACATAATTTCTTTTTTAGAACTTCAAAATGCAACATGCCTTCGGCTTTCTTCTATCATCAAGTAAGTATTTCTGGATGCAATAATCCTAATAAGAGGAAAGACGAGAATTCTACTATGGAAGGACAGAGAAACTTAAAAATAAAAAAAATCTGAAAAGAAGCTCTCGATCTTTTGATCTCGCTCCAACCATTTGATGTTTCACCCAAAGATAAGTCTCTACTCTGAAATAAGTATAGCAAAAGCACCAACAATTCAAAAGCTCTAATGAAGCAGTTAGAAGCTTTGATGGAAGGAGACAAAAATGATTGCTTCCTCAATGATGAACTTTTCCTAGAGGTGTAAAATGGGCCGGGCCACCTAAGCCTAGCATAGCGCTCTATGTCAGTCAACGTGCCGCGGCCGAGCCTAACATGGCCCATCCAGTCCATTATGGCCCGTGCTGGGTCAGGGGGCCATGCCCCGTGGCACGGCCTACATGTTTGGCCTTGGCACGATATGGGTCCAGCCTGGTGGCCCGGTCAATTAGCTATGGGCCTTAGACTACGGTAGGATGAGATTATGGGGATTATTTTTCCCAATATGATATTAATTCAAATAGGTATTAACTTATGTATGAGTATTGGCATTAATTCATATCGATAATGGATGTAAATTATTTTTCCCAAGACGGTAATATATGTCATTAGTCATTACCCTTAAATAAGGTTATTAGCATTGAGAAGATACTCTTTCCTTCAACCCAATGGAATTTTTATCATTGAATGTGGAGCATTGAGAAGATATTTTTTCTAATTCACGTGTAGCATTAAATATAAATATTGACATTTAGAAAGAAAGAAAGAAAGAAAAAAGGCCTGTAGGCCAGCACGGCCCAACTTCACTCTCTCCCTACTAAACCAAAATAAGTAAAACCCTACAGTGGAAATTGAGTCGTTTGATCAAATTTTGTAATATTTCTCATAGAAACTAGTTGGCAAATTATAAATTATAATAAAGATATTTAGTTACGAAACTTATTCACACCTAATTCTATCCTAATAAAAAAAAAAAACAAGCTTCTAATCATAATCTAACGCTCCTAATAATAATTTAATACGCAATCTCAAGATAGCATTAATCATATCATCACATCATAACATACTCTAATCAAACCTAATTCTAATCACATCATAAATCTCAATCTAAAATATTACAAACTCGTCATCATTACATTTATCCTATCTTCTTAATATTCTCTATTTCTCATCTTTTATCGAGCATGCCTAGAATTTAACTCCAATATAAGTTGACCTTTGCCCCATCACAAAATTGAGCCTGCAAGAAACAAATGAATAAAATATTAAAAAAAAAAAACACACATATATTTTACACATAAGAGCCACCTTAGACATGTAAGCATTGAAATGACAAAGAGCCCATAATTTTTTGTTGAAATTTCATATTTAAGGAGATAGGATGCGAGAAAGGGCTTTTAGAAAGGGTTTTGTAGAGAATTTGTCTATGAAATGAGTGAGAATTCTTTTAACCTTCTTTTTATTATAATGTTTCAGTTACCGTTAAAAAAAAATAAAAATCATGGTCAATGAAATTTCATATTTAAGGAGATAAGATGCGAGAAAGAGCTTTTAGAAAGGATTTTGTAGAGAATTTGTCTATGAAATGAGTGAGAATTCTTTTAACCTTAGACTACTTTGATGAAGATATATGCAAGTCGAGCGTTAGTCTTGCAAAATTGAAACTTGGATCTCCTCCTTCCACTGATTCTCTAAAATGAAAATGGTACAACAAATCAATATGCTTTATTCGATTGTAACAGATTGGATTTCTTGTAATAGCAATAGCTAATGTTTTGTCACATTAGATCGTAGCAGAAGAATGCAAATGTCAATTTAACAGATCCGATCAAAGAAATAAGTATAGCAAAAGCACCAACAATTCAAAAGCTCTAATGAAGGAGAAAGCAACTTTGATGGAAGGAGATAATTTTGGTTGCTTTCTCATTGGTGAACTTTGCCTGGAGGCGTAAAACGGGCCGGGCCGCCAGGCCCACCATAGTGCTCCATGTCGGTCGACGTGCTGCGGCCTGGCCTAACATGGCCCAGCCAGTCCCAAGCACGGGCCATTCTGGGTCAGGGGAACATGGCCCATGGCCCGGCCCACATGTTTGGCCTTGGCACAAACAAGGCCCAGCACATACAGGTTCGGCCTGGTGGCCCGCTCAATTAGTTATGGGCCTTAAACTATGGTAGGAAAGAAAAAAGGCCTGTGGGCCAGCAGGGCCCAACTCCATGACTCTCTCCCTACTAAACCAAAATAAGTAAAACCCAACAGTGGAATAGCTTAAAAGTTAAAATCCACGCCCTTTGATAGAAAATCGAGTCATTTGATCAAATTTTGTAATATTTCTCATGGAAACTAGTTGGCAAATTATAAATTATAATAAAGATATTAAGTTACAAAACTTATTCACACCTAATTTTATCCCAATAAAAAAACAAGCTTGTAATCATAATCTACTGCTTCTAATCATAATCTAACATGCAATTTCAAGATAGCATTAATCATATCATCACATCATAACATACTCTAATCAAACCTAATTCTAATCACATCATAAATCTCAATATAAAATATTACAAACTCGTCATCATTACATTTATCCAATCTTCTTAATTTTCTCTATTTTTCATCTGTTGTCGAGCATGTCTAGAATTTAACTCCAATATAAGTTGACCTTTGCGGCTTTGCCCCATCACAAAATTGAGCAAGAAACAAATGAATAAAATATTAAAAAAAAAAACACACATATATTTTACACATAAGAGCCACCTTAGACATGTAAGCATTGAAATGATAAAGAACCCATAATTTTTTGTTGGGACTTTGGAGTGAGGAGGCACAAAAAAGTTCAAAAATATTCTCTCAAGTGTCAAGTGTACGAAGGTTTCAACATATTGCCACGTCATCGATCCGCGCAAACACCCAACAAAACAATCCCCACCATGAAATCCCAATCCAACGGTCCAAAACATCCCTCACACGGATCGCCCCTACAACATCCCGCACCCGATAAAACGAACCCACAATCCCTCCTTTCCTATTCCATCTCCAACTCATAACCCACGAAGAGACACAGACAGAGAAGAAGAGCGAGCGAAGGAAGCAGAGATGTCGGGACGTGGAAAGGGAGGAAAGGGGCTGGGCAAGGGAGGCGCGAAGAGGCACAGGAAAGTCCTGCGGGACAACATCCAGGGAATTACGAAGCCCGCCATCAGAAGGCTCGCACGCAGAGGGGGAGTGAAGCGGATCAGCGGTCTCATCTATGAGGAGACTCGGGGCGTGTTGAAGATCTTTCTGGAAAATGTCATCAGAGATGCTGTGACCTACACAGAGCACGCGAGGAGGAAGACTGTGACTGCTATGGATGTTGTCTATGCTCTCAAGAGGCAGGGGAGGACTCTCTATGGCTTTGGTGGTTGAGATTTCTCTCTCTGTTTTAGCAGTTGCTAGGTTCTGTCAATGCTTGCTTTTGTTTGTCCTCTTATTCTTCTCTTGTTGCTTGTAAATGTTTCTATTTCTGTTTTGGTACTAGATGTTTAAAAAATTATCACAAATTGTGCTTGCAAAAAGGTGGCTGTCAAACCTTGAATTGGACATTATATTACCTCTTTTCTCTTTTGGTTTTTATTATATATGCTATATAAATGACTTGCTCGTTTGATGATTTTAAAGATAAATATGAAGTGTTTTTAGTAAGGTAATCCCTTATAGGTGAAGGGTTGTTGTAGGGCCTGATTGGGGTTAGCCATTGTTGGGGGAGAAAGAGAAGTAACTCCAGGTCACCTTGTGGGCTCGATGCTTGCCATTGAGAGATGAGAGATTGAAAATGAATGAAAAAAAAAAAGGAAGACAATGAAGAGGAAGAATAAAGCTTACGGAAGAGAAAAGAGGAGGAAGAAAGCTCATGGAAGAAAAGAAACTTAGGTAGATTTTAAAAAACAGCGGAGTGAAGACATTCCATTTCATAAAATTTTAAAAAATAATAAAAATTAAAAAGGGCCCTTAGGACCACCACGGGTGGTAATTAAACTTTAGTTCTTTTTTCGTCTCCACTTGGTCTAAGCGGTTCGGTAAAATTCTTTAATATATTTTAGAAAAAATAAAAATAAAAATAAAGATAAAAAATAAATTATAATTTATTCATATAACTCATTATGATAAAAGAAATATAATAATATACAAATATAAAATCTAATCACATTTTTCTTACAATGAACTTTAATACAATTTTCATAAAAATAAAAATTGATAACTTTTAAGTTTGAAGTTTGGGCACATCTTTCCTCAATATTTTGGTAATTTTAGAAAGTTTGTTTATTTTGATCAATTTTTACCAAAATCCATGTTTTTGGTCAAAATTGAACGAAAGTGGGCCATGGAGTGCAAGAAAATTTAAGCACCAAGAAAAGAATAACTCATATATATATATATATATATATAAGTATAAGAAAGTAGTGTTTATTAAAAAGATTGGCGAGGGCTCATGGTATAAAAGTAAAATTTAGTATGACAATGGTCATGGGACAAAGGAAACATCTTTTTTTGATAATCCAGGGATAAAAGAAAATTTGAGTTCAAAATAGAAGAGTAAAGTTATGATTGTTGGCATTGAGTAAAATTATAAAATAAATTGAATAAGCTCGTTGAAAATAAAAATTAAGTGATTTTAAAGTAGAAAAGAGTAAAATTATTATGATTCTAGAGGTTTCAAAAAATTTATTATTTAGTGCGCTCACTAAGTAAATTACGCAGGTTCACAAGAGAAAAGGCTAAAATTATTATTACTGAGGCCGACTAAAACTATAAGAAAAATTGAGCGGCTTCATGGGATGAAATAAAAACTATGTGGCTTCTCTTGGGAGGGTTGAAAATGGAAAAGATTAATTATAGTAAAAAAATTGTGGGCTCATGGGATGCATTGGAAATGGAATAATTTAATTGTTGAGAGTGGGATTTGAACCCACGCCCTTTCGGACCAGAACCTTAATCTGGCGCCTTAAACCAACTCGCCCATCCCAAACTTTGATGCAGCTTCGATTTTTATAACAGTATGAAGGATTTTCCCCAACTCTTTCGGCAGCAAGATTTGCAAGTATGAAACTTCTACTTGCCACTCGTTTATATACAAGTTCCCACATAATCTAAGCAAGATTTGCAAGTATGAAACTTCTACTTGCCACTCGTTTATATCCAAGTTCCCACATAATCTAAGCAACTCAGTCTTGGGCTAGGGCTCATCAGACCCTAGCAAACATATTCATTCTGTGCAATTTTCCATACAGTATAAGATCCTTGTCCTTAAAAGTCTTCTATCATCCCTCATATCCATTTATTAGTGTTATCTTTCTTAATCCTCACACCTAACATATTGATTCAATCTAGTAGATGTAGGCTCTGTTAAGTGTTTGCCTGTGGTTGCATACATAATCGAAGTCTCTTGTTCTAAATGAAGTGTGTAGGTTTCTTATTTTTGGGTCCATGAAAGATTCTGAGCATGCATGCTAGATCTAGAGCTGGATCCTGTATGTTCTGACGTGAGAATTTGGATTTGGGACAATTTCATTCAAATATTATAAATATATAGGTTTTAATAAGGGCATATGTAGCTTGAGTAATATTCATATTCGAGTTTATTTAGCTTTTATCATATATCATTTAATAATTTTTTATGACCCAGGGCATCCTTTGCCAACCCAGCCTTCGGACGTTTGGCCTCCATAATGCAATGTTTCGGAACTCAAAATACGATGTGGAGTGAATTATTATAATTAGATAAAAGAGCTTCAAAATAATTTTCTTAAATATGGCTGCATACATAATACCTGGATAATGCAACGGGATTTAATAGTCACACTTGTATATTTAAGAAAATTATTTTGAAGCTCTTTTATCTAATTATAATAATTCACTCCACATCGTATTTTGAGTTCCGAAACTGTATTATTATTATTATTATTTTTTTATTTTATTTTATTTTAATTTTATTTTTTTGAGTGGGGGGGGGAATTTAGATACAACACATAGGTTCAGTGTTGGATTTAGATCCTGATGATCTATATCAGACCTGCTTGCATTCTGTGCTCTTCCTTCAGTATCTTGTATTGCATGAGTTCATTGCTTTTGATATAGGCAGTTTTCATCTCCTGATCACATCCCCAAATCATCTTAGATGATGTTCCCTAATTTCCTCTTTAATTAATAGCTATAGTGCAAAAATGAATCTGATTCAAAGAGAATATGATAAAAGCATCAATGATGATAGTGATTTGAATATTACTTTGTAAATGAGACCATACCAATCTCCAAACTAAATTGTATCTTGTTACATATTTCAGTTTGAAAAGTTGATAAAAAAAAAATCCCCACATATCCTTAAATTTCTGATACAGCATTAACACCATTACTCTGAATCATCCACATCCTAGCATTTAAACCACAATACCCTGTTATTGCTCTAATCTCATCCTCAACTGCTTCTAACTAAAGAACCTTGGGTCATTTTGGAAGTAGAGAAACAGCTAGCGACCTGTTCTTTTGACACTTGACACTATTCACAGCTTGAAACCATACAATCAAACAAGGACCCTTATGATCACTATATAATAATTTTAGTACAAAAACAAGAGAGATTTTGTGTAGACTTATGATTGGAATTGCTGGCCTACAAAGGTCTGGCCAAAATTCCAATCTTTAGGGGCAACACTGTAAGATGTGACTGTCTTGTCATCACTAGAGGTGACCTCAAAGGAGAGGGGCTGATTCTTAAGGTCTGCATTGATATGCCAGATTTGGCCCCAGTTTCTACCCATTTGGAGCCACCCAGTTCTTGAGCCCTTGATCTTGACTGCAACGACGTCACCTGCACCTGCAACATTGCTGATAAGCACCGAGTGGAAGTAGCCTACTCCATCGATTGTGAATCGAATGCCACCATCCTTTATGCATTTGATCCTGTCATTCCCAAATCAAACAGTTGGAATAAAATTCAATCAACTGTTACAGGGGCGATGGAAGTCTTTATTGTCTTCATTGTCATAGGCTTATCCCATCCATATACTGATAATACATGGGCTTTACATGTTTAAAAGGGGCTGTTTAACTTTTACGCAACAGATGGAAAACACATCACCATGTTTGTGAAGATTATCATTTTCACATGAGTAAATGATCATTACATCCGATGGTTTTAGAAGTGTTTGGGATTCTTTATTAATTTTTTTCACAAATTGTCAAAATCAATGAAGATTTAAAAAATAAAACTAAATGTCTTGATGTATATCATTAGTACGAAATATTGAACGGTTTATATCATGAATTTGGGGCCCACAAAGTAAAGAAAATTAGATTTGAAATTATTGAATGTTCCTCGTAAACTTCTCAAAATGTGTGGAGATTTAAGATATGAAGTTAACCGTCTTAAGTGTTTATTAGGCCAATAGAGAAGATGACTTACGAAAGTGAAAAAAAAAAAGTGGAGGCGCCCCTACTATTAACTGTACTACCTCTTCTCATTTACGTATATAATTGTTTACCACACCTCTTCAGCTGTGTAAATGAGAGGATACAATTACACCTTATTTATGGATAACATGCATAAATGAGTGCAAACAAACATGATCATGCATAACTGTTATGCATGCACTTCATTTTAAATATGTAAAGAAGGCAAACAAACGACCCCTAAAGACAAATGAGATGACTAATGGACAAGTTAACCTTGAAAAGGCCAATCCTAGGAACTGACTTCCTCTATAACAATTCATGCAGCAACTTGTCATCACAAGGGCATTCAAACAATCTTTGATCTCATTAGATGCATAATTATTGGTGAGCCCCATTTTGGTCTTGGGTGTGAAGTTGAGGGACCAAAACCACGCTCGATCATTGCATGGTTTAGTTGTAACTTTATTTTACTTATCTTCATCCTTCTAATGATAGCCATATTTATATGTCATACATCGTCAGAATAAATTTTTTTTTAGTTTTTTTTGTGATGACTTAAATGGATTGATATTACATATTTTTCTAATCCACGTCCAAACCTTTCCATTGCGATGTTTCCCTTGATCATTATATATCAAGGCAAGCCCCACTACTCAAAGTAAATTGAGTCAATAAATTTTGCTTAGCTCCAATAAATTAGGGCATTTTCTATCATTTAAACATAAAAATCTAGAGGGCTTTTTTGTAAATATACAAAAGCAAGAGCCCTATTTGAAGTCATTTTAAAATATAGGGCCCTTTCTCTAAAAACCTAATTTAGAAAACAGGAACTATTTAGCACACACCGACAGCCCCATGAGTACGCGCAGGATAAGAATAATTCTGTTCAGTCAGCGCATGTTAGCAACAACAGCGAAGCAGAGAGAGAGTGTTTGATACCTCCTGTACTGTACGGGCATGTTGGAGGCCTTCCAGATGGCGATTTTCTGAAAGGCCTCGACGTGCATGACCAAGTGACGATTCGGAGGGTTGCAGTGCCCGCCGCCATCCGCGGGCAGCCCGTAATTGGGCGGGCAGAAGTTCGTCGCCGTCACGATCACGGATCTGCCCCGGATGCACCACTTCACATCACCCACGCACCGGATCTCGAAGCAGGCCCCGCAGACACGACCCCGATCGAATAGCTCCGAGCTCAGACCCGTCGTCGCCTTCCCGTACCCGCCCCGCTCCAGATCCCCGTACCCGCAAGCTCCCCCGACTGAGTCCGGCGGATTATCCGTCGCGTAGTAGGTTGCCCGGGCGGGTCTCCATTCGGTCAGGGTAGATGACGTCGAGATGGAACGGGCAGTCCGGGCAAATAAGTGGAAGAGGATTAGAAACAGATGGAAATAACAATACCGCATTCTGTTTTTTCTCTCCCTATGTTTTCGTGAAAACAAGTAGAAGAAGAACAAGAGAGAGACTGAATTTTACCGTTTGGGTGTTTTTGAATTGTGTCAGAAAGAGAGGAAAGTGATCAAAGGGATGAAAAGAAGTTTCTGGTAGTCAATGTAAGAAGATTGCTTTTGGGGCTTTGGGCAGTCCTTTCCTGTGTTTGGTTGTCGGTACTTGGATAATTGGGCTTTGGGCATTTGAAAATCTACAGATCCTTTAAAAGCTGAGTTCGGATCTTATGAAAAGTCTAAATTGCTTGCTCCAAATAGGATCTGACCTGCCGTGAATATTTATAGAATACATAAACAAAATATTAGAAAGAAATTCAAGTGCTTATAGTTAATGAGGGTGGGGAGGGGCTCAACTCTCATGTAAGTGGAATTGGGTGTGAATGCATGAAGAAGTGGGTATTTCTTTGAGCAGTTTAGAGTTTTTTTTTTTATTTTATATGTTTGCTCATTAGATAGTGGCCTCATGATTTTTTTTTCTTTAGCCTTTGCATTATAGGACTTAAAACTCTCTAAGCTTAGGACTTAAGACTCTTTAATATATTTATTAATTTCGTTTCGTTTTGACTGAAATGATGCATAAAACTTTTCTTTCAAAAATTTTTTGCCCAAGTGTTTTTATATAAAAAATGTGTTTAAATGATATACCTACATGCTATAATATTAATTTACATGGACACATTAAATCCATAATTAATGTTTATATTTATTTTAGTTTTTCTACATACATATATCTTATCTATTTTTCCAAGCCGTAACTTCAAAAAAAATTATCGAAATTTAAAATTGGGCAATAACTTTTTTCATTTTGGAGGCCAGACCAAAATTGGATTCAAAATGAAATTAACAACTATGCAGGCTATAAAGCCAAAGGTTGGACTTTTCTTTTAAAATGACAGCTTGTGGAAAGGGTGGCGACGTAAAGGGTTCAAACGGCCGATCTTGGACGTGATCTTATGCCACAATCAAAGAGTGAAACTCTACATTAGAGCCTACTTGTCCAGAGAGTAAGACGTTAAGAGGATCTAGACTCGTCTTTGCATTATAAATTTATCATATCATTTATTCCTTCATAGTAATATTTCATGACTAGGCTAAGGGTAAATGTTACCCTCTCAATCATCCATGCCTATCGTAGACATCCTGGCCCATCAAACCATCACATGTAACCAACTATCTAAACTTCATATTTGAAATGTCTGGTGGATTGATTTCTATGTGATCAAATCTAGCATCGGTCTAGCTTTGGCTCGAGTGAGATGCAATGCGCCCTTAGTCCTAATAGTTATTTTGAGCGGTTTAAACTCATTACAATGTGTCCTAATATTTTTATTTTTTAGTTTCCTTTGTAAAGTTATGAGAAGTTGTCTTAGAAATATTGAGATATTTTCAAATTTTGGATTTTTCTTTGAATTTTATTTGAAAAGTCTAAAAAAATAAACTTATTTTAAATGATTAGTAGATTAATTAGTAAATATAAATATTATTCCCCCTCCCCCTCTCCAAAAAGAAAAAAAAAATCCTCCCTAATCATTGGCTTGTAGAGTTTATGGGTCCACATGCTTACAAGATTAAATAGAGCCTTAGGTCTATAGGTCTATTAACTATGATCGTTTCATTTCATCGTCAGCATCATTGAAGCCTTGTTCTATGTTGGGTTGGCTACATTTATAGTTGTTTGGTAAAAGGCTACAAACCGAATGGTCAAAATAGAAACTTCACTCCTTATCTAGTGACCTTCCATCTTCGCTTTAGATTGAAGGATTTTATTATTTAAATACATTGTTTGAATTGGTTAGAGGACAATGCTTTTTTTTTTTTTTTTTTTGTTACTTTTTGGTAAACCGAACCTTAGAAACTATCACGTGTACTATTTTAGAAAGGAAAAACACCTTGCCTGACCTACAAGATATTTCACTAGCTACTACTTAAAATAAAGGCCGAGTCTAGCACAAAGCACTGAGTCTACAAACAATGCTTGCAACCTAGTTTATAAAAAATTTATTAGTACTAAATGGGTGTCGGAACCAAACTCACCGAGAACCTTCGTGCTTCGTACGTTCGGTGTGAGATAAATCATGCGAACTCGTTGTGAATGCTCTCATATCTTCTGAAATATCAACCAAAAGTCCCTTATATAGAACAATCCCTATAAGTCAAGGCTATTACGGACTCTAGCCCTCCTGAAATTTACATTACCTGATCAGTATGAGGATTCTGTCAAAACGAGAGTCTGAATTGGATCCAAACCTGGATCCAAACTCTACGGTCAAGAGTCTGATCCTTATCTACTATACTAGATCAAGACTTATTTAGAATTCATCACCGGGCTTTATCTAGCATGTGCCCAGGACAATGGGTCCACACAATTTTCCAGCAGTTGAAAGGAATAATAATTTATTCTCTTAAAGTACGATTTGCATGTGGGGATCCCGGATCCGAATCACGTGAAAACTGTAGAATCAGGTGTTGGCATTCCCTGACCAGGCCGGGCATATGTGGGTCCCTATTAAAGCCTGCAAGACAAACACAGCATTCTTCATTTTGATATAGGCCTTGCATTGAGATCTGCTTTACCCAGGAAAATGATGACAAAAGTATCGTTTAATGCTCTGGCCCTGCCCTTTATCTCATGATCCATCATTGTTCAATTAGGTTGATCACACTTTGTTATACATCTCATGTGCCTTCAGCATGAAACTCAGTGGTCACTGAGAAAAGGCCATTTGGAGATCACATTGCTGACCCTTTAACCACTACTTTACCCTCATAAAGAGAACATGATGCAAGGAGGGTGCCATCTGTGAAAGACTGCAAGTGACCTAAATTTTGTTATTAATCTTAATTTGGTCACTGAGGAATGTGGTCCTCATGTGGTCAGACCTCTCAAACAGAAACAAAAACAGTCCCTTTAATCATACTACTTTACCCTCATAAAGAGAACATGATGCAACAAGGGTGTCATCTACGAAAGACTACAAGTGACCTAATTTTTGTTATGAATCTTAATCTGGTCACTGAGGAATGTGGTCCTCATTTGATCAAGCTCTCAAAAAGAAACAAAAACAGCCCCTTTAATCACACAACTTTACCCTCATAAAGAGAACATGATGCAAGGAGGGTGCCATCTGTGAGAGACTACTAGTGACCTAATTTTTGTTATTAATCTTAATCTGGTCACTGAGGATGTGGTCCTCATTTGATCAAAGCTGTCAAATAGAAACAAAAACAGGATCTCACTTTCTTGGAACTACATTTTATCAATATGCCATGTGCTCCTCCAAGTCTACTTTTACAAGCAACTACTAGAATTGATTCATCAGATATTAGTATAGCCCACCAAAGCCCAGATCACAGCAGTACCAAGTTTAGTTTAAGGGTTTAAATACCCACCGCCTTTTCTCCACCAAGTTGTGAAGTGTAACCTTTCACAACAGTGCATTTGATGTCCATCTGAAATTGCTGATACTCCCAAATCCCAACTCCCAAGGCCCTTTCAAAACTAAAGTGATCAATGGCACCACCCCACCAGAAGAAATTCTCCTATTCACATGAGCAATGGCGATGAACTTCTCCTTTTCCTAATTTCTTCACTCTTACAAGATTCAAGACTGAAGGAGATACCCTTGTATTGAAGCTGGCTTTGGTGCTGGACACACCATGTCTAGACAAAAAGAAAGGGATGATGACATGATGTGACCTTCTGCTAGAGGTTTTTTTGTCGGTTGCTAATAAAAAAAAATCACACACAAAGGCTTTTTTCATTTGAGTGTTATTTTTATATCTCTTGCTATTTTATTCTATCTTATTCTTATCTCTCAGTTGTTGAAAGTTTCTGTGGCACCTTTACAACAATAATTGCATGTGATTACAAGTACCCACTAAACAAAAATCTACCATACACTAATTTTTGTTTATGATAGGGAGACACCTTTTTTATACTAAAATATAAATTTTGTTTTGTGGACAATCTTTATGTCTAAAAGCATAATTTTGATCATAAAGAAAATCTTATAGTAATCAAAACTTATCTTTAAAATGAAATTAAAGTTATTAAAAAATGAAGAAAATGCCAAGCCACTGATAGCTTAATGGTGAAGCGCCTTCCCTTCATCTTAACAACTAGGACCGATCCACGATTTGTAGTAGTGTTGGTGAGGATTTAATGCTTAGGTGGATGTGTGAGTATTTATCAGAAAAAATAAAAAGAAAATAAATAAATAAAACTATCTTTCTAGAATATATATCATATCTAAACAAGATTTGAAATTTATGGTTTTTAAGACTCCACTTGTTGAAAAGTAGATCTTTCTTGATGAGTCAAAATTTGTCTCCAGAAAAAACTAAAATAGATCTTTTGTATTTTTAATAAGAATATGTATATTACTCTTCTTTATTCTCTCAAGAAAATCTTAAGTTAGCACAAATTAAAGTTCTCTTTCTTAAGAATGAAGATTCTTTTTAGTAATGATTGAACTAAATTTAAAATTAAATGCTACTAACCTATTTATTTATTTTTCTTTTGTTGCTTGATTGTGTAATAGTCTATGAAGCTTTGTGGCCAACGGATTGCCAAGAGAATATATATATATTTTTTTGATAAGAAAATTGCCAACAGATTAAAAAGGATTATAAGAAACCCTTGAAAACATAATGCTGAATACAAAAAAAATTCCCTCCCGCATTGGCTTTAATATTTGGATTCCCCTTTGGAGGGCTCACAATTGCGGGGTCAATTTTGCCAAAAGATAATTTGACTTCCCCTAATTTCAGTTTTTGTGTTCCCTCAGTCTTTTTCATAATTAATTCATTCAATTTTAGTTGTTATAGTGATTCCCACTGCCTACTATATCTTTTATGATTGGCTGCAATTTGTTATCGGTACTATGAGACAGGGGTATCATGCCACTGAACTATACGTGGACACTTGGTCGTTATTATTTAATCTTCATGAACACAAATAAGTCTTAAATTTCTCAACAAACAAAGTAAAAATATCAATGGATTCATGTAAGTGAAATTTTTTTTTTAAATAAGGACCTTGGGAATATCTCATAGCCCGTTTGGCACTTGCTAGAATAATAAGAGTCAAGTAAAGTCTCCATTTTTCAAACAAAAAGTCACATCAAAAGCACTTTAATTCAAAATCCCCTTCATCTTTAAAAAAATAAAAATAAAAAAGCAATCACCTTTATCAACTAAAAGACAAAAAAATTCAACTTTTCTATACAAAAAGTTAAAAATATTACAATACTAAAAAACTAAAAATAAAATACTATCATAACACACTTTTATTTTATTTCCTCTTGATAGTTCACTTTATTTTACTTGATTTTAAAAGTAAAATTACCAAACAAGAAAGGTTCTCTCATAGTGCCTAAATTTTGCATATTACCTTAGGAGGGAATCATACTACCACTCTGATGAAAATGTCCTTTCATTTCATATATGGGAAAGTTCCCAAGTGGAAATCTAAGGTCACCTATTAAATTCATCTGAGCTAATATGGATTTGATGGTCTTGGACGCTCTGGGATACTAGTTTGAAAAAGTTAATTAAGTTCCCATATTGGGATATAAGTTTTTTAAATATGGGGAATCTTCCAAACTCGTTCCATATGGGGAAATCGGATCTCCAATATGGCTAAAAAGAGATTTCCCCATATGGAAAGAAGCTAGGCTTTTCCATATAGGAGAACTTTCGAATTCCAAATTTCTGATATAAAAATTCTTCATACAACTTTTCAAAATAATCCGCATTTGTCAACTGTGTAAAATCACTTTCTTGGTTTTTTCATTCTTGAAAAGATGCATTAGCTAATATAAGGTTTTCCACACTTGACGAATGCGATCGAATTGGGTGAAACTGTATCTCCTGTTTCTATGAAATAGGGGACCCGGACTCAAATTATCTCAACAAATTAAAGTTCAATAGTAAGATTGTAGTGGTTAAAGCTCAATGGAAGAAGAGAATTACAATGGCTTTCTAAAAGGAGGGCTTTATTTTTATTTTAGAAAATTCTCATATAGGACACCCCAGTTTTTCCCATATTGGAAACTGATTTTTTCATATCAATTCAAGATCCGATTTTCACATATGGGAAGAACTTGAAAGATTTTCCATATGAGAAAATATATATTCCAGTGTAGGAATCTCACTTTTCTCAAACTATCATCCTTGTCAAATGAGACCCATCGTATCAAGTCCATATTAACTCAATCCCATTTAATACATGGGACTTGAGACTTCAAGATGAGAATCCTTTCCCATATAGCATTTTCATTAGAGTGATGTGCACGAGTATTTTACAATCAATATGAAAAAACTTACACTTTAGGAGCCTTTAGAGTTTAGCATGTTTATTTACATAAGGGGCCGAAATGAAATAAGAGTAAGGGGTCAAATGAAGGGAACAAGTAAAAGAAAGGGATTGAAAGTGAAGGGACAAAATAACAAAAAGCTACCCTAAACAGTATTCTTAAAAGGCATTAAATGGCAAAAATAAATGAATAATTTTTATCCTTTTAGTGCGCTTTTACGCTCAACCACTTGTTTCTCCTTTTTTTTATTTTGATTTGACCCTTTAACTTTATTTCACTTCACTTCTTATTCAAACACATGACCAACTCAATCCAATTAGAGTGAAATTTGGCTCGCAGGGGAGCCCTACACAAGCTAAATCAGGTAGAATTCACACAATGATGGCTGCATAAGATCATTTCTCTAATAGTTTTATCCTTCAAAATGAAACATTATCATAACCATTCTTCATTCATACGCCAGGTAGAATGTTGAATGGGCTTGTTTGGCAACAGTTTTACCTATCCAGGCCTTGGTTGCATGTTGGCCTAACAAGTTAAGAGTTCCTGGGATAAATCCAAGTCAAAACCGGGTAACCTCTGGGCCGGAGGCCAAAGGTTCAAACGCTGGGATGGAAAGGGATACCTTGGGTCATCAAAAGAAAAAAAAAAAGTCTCAACTTGATACTATCACGGTAGGGTACAAAAGTTGGGCATCTTTGGGCCCGCCCCAAAACACATAAGGTGTGACTGATTTGGGTGCCTGATCACTTAAGTCAAAGAACCCAAGCACAACCTGAACCCAAATAACCCCAACTCATTATACTTTTAGTTGGGCCAATCTATGTGGATTTGGACTTGGCCCAACCCAACTTGCACCCATAGATTTTCCTAGATCATAGCTTAAAAACTCAGAAACTATGTTCTAACTCCACATATCCCAAGCCTGAGTAACTCAGGCAAGTCTGGCCAAATATCAGTAACATTGCTTTGGAATAATCCCATGTATTCAAATAGTGCAACCCAATCAATATCAAACTTCATCTGATGGTCTCAATTCATCAAACTCTTTGACCCTTTAATGCAGTGGGCCCACTTGATTGTTCCATCAGTGAAGAAAAGAGGCTAGGGTCTCACCTATGTAGAAGGTATAATGTGAGGATGCACGCAATGCCCATCCAAAGGCCCTGATTCTTCCACGTAGGAAATTATTTTTGAAAAAAAAATTTGAATTTAAGAGAAGAATAAACTTAGAAAGGAGAAAAGCACCTAAAGATGGATTGATGAAAAGGCAAAGGCAAGAGAACAAGGTTGGGTTATACCAAAAGGAGATCGGGTCCATCGCAAGTGATCCTGTTCTCCACGTGGCACTCTTTTTCATCACATGCCAAAAGTGGGTCCCATCAGAGAATGTCCAGATCTCAGATCTTTTCATTGAATGGGTCAGGCTTTAACCTATACAATATGCTTATAAGAGGCCCAGTCCATCCTGATATATTTAGCACAAAATTTGTTGGGGTGCGTTTATCCAAAGAGAGATCCGTGGTAGAGATGAGAATTGTTATAATTTTTGCCCTATCCCCTTTCTCGGTCGTTTGGCACGTACAATACATTTTTTCCAGCAAAAAATGAAGGAAGAAATTAACTAGTTCTCCTCGCGCGGGAACGCAAGATTCCTCTCTTGTGAAAATGAAACCCATCGCAAGTGGAGTCCTCTCTCTACACAAATGTGCCCTTGTGTTTTACAAATGAGCTTAGCTTGGGCCTCATAACTTAATAGGCTTCGGTTGGATAAGCGTCGGCCCAGCTTGAATTTCAGAAAACTCAAAAACTCAACTCGACCCGGAAGGGTCAATGAGTGAACTCAGTCAAGCCTGGCTGAGTACTCCATTGTGCTGTTAATGTGATAGACTGGGTCTACTCAGCCGAGTCATGACGAGTCAATGTGTAATGAAACTCTTCCTGGATTAGTAACAGCCTGATCAATGGGCCAGACTCACCTGTTATTTGGAAAGCAGCCGATATTCCTCGACCAGTTTTTCTCACCTGGCTGGCAGTGTCAATGATCTTGCCAAGGACTCTATTTGGGGGAACCATTGAACCAAGATCCTCTGCAGCCTTGGCAGGAAGAAGCTCTTTTTGCTGCATCTTACCAGAAATCTCTGAATGCTCAACTACTAAAAATAAATCAATGCTGGTATCCCTCACACATTCTGAGATGTAACTTTTTTATCACCACTTGAGAAAAAAAAAACACACACACACACACATACAAAAAAACATAAACTAGCACTCGCCCTAATTTAATACTATTCTTGAACTTTGCTTATTATTGGATAGGATTTCATAAAAATTGTAACATAAAAAACATTGAACTTTAGCGCTTAAATCTTAAATCATTGATTGTGATGATCTAATTGAGATGATTTTTTTACCTACAAATGTAATGAGGCATTTCTATCACACTATCATCTAGTGATTGGCATGCATCCAAATAGGTCGCACAAAAGGCTTTAGATTTTTACCTTTCGTGCAATCCATGAGAGGCCCCTCTTAACAGAATATAACCTAGTAAAATTAAAAATAATCATTGTCTTATACATTAATCAATTTTCTTATGGATCTATCTTATGTTAGAGTGTAATTTGACGGGACCCTTAAAGAAGCCTATGTTTGTTTAGAGCGGTTTAGGCTTTTAAGAGGTTAGCTCACTATGGAGCCTTCATGAGTTTCACATGACTCGGGACCCATATGATCCTGACTCATCTTATTAAATGGGAGGATTCATTTTCCTAATATATAAGAATGGATCATTATCCTGGAGCATTTGTTTGGTTTAAGGCTTTAAAATGGGCCTTTCTCATGGCCCAACACATGATTGAAGCTTATATCAGAGAGATGACTAATCCTCAAAGTTGGGCCTTTGAACCCTACAAAGTATGTGAGATGTTAATTTACAAAACAAATGAGAGTTTCATGTTCTAGAAGCATTGAGGATACAAATCGAGAGATTGCTTTTATGAGACCCAATCTATAGCTTTACCTTGCGTTTGTGCAACGAGAGGCTTCCTTGATAGAGAGAAAAATCGTTCAAAAAGCTTTTCATTATTTGATGCGACATATTTACTATAAGAAGTGAAAAATCAAATTAATTTAGGGTGGATCTTGATTTTCTAAGCAAAGGGAAGAAACATAGGGTTCCTCTCTCCCATAGAAGCAGAAATCCACAGCAAATAAAATCTGTCTTGATACAAAAATCAGTCCTTATAAAACACCTCTAATATTACTTTTTAAATAAGGTAAGTCAGCACAGCATTATACAGCACCCAAAGTCCCGGCCTACAGCCATAAAGGGGCACTAGAATTTGGTCGTCTAGAAATACTGCACACATATTAAGCTCTCTAGCTATTCTGATGGAATGAAACGATCTATCATTAAATAATGGGTCAAATTTCTATTTTGACGGTCACTTTGGCCCGATTAGTATTTTGGGCCTGGCTTGGATAAAGTAATAGAAAGCCCAAAGTCGATCTGCCCGAATTGCCTAGCGTAATGAACGCTTGTAATTTAGAGTATATTTCCCAAATAAATGTTAGAATGCCTGATTCGACTTAGCCTGATTGACTAAATGGGCAGGCTTGGACCTGACTTTGATTGCCCGTATTGGGCTCGGGCAGGCTCCAATCTAGCTTTTAAAAGTCGAGCACGGCCCGGCCTAGCCCATGAAGACCCCTAATAATTACCACTGACCTAGCAATGGATTGGCATTCAATTGGACACGTTCATCAATTCTAATGAAGTTAAGTTTTCAGGAACCTAGTTCTCAAATCCTTCACTAGATGGGCCCCACAAAGTCTGCCGCCTAAGCTATTTCTTTTGAAAAAATTAGTGTAGAAGAGAGAGAGCCTCTGCTGCGGAATGCGTAGGGGATGCAGATGCTTGACATTAACGGTAACGAGAATCCAAACCGAAAAAAGAAAAGTCACTCATTCTCTTTTTGTCTCTCTCTCTCATCTCTATAAACCTCGAATCTCTCCATATACTGATATCTCTCCTTCTCACCCAACCGCCTTCCTTTCCATCATCAAGGCTCCTCACAAGGTCCCTCTCTCTGTCTGCATTCATGGGTAGTTTCATTTCAATGATTTCTAGTGGGGTCACCTATCTCATCAGTTTTGAAGGGTATCTTAGCTTTTAATGCTTCTGTACTTAACACCCATTCCAACCTTTTCAGTTCTTTTCTTGAAATGTTTCCTGATGGAGTCCTCTCTTCTTCCTCACTTGTATTCATGGGGTTCTCTTGAACTCTAGTTTTCAATTGTTCCCTAACTTGAAATCTTCTCATTAGCAATGAATTCTATTTTATTTTTTTCTTGTTTCTTTTGAGATCTTCCAGGTAGGGAGGGTTATTTGAGGCTTTTGAACAGTTGGTGATCTTTGAGGCTAGTCCCACATTTCAGTTGAAATTAAGCAGATCAACAGAAGACCTGAAGGAAATGGCGCCTGTGACTTTGCCACCCGGTTTCCGCTTTCATCCTACCGACGAAGAGCTTGTCGCTTACTACCTCAAGAGAAAGATCAATGGCCGAAAGATCGAGTTGGAGATCATCCCTGAAGTCGATCTTTACAAATGCGAGCCATGGGATTTACCAGGTATTTCTGGTGTTTTGCCATCATCATGTTATAACCATGAGATTACCATGTTCATATCTTCATAATAAAACAGTAATGTTAATTGCTACTTATGATTAAAAAAAAATTAAGATGGTTTTAGTTTCAAATACAATAATACTAAAAAAATTATGCGGCGTTAAGACCATTAACTACAATTATAAAATCAATAACCCAACAATCAGTGAAGTTTCTGTCATTGCCATTAATATCTGGGAACTGGGATGGATACATTATCATTTGAGCAAGATATAGAATAAAATAGCCTTGAAGCATGGTTTTAAATCATGGTTTGGGTTACTGTATCTGCAGCCTAAGGCAAAACTTCTATGTACCGGTTGATGTCTTGACACTGAACATAAATATTGGTTTGTTTGGAGCCTTTCTTAAAAGAAATTTCTTTTTTGAAATAATCAGAAAATGAAAATTTGAAAATCAACTTTTTTTTTCTAATTTCTTTTGAGGTTAATTAGATTAAATAAAATAGAAAAAATGAATATAAAGGTGATGAGAATGGATCCAATAAATTTATACATAGAAAGTCGGTCAAGTTTTAAAAACCATGCTTCAAGTGTACTTTTGTTGCTTTGAAGGAAATGCTGTGAATAATCTTAGCAAAATGGAGGTTTTCAAATGTGTACAAAATTATAGAAGATATAGAAAGCTCACCTACATTCCCTCTATTTTTTGTTTTTTTTAAATTTAACTCCTTTCATTTTGGATAACAAAATACTTGAATTTTCTTTGTCTAAGACTTTAGAACTCCACTTTTTAATTGGCAACAAACCCCAAGTTTGCTACTGAAGAGGTAGAAGCACATCTACAGTGCAAGTGGTAAACTCTGAAAATCTGGACCAGTTAATCCATGGCTCTCCATAGTATATAATGTTCACAGCTGCCTGGTTTTTTTTTGCAATCAGATGGCTGATCAAATATCAGAAGAGTTTAGACAATCTAATTGGTCTAATTTTTTACCTATGCTCCATCTACAAAGGGGCCTACAATCTGGACGTATCAGATTAATGAAAATATGGACCGTGGATTAGTGGTGATATTACCTTGTCATGTAGTAAATGCGTTATAATTGTCAACCCATTGTTGGATAAGAGGCAAGGCACTCGCCAGGGCAAGTGAAAACATCAAGTGAAAAGAAAAAAATAAATAAAGACTCAATCTAGCTTAGCCTAACTAAATCATATCCAAAAAAGTTAGAATTGATGGAATAAGGCAAAATGATGATGGTGGTGGTAGTGGTGGTGGTGGTGATGATATAGCCGAGTTAGAGCAGGCATCACTATAATACAGTGCAAATTAACAGTACCATAAGGTCCACTTATACCCCAATTTGCCGAGGTAGGCCACTGGATATAAACCAATATCCAATTTTTCTGATATGCATCCAAAGGTCATTCTTCTTGAAGTGATCCTCACCATTGGATTTAAGCCCATAGCTCAAACCCTAAAATCATCAATCTGGAGAAAAATTATGCACTTGGAGCCTCTTGCTACAATCATCCAATATGAATGATTTTTGAATCATCTGTAATCTGATCAAGTGGACTCTTTCAAATTAGCAGTTGCCCATTAATCATGTGGAAATGAATTCTCGCTCTTCTTCAAACAATACTTAAAATGCCTACGCCAGTTACGTACCGCTGATAACTAACCCCCGAAGGGAATCATCTATGATCATTCCAACCCCCTCACACACTCTGACTACCCTCTAATTATTGGCGCTAGCTTGTTTTGACATTCACTGGAATAAAGTGTCATGAATATCCATGCAACAACAGAAAAGAGGGGGGAAAAGACTGTAATGAACGTTTCTTTATTAGGCGGAAAACAAGAAGTACATAGAAGTAGAGGAATAAAAATGAGAGACTCACCAGAGTCAAAAGCAAAGTTGCATGGTCTTCAAGAGATGTGTAAGTGCTCCAAGAAACATGGTCCTTTATTGGTTACAAGTATATCTAGGGTTTGGTGATGCATTGTTTACCAGTATATATAATTTTTTTTTATAGATAGTAGACTTGTAGGTTGCCTTTAAACATTCCTTCAAAGTCATAGAATTCTACCATAAATTAAGCTCCAACTGTGGTTCATAGTGGTATTGCACCCACTCCATGCTGCATTCTCTCCAAGCACCCATTCATCTTCATCCACCCTTCTCAACATCCTCTCTATATTCGCAGGACATCTTCCTCCACACTTGCACCCTTAGTCATAAAATAACTTTTTTTCCAGCTCTAAGTATAATGCTTTCTATCTGGACAATCGCTACTACAATTAGCATCATGACTACTTTATGTTAGAATTATCATCCTTTCATTGAACATGGTGTCATGGGCTTGTTACAGAGAAATCATTCTTACCAAGCAAAGATCTTGAGTGGTATTTCTTTAGCCCTCGCGATCGCAAGTACCCAAATGGGTCGAGGACTAATCGTGCCACTCGGAATGGATACTGGAAGGCCACAGGAAAGGATAGGAAGGTGAGTTCTGAGAAGCGTGCAGTGGGAATGAAGAAGACTTTGGTTTATTACAGAGGTCGGGCGCCTCATGGATCTCGAACCAACTGGGTCATGCATGAATACCGCCTTGACGAAAAAGAATGTGAAACCCAAACTGGCTTGCAGGTGCAATCTCTTCTTCCTTCACTTTTTTCTGGCCTGAGTCCTTGTTTTTTTCTTTTTCACCCTTTCCAATTTACTACTTACTATTTCAATGTTTCAAATCAATAATCAGATTTTGCCCAATCTTTTGACTTGTTTTACACTTGAGCCTGGTTTGTCTATAGAGACCTTACATTTTGTGGTCATGCATGTATATCTGTGTGTGCATCTTTTTTTGGGATGTGGGCTCATGTGGGCCCACAAGTGTAAAAAAGCCTCAGTGTGGTCTGTTGACTGGGTCAACAGGGTTATCACAAAGAACATCCCAATGCTTGCACAATCTGGGGACAGTCATTTCACTTGAAATAGGGTTTTCTAGGTAGCTCAGGATAGACAAATACATCACCATGACATACTTGGTTTGTGAAAACATCCCCTTTATGGGAGATCAGATCACTAGCCTCACATAGTTCTCTCCTTAGTTTGGATGTTCAAACATTAACATGTCTATCTATATGCTTATAAATATGTTTGATATATGAGTGTTTTAACTCAAAGGCACACCTTTTTAGAATTTGGAAATAAAAAGTACATGAAATGGAAGCTTGGCTTCTCAAACATGAATGCTTAAAGGGTTTGGCTTTCTTCTTACTTTTTTTTTAACTCTTAACAATCTCTCTCTATTCATGTTCTGCTATATGCTCCCAAAGTTCAGTTTTTTTCTCTGATCATTTCTTCCAAGTCTTCAGTCTCCTTTGTATCTCTCATTTCTTCCTGTGAGTAAGTTAATTCATTTGCATCCCAAAATAGTTCATGTGCCAATAATGTGCATGGTGTTTATACTTTATAGGATGCATACGCACTATGCCGTGTGTTTAAGAAGAGTGGGATCGCTCCAAAGATCACAGAGGAAAATGGTGCTCCTTCTAGTTATCATTATCAATGGATGCCAAACGGTCACTCATCTACTATAGAAACATCTTATGAGCGAAGAGGGGAAGATCAAGAGAACACCGGCTATCTTTTCCATTCAGAAACTGGCTCATCAGACATCGCCCAAGAATCCAATATTGGAGTTAATGCTCATCGAGAGGGGAAGTGGAAGCAGTTTCTTGCAGAAGAGGCAATTAGCTCCACAAACCCTCCATTTTACCATAGAAGCTCAGCCCATATTTCATCAAAGGTAACTACTATCGTATGACATGCTTTTCAATGGGTAAGCTAAACTAATGTTAGAAGTACCATGTGTATATTTCAGTCATTGAATTTAGACCTCGATTTTTCCCTTTGTTGTGATGTCCTGCCATAGTGGCAATAACAAACATGACACTATTGAACCCATGGACCCCGCCTATTGTAATAGAGGGCATGTCTTACCCAATGGCCAACCATTGAAGACTAGGGTACGTTTCTTTTCTGGAATTCAAGGAATTTCTATTTGGAGAATTTCTGAATTTCCATAAATAGTAGAATTCTTGAATGCTCCCTTAAGACTTAAGCATCCATGAATACCATCAAAATACAAAGAGGGTGGAACTCCTAAATTCCGAAAGATCATTTAGGACCTTTTATGTAATTGGAATTCCTGGATGCTAGGTAAGAAATATGGAATTTGCAAATACTAAGGTGACATCATGTCACAAAAACCCCCAACATCAGGAATTTTAGTAAAGAAACAGGCCCTAATTTCCATATTACTAATTATTTAAGAAGAATGGGAGGTAACCAGCTAAATATTAACCACTTAATCTAAAAACTTAAGCTAAGAAATAAAGGTGTAATGTATATCAATGTTACAAACACTGAAGTGTTCAAAACCAGAGTCAACAAAACCTCCGGCTTCTCTTGGTGAATGAGTCCAATCATTTAGTGGTCTTTTCTGGATGACCTACTAATTAGAAAAGTATCTTGTACTACTGGACTGTTGATTGGGCAATGATTTGATTGAAAAGGAAGGAATAATATAAGACGACCACTGATCATATTCATTAAGCACAAATTAATTGATCGGGATGGTTAGGATAATCCAACTGATGTGATTAGTTCAATGCCTGTCAATCCCTTGTGGGTCCATTGGAAGAACAGCTTCGATCACTCAATGTGGGCCACATGCACATGTAGGTGAAAGATTTCATGGACGCTATAGCTTTTTGGCTACTGGACGTGGTTCATGATTTGAGTGGGACTTACTCTTTCCTACTAAAATAAGTACTATACAATTAAAGTTTCAGATTAAACTAATCAGAATCTCTTATGTTTAGTTTGAATAGAAAACTTTTAATCTTCAAGGATGAGGGGAAACAAGGAGAAAGTGTGATTTAAATAACCTCAAGCTGAGCATCTTAATTTCATTACAGGTAGATGTAGCAATAGAGTGCGCAAGGTTGCAGCACCGACTCTTGCTGCCTCCATTGGAGATTGAAGATTTCTCACAATTCGATTTCACTTCCTCGGACTTTCCATGTCCTCGCCGAGAGGAGCCCAAAGAAACAGATGTTTTACAAGAAATTCTTTCTGTTGCTTGTGCTTCTCAGGAGCTCATGATTCAATCCAGCTATCCAGACATATGGACAGGCACTTATCATCGCCAAGTGGATGAATTTGGTCCACTAGTGGAACTAGAAATAGAAGGAAGAAAGGAAGATACTCAGTACCTTCAAGTTGATGACATGGGTTCCTCAAGATTCATGGAGATAAGTGATTTGGAAAAAGAGTTCAAGGGGGAGAGCGTGGTGGAGAACTTGCAAGGTGTGAAAATGTCGAACAATGATATAGAAAAGGTGACAAGGAAAATCTTCTTCTTCTTCTTCTTCTTCTTCTTTCTTCTTTTAAGTAATCAAATTTGTTTGGGACTAGTCTTACTGAAAAGTTGGGGCCAATCTTTCAGTGAGACATTGGTTGGTCCCACTATCCATAGGCAATGGAACAAAAACCTCCTCCATTAGACAATAGATAATCGTACTGGGGCCACTTCGATCACTGGATCCAAGTTCATGGTTTGCTGTTTGTCCCTGGCCAATGATCCCAGTTCACTTGGGGTAGATGAGATTGTTCATATCTTATCTTAGATACAATCATTCTTCTTTATGTTTTGGATCTAAGATTTCTATCTGTTGATATGGTAGACCAATATTTGCATCCTGATCTAGTTGTGGAAGCTTTGGGTCAGTCCAAGATGATCAAGTACCTGACCCATTAATGAGTTGAATCTTAAACTAGAATTATGTAGATTGTTTAATTTGTGGTCCATAGAGAACCAACTGGTGATGTGATCTGTAATATTATGACCAGATCCCAGGTTGCATATGGTTGTATATCGATCTAACCGATGGCTATTACACAATCCATAGGAAGTTATATATGGGCCAATGGAGGAGCATTTTGGTATGTCTCCACAAAGTGGGTCCTACAAAATTAACAATCTGGATCACCGAAAGAGGGCCCCACACACTTAATCAACACTTAATAAGAACACTAAGGACACTTGCACAGTGCATTGTCCTAAATGACTAAACGAAGTTCATTATCCATTTCTTAATATCATTTTTGTACAGATCACTTTAGAGGAACACAAGACTGTTATGATAGAAAGCACTTCAAATTCCCAGAAAGAATATCCAAACAACCAAGGTATGTCTGCTACTCCCTAACAATTTCCTATCATCTGTCTTCTTTTGCTTAAAATTTGTATTTAAGATTATTTCTTTATATCATTCCACTGACTGTGAGCTAGACTGCAGGAGGAATCAATGAACATGAAGATTACCAAGGCTTCAGTGAAACTGAGATCAAACCCAATCCCTCAAGTTGCCAATCAAATGATTTTAATCTTGGGTTCATTAATGATAACCCAGATGGTATCTTCCCCGAAAATGGCAATGTGGATGATTTTATTTGCACACCGACCTTCGACATTTATGATAAGGTTGAAGTTAGCCATGGATTATGTGTCACTAGCCCCAATGCAGCTGAGACATTCTTTCATCAAGTGGAGCCCTTGAGTTCTGTTAGCTTCCACATGAGCCCATTTGTGACACCAGAGTTTGTAGTGCCAAAATCAGAAATTCGGAGGAAATGCCCACTTAAAGGTTCCATGTCTAGCAAGTTCAAGGTAGTTGCTACAGATAAATTTATGGGGATCAAAACATCTGTGAAGCCAAGGATGGGATCTTGCCTGATCAATGAGATGATGAGTTCCATAGTTAGCATAATGGCATTTCTATTGACAACTTGTATCCATCTTGGAGAAGATTTAGAACATGAAGGTATGAAGAATGATCTTCCCACAAGTGATAATGCCTTGGATGGTAGGAAAGAACAGGATTGCTCTGGAAAAGTGGAGGAGATGAAGGAGTTGGAGAGAATGAAATGGAAAGCTGAGAAGAGAAATAGTTGGTTTATCACCATAAGAGGAATAAGCATTTCCAACATGTTTTTGAACTGGAAATGGCATTTCCTCACTACTGTTTTGGCTCTCTGTGCCTATGGGATTAAGCATCTCTAGCAATAGACACCATTATAGGAGCAATTCATTTTATTTTATTTTTTCTATCTGTATTTTTTTTTATAAGAGGGGTTCATTTGTTTAGATTGGGAATATATGTGCTATAATAAACTTGTAATGGTTATATACTTAATCTGCCTAGTAAACTGATTGGAAGATTGTGAAACATGTTAAGACACAAGTTCAGAGCTTTTGATGTGGGTTGGTCATGTTTGATGCTCAACATTTATGGTTAAGAGAATAAATGTGCTTTAGGCCATGTTTGTTTCATGTAATTGAATTAAAAACATAAGAATGGTAAGACTTGCGATTTCTTTAAATGGTTAAAATTGAAAAAAATAAATGTGAATTTTTGAAAATGACCATCAAATTATCTCCCCTCTAAGTGAGAAATGAATCAAGGGGAGGTGGGAATTGAAAACCAAGCCAACACCATGGTAGTTCAAATCCTAGAAAAGTGAGGTTTGCATCTACATCTCTACCTTATTTCCTTCGCCCCTCACCTTGTGTCCTTTACCCCATCTATCTGTTTATAAATCCTTCACTAGAGCTCCTTTGACAATGAATCCTACGTATTACATATAAACCACAAGGTCTTAAGGTCCTGTTTGGATAGGCAAAAAATAGAGTAGAATGAAGTTAAATGGGCCCTAACAGTCTAAAATTTTAACTTTACCCCGTTTGGATGAGTTTGGCCCAATAGATGAAGTAATGTTGTGAGCCACATGTACTCCATTTCACTTCAACTCTAAATACTTCTATTTCCTTGAGTAAAAGTGAATTCTACTCTAAACATTAACTTTAAAATAAGCATCCAAATGGAGTGAAGTGAAGTACTCTACTTTAATTTCAACTTATTTCTCTTCACTCCACTTCACATGTGAAATCCACTTCATTTCACTCCACTCCTCATTTATCCAAACAGGCCCTAAGGGAATTCATAAGTGTAAGATCCTCACTTATCATTAGGGCTATTTTTACACATATGAGGATGTTTGTCACTTAGAAGAAAAATGGGAGCATCAACATCATAAATTCTAAAGCTTATGAAATTTTACATGTGTATGTAATGGAGAGTGCTCGACATTGATACGTGGGGAATCCTCATCTTTCAAAGCTAAACTTTTGATTCCTAGGAATTCTCACCCTAAAGGGAGATAGGCAATTCTGGAATTCAAATTATACATCTGAAGCAACAAACAACAAAGGACTAGCCTACTAACCCCAAACCAACCATCAGAAAGTACAATGACAAAAACTGTTGTCAAATCCCTTTAAACATCCATAAAACTAAGTACAGATTTTAATTTATTATTATTATTTATTGGATTGATATCAAAAATCTCAATTAAACATAGGTTGGTTAGATTCCAATCAGTAGAATTTGGAATATTCTCATTAAGTTGAATAAATCTCTAATGACAATAGAAGAAGATGACAAACACAAACACAACTATTTGTAGTGGACAACTGAATGTAGCAAGCAACCTTATTCAATTTATTCTCCCAAAATCCACCACATATAAATATGAGCCATTTGCCATCTATTTTTGTACAATTCAAAAAGAAAGATGCCAAACTCCTCCTCATTTATTCCACTTAAACAGAAACAATTAAAAAGCCTTACCACACTAATTTGTTATCATGGCCATGACCCATAGATTTCGAACGCTTTGCCTTGCATTAGATCATTCTCCATGGAGGGCTCTCTATCTCCATCACATCCATCCAATGGCTTCTCAAGCTTTTATCTAAATGCTGGATATTTACCATGTGGATTAATCAAACCCATTCATTGGGTTGATCAAACCCATTGTTGGTGATCCAAACCGTTGGATATGACGGACCCCTCTATAGATGGATGATGACCCAAAAAGTGCCTAGACTAGAATAACCTAACCTATGATCAGTGGCCATTAAATAGATGCTTAGATCGAACGATTGGGATCTTCAAGCATCCTCATTCCACTGTGGGGCCCATCAATTAAAAGTTCCTACTGAAATAACCATGGAGGAGGCATGCAGGGACACCACCGTTTGGAAATGTATAACTGAGTCACAATACCCCTTCAATGTGTGTCAGGGTGCCTCTGGATTAAAGTGAAAAAGCTACAGACACCATGTAAAAGGATTGATTTCTATGCTTTATCTTGGGTCTGATGATGCATGCTACTGTTTATTTATGTAAGTCATGAGGAATGATACTTTGTCTTGGGTAGTTGCATTAGAATAATGAATACTAAACAGACCTTTGAATCACAAGAAAGATCTTGGTATTTCCTCCAATTGACCAGTTCAAGTAAACAATATGATAATATGATTCTTTCCATGCATGCCATGCAGCACGTTTCTATGCTCTCTTCTAGAGGAAAGAAGGTCCCTCTTACATGAGCATTTGATACACACTCTTAATTGTTGGATGTGTTTTTTGTACGTTGAGTGGCCCTTCATGCCATATGTGGGGCCCGCGTGCTTTGATCTGGCTATAGAGCCTGGATAAGATTCAACCCCATGCAAATCATGGTGTTTAAGAGTCTGATTACTAGTCAGATGCGGAGAATACATTAGCTAGCATGGTCAGATTAAACAAGGGGATTTTTAAAAAGCTTTATGTTGAGGATAAAACCCTAGATTCGATTATACTAATGAGTTTAAGAGAGATAAACTCAATCCTAGCCATCTACATCGAAAATTGTCACTGGCTTATATCCAAGGCCAACCAATTCCCAAAAGGATAAGACATGATGTGCGGGAAAAAAAAATAGAGATGTTACCTATACGACCCTTTAGATCTGATTAATCCCTCAAAACGGTCAAAGTTTAAATATTTCTCACAAAATTGTTCATACAACAAAACATGTGATATCGCACAGCCTTAGGATATCTCATAGTGCAATATGTGTGAGATATCACACAACCTTAATTAGGATATCACATATTGCGATATTTGCAATATCGCATGACTTTAGGATATCGCACTAACAGCTCGGTAGAAAATATTTTAACTTAGACCGTTCAAAAGCAAGTGATAGGTTTTAGGGCAGCTGGGCAAATTTCCAAAAAATAATAAGAATAGCTAAGAAAGACAAAAGGGTAAGTGGAACACTAGGTCCATGATGTTCGGTGAATCCTTTCTTCCTCGTATGTAGAACACTCTATAGCTCTAATGCCATGAAATTTCTAAGAAACTATGGTTTTGATCTTGGTGCCATCAGCTAGCACCTGAGCAGCATGTGTGCAGCCCACATTTATTTGATCAAACTCACAATAAAGACCTCTCTCTATAAGCTGGTACTAGGGGGCGTTTGGAAACTCTAAAAAATAAGCTTTTATTTTAAGATTTGAAGCTTATTTACATATTAGAGCGTTTGGTAAACGATTAATTGTATTTTCATTTTTTTTAGAATTTATTTACAAATTAGAGCTTTTGCCTCTAAAAATATAAGCTCATGGGACTGCTTTTTTCAGAAATTTAGAGCTTTTTTAGGTGGAGTAGATGGAGGTGGATAATGCATAATTTACAAGTATTTTGAACAAAAATAACCTTATAAAATTTTCAAAATGACGCAAATTGTGGGCTTTACATTGTAATTTCCAAAAGGTGGGCCCTAATTATCTCATGAAATAAGATCTTCTTATAATTTTACCAAACAGCCTAATTGTAAATTAGAACTTAAAAATCAGAGCTTTTATTTTAAAACTCAATGTAATTAGCTCTTATCCATTAGACTAAAATTTCCAAATGACCCCCCAAAACTCACTTCAATCAAAGTGATATGCACAGTTAGATTAACTAGGTGAAATATATCTAGTTCTGTCTACTAAACACGATCCATCCACACTTTGACTTTTTTTCCCTTTTTTTTTTCTTTTTTTGTACTTCATACTAAGTGCTGGGACACAAGTGAGTCCACACAAGTGGATAGAGGAAGTCCACACCATGGGAAGGAAAGCCCGTACAGGAAGGAAGAGGAAGCCCATAAAGTAGGAAGGATAACCTACACACGTGGGAAGAGTGGCATGCACAAGGACCAATCCCTAGATAGCCAAGCAACATGCAGGGTTGCCAACCAACTGAGCAACCCCTTGTTGTCATCCACACACTGCACTTGAAGTGAATTTTAGAACAACTCCTATATAGGGGGGTCAATGTGATACAAGCATGCTTGATTATGTAAAATTGGATGGGATACACATTGATTAATTAATGGATTAGCTGATGGCAGCATGGGATCATTTCTATCCTTTGTAATTAATCATCTTTTATTAGTTTTAAAAAAAACGTACTTGGATTTATAGGATGCATCACGAGCTTGTGTCATGGGCTTTTGATCTCCTTTATAATGCTTTCATCCCATAATTCTATTTACACCAACTAAAATGATGATGACAATGACGATGATGATGGTGGGAAAAAAGCCCCTTGAATTATGAAGATTTCTTCACATTGTATACTTCTGCATTGTTAGCTCATAGATGGTCGACTAAGATTCCCAGATTAATAATAGGTGGTTACTCATAAAAATAGAAGATATAGCTAGGTAATTAAGCCTCCCTATATACAAACTTGTAAAAGCATTTCAACTATCAAGGCCTATTTTTTATGAGTCCTGCAGTGACTCTTTAAACTCAGCTCCTCCAGATCATGGTTAAGAGTCATGGGTGCAACATGAATGTCATGAGTTTGATAGTAATTAGTTGTAGGAGTTGAAGAGTGTGGAAATGGTGCAATAGAGGGGCAAGTCAACAACATCTCACCAGTCTTTCACTTACCTGTTAAACTGTTGGTCATATATTAATTAGCCTTTGAGCTCATTTAGAAGTTCAACGTGAGTTGAAGAGAGAGATGGAGCATGCCCATCAACAGGAAGAGAGGTTAGTTTCATTGACCATGCTTACTCAATATTAGTTTTAAGAATCCTTTTGGTTTTTCTCCCACCAGTGTCTGTCTTCAACATATACCTATCTCAATCCCTTATAAAAGGAGAGTAGCATCGGATTAACAATCATCATCAAAGCCTTACTATCCCAACTATGCTTATTACTTAATTTTGTTTTTCCATTCCAATCTACCAAATGTTTCTCTGGAGTTGCGACGGAAGTTTTACACTGGCTGTCAACAACCTCCTCCACTATTCGGGTTAGTTGCAGACAGTTACAAACTGGACGAGATATCACATCGTCATTTATTGATTATAATGATGATGGTGGTGGTGGTGGTGGTGACGACACTAGCAATAGGACCTCTAGAACCTGATACTGATGATACTGATAGGCAATTCATTTAATTGATTCCAGGTTAAAAGGCAAGGTGGCAATTATAACCGGCGGAGCAAGGGGGATTGGGGCCGCCACGGCTAAGTTGTTCGCCCTGAATGGAGCCCATGTCATCATTGCTGACATCCTTGACGACCTAGGATTGGGGCTTGCTGATGCAATTGGGGGACGCTACATCCACTGTGACGTGTCAAGGGAGTCCGACGTGGAAGCAGCAGTAGACCTGGCAATGACATGGCAAGGCCAGCTTGATATCATCTTCAACAATGCAGGCATTGGCGGCCCTGCCGGCAGCATCACCAGCCTTGACATGAGCAAGATGAGAGGGCTACTAGCAGTGAACTTGGATGGCATTGTTCATGGGATAAAGCATGCAGCGCGCGCAATGGTGGCAAGAGGAAGAGGAGGGAGCATCCTGTGCGCCACCAGCACCGCCGCAACCTTAGGCGGGCTTGGCTCCCATGCCTATACAATGTCAAAGGCCGCCGTGCTAGGGCTGGCCCGGAGCACCGCTCTCGAGCTGGGCCAGCATGGGATACGCGTGAATTGCATCTCACCGCACGGCGTCCCCTCGGAGATGCTGGTGAGCGGCTACCGGGAAGCTCTTGGGAACCCAGAGATTGGTATCAAAGAGGTCAGCCAGATTATCAGTGAAAGGGGAAATCTGATTCTTGGGAGGACCGCTACTATGGATGATGTTGCACATGCTGCATTGTTTCTCGCCAGCGATGACTCTGGTTTCATTACAGCACATAATCTCGTCGTTGATGGAGGATTTACATCTGCTCACTGTGCCTTGAGTTCCATTCATCAGTAGCTGAAACAAAAAAAAAAAAAACAGTTTTCAAATGGAGTTCAGCTCCTCACAGGAAGTTACATTACCTGGGTAATTAAGTGGATGAAAAGCAGTGTGTATCTTACTTTCATCTCAGTTGTTTTTACTGAAAGTTTAGGCTACACCCTTCGATTGGTGGGACCATTGATGAATGGCCTATTTTCATAACCATTTGGATCATCAGATCCTAGCAGTTTCAATAAATCTGCCATTTTAAGACTCTGCATGTAGAATTGAATCCATGAAACAACTTATCATGGACTTGACAGCCTTTCATTGCAGCTTTCATCTTCAGGCCAGTAGTGATCAGTCAGCTTCGTTTTCGTGAAAGGGAGAATTATTCATTGGCCTGGCCTCTCATTAGGGCCCATTTTGGGGCAGGATTGGTTGGTCTAGACCATGAATCTCATGCACCAAATCATGGATGGACCAGTTCAAAAATACACAAGGAAACGATTCAAAAATCATCTGAGAGGCTAAGTGACGCATCTCATGAATAAAAAAACTCAAATGCTTCCATGAAAAAAGTCTCATCATGTGGAGCAACTTTGGAACTCAATAAACAGAAATTAGTGTGAGGAGTAATGTTAACCTATTGCAACACAAACCCAAAGTAACCATATCCAACATTTTATATGCCATAACCAAACATGCGCATCAAAACTAAATATATTGGCTTATAGGTTAGGTCATATAGAAACTTGAAGAACTGAGAAAAATATCATATCCTTCAACTTAAATATATTCTGAGCACTCTCAACTCCGAAGGTTCATAAATATATACAATCAAAGTAAAAACATTGAACTCATTCAGATTTGCTCCTTGATCAATGTCTGCTAAGGTACGATCATCGTCCAAGGAAGAGCTTAGCACGGTCATGCAAATCACTGCTAACTGAAGAATGAAGTGGCGGTGCAGTCATTCTTCAAATGTCCAGAAGGATAGTGGGGGCATTCTCATTCCTAATACAAATGTCCAGAAGGATCCCTGTTCCATGACAAGAAAGACGGATCCCCTAGAGGCCTGCAAATAAAAAAAGGGGGGAAAAACATCAAGCTCAATGTAAGTAGCATGACTGCTAAATGACAAGGGTGAATGGGTTAACATAGCATTAACTATTAACTTCTCTAGCCTTTCGAGTTAAGACTTGGATTTATCACTAGGATACTCTCCCATTTCAACTGAGACTAAAATTAATTATATCACACATGCATATACATATCAAAATTGTCTAACAATGAGTCAAGGAATTATGAGTTCCAGAAGCATCAAGACACATATAGTTTCCCTACACAGTTTCCCTTTCTTCTTGACAGTTGCCTGTATATCATCTTGATGCAATCCTGTACTAAGGGCCCCATGAAAAATGAGAAATGCCCCAAAATGATTCAGATCAAAGATCCTTTTACAAGATAACTTGTTAATTATTAACAAAAGGAAAGGCAAACATCAACTGCACATGATATGCACATTCAAAGGAGACAATGGACTGAAGTAAAGACTACTGATGGAAGACCCGCATTACGATATTCTAACTTATATGCTGGCTCTTTGCTCTCTTGCTTTACCTAGGACGTAAACCTCATTCAATTCGATTTGAATGTCAGAAACCTCAACCAAAGCCACATGCGATTGATGATGCTAGCAAATACAATATGAGCTTTGTCCTAGATACAGATTGGTTCAAGGAAAAAGGTAGCAGCCATGGTCTGGAGAAAGGTGATGCAGACAAAGAGTGGATCTAATACAATTGATGGCATATATAACCATAGATTTTTTATTTTGAATCAATCCAACAGTGAGTGATGGCTCGATGAGTGTAAAATTGGGCCTCGTAGTCATGCCACATAAGGGGATGGTGAGAGTGAGAGACGGGCTGCACTGATCAAAGGTGAGCCCAAATGGGCCCATAGAGCTGGATTGCACATGCAGTCTGGTCGTAGGAGAACTTTTCCAATTAAGTTAACCGAAGTCTTAATTAACAAGAGAGTTTCCAAATCTGGGTCTATGCCTTCGAATGAAAATTATATTAGAATCATAAAAATTCGACAATGAAGAGGAAATCCAACAAAGAAGTAACTGATTAAATCCAAAAGGGACTTATTCTAATTGGGATAACCAAGGGTCCCATCTGGAGTTGAGAATTAATTTTCTGCTTAATGAATTGCCAAAGTAGTAACTTAGCCTTCAATGTGAATATGGCCGGTCTTCAAAGATGCTTTAATTAACTGGTTCATGCAATAGATAATGCAACAACTGAAGGCCCAGATTCAAATGAGATTGTCAGCAAGAAGGATGACTATTCGATCCTATTATAAATTGTTTAAATCTGTATAGAGGAATGCAAGTACCACTCATGATCAGACTTTGAACTCTGGGTTATTATTCCGAGTTTTTATTCCTTGCAGAAGCAATGTATATCAAAGGCAAAGGGCTAGATTTCATTCAATCAAGCACCCAGTAACCCAGAAGTTTCAACTACATGATCCATCCCACGAACAGACTTGAATCAAAGATTGCAACCAGTTCTGGGACCAGATATGAGAAGGATGCAAGATCAGCCCTGTTTGCTGAAACTGCTGCTGTGGAACAGGCAGATCATTGGCGGACATGTGTGAGATCAGATCCTTGGATTGGACTGCATGACAGACATGTGCACAGGCACAGATCAAGATTCCAACAAAACTCTCTGCACTAGGTTTTCCACAGAAATACTTCAAAAGAAATGTTTTTTTTTTTTTTAATTCCCAAATTGTTCCCTCACTACTGTAGTGTTATTTAAACTTTAATATAAGCAAACAAAGAAAGTCTACTAATGGCAATAAAATCCTTGCCCTATAAAACTCTTAATCAAGATGCACAATTCTACTCCAACTTGGAAATTTTAAAATAAAATTAAAAGAAAAACAAAAGGCAAACAATGAAAAAAGAAACCTATCCACAAACATGGACTTAAAAGACTTGTTGTAAAGGGCTCTCTCGTGGGCCCTGAATGCAGGCAAGAGGCGTGGACACAGATATAGATCCTGTCTGCATCAAGAGGCTAAATATCAGATTATTGGAACTTGGAAGGCAATCCAGCCAAGGGAAGTGTTGGGGCATTTCACAAATTGATGGTCGCAGAAACATTAACCCACATATATGGAATAAACACATCAGGAACCTATAATTCCACCTTATGATAATTGATCACAAAGTAAGATAAAAGAAATCACCCATTTTTGGTGTAGGCTATGGGCTCAGGTATAGAATTATTCATGCCAATCTAATCTGCCGAAGTATACAATTCACATTTATACCACAAATTAACTAGTGATAAAATCATAAGCCAGCCAAAACAGTTTGGTAACAGAACAAGCGGGTATTCTTTATATGCCAGCTACCTAGACTGGGCAAAACATTATCGTCATGTGTTTGGAGACTCCATGGTATCTTCCAACACCAAGTCAACTCGTTCAAGTCAACTCAGTACCAGTTTATACCATAACAGGACACCAACCAGAACTAAGAATATCATGCATTTCAGTCAAACTCATTAAAGTTAGGACTGACTTTTCAAACAAGCCCAGAAAATAACGAGTCCGGAAGAGTTGCTGAGTTGCTACAGGGAACTTACCCTCGCGACTCTTCCCAATTCTGCTGGTGCACATAATAAAGCAGTGCATGCCCTCTTATCACTACTTCATTTTAATTATTCCTCCTCCTCTTATCATTTTCATTGCAGTGCAGGTAGGGCCCATCGAGATGGGACTAAGGTCCATGGGCACTGGCCCAGGGCCATCAATTTATTTTCAGAAACTTTATTTTTTTAGAAGCTTCTTTAAGTTAAAAGTTTTTTGGAGACTTTATATTGTTAAGAGTCTAACATAGAAATCCTGCTTATAATTTGACTATAAAATAGAAAGTTCAAGTCTAATCCCATCTTTTTTAAAGACGGGCCTAATTCAGGAACGAACTCCGATCGACATCAAATTAAGTCCATTAAATAGATTATTTACTTACCTATCCAACGAGCCCAAGTTTGTATGACTGTAACATGATTTACAGCCTAGATGTTATGACCCTTCTGTTGACAAGGTGTAATCCAATTGCTAATTATCTTAAATGTAGTCATAGCACTGCAACTTTCTTAAATTCCTAGGTTAAGTCTATAAATATGTTTGCCTTTTTTTAAGTTGACATTCTTCACATTAGCGAAACTGTTCTCCTTTCCATGGTGGATGTGCTAGATCCTAGGAAAAACCCTAAATCAAATGGGGGTATGAAGTTAGGCTAGGGGTTGACTGAATTGGCTAATCCACTTATCTATTCTGCTGCATCGCATTGCCTTCCAAAGTTTTAGATCATGCACAAAAAAAAATCTTCTCTAAATACAAAATTTCACAATCTTCCATGATCAAAAGTCTTTTTCTCTTCTTGGTCCACTCACTACGGCATTTTTGTCCCTTCCTCTCTTTGTTTCCTCTCTAATGGCTTCTAGAGCCTAATCTACCTAATTTTAAGTGAGATAACAATATTGGAAGGGTTATGTTTGAGATCTACTCTCAAGCAACTTCAGCAATCAATAAAGAAAATTTTCATGATTTTTCCAATAAGTAGGCCATTACGGAGGTTGAAATCATTAAAAAGCATGGAAATCGTGTTAGATACAGCTAAACATCTCTATAAGCCATAAGCATCATGTTAGGATTTTAGCTATCTCTCACCTTATATGCGAGATAGGGGTGGGGGCCCTCACATTAAGTTGTTGGCATTGGATATGGATGTGAGGGCCCCCACCCAATCTCTCATTTAAGGTGAGAGATCTCTCTCATAGGAGCATCTCCCATATATATAATTGAGGTAAGATGCAACCAATTTGCCACATTCACATTTTTAGCTTCTTTGCATTATATATTCTTTGTTTTCACTGATTGATTTATTTATTTATTTATTTTTTTTTTTGTGATTTTCAAACCAATGGCACAAACTACCACCAACGGTCCAGACTAGAATCAGGATTTGATACCATGGTTAGGACACAATTTATAAGGTGGTTCCTAAAATCATCATTATTGAAAATATTCACTGGGGTTGAAATGTCATGTTGCAAGGAATTCTCGAAGTAACCAAATCCAATGCAAAATAGCCAGAGCAGCTGCCTTTCCTTTGCTACTGTGTAAACTGTTTTTACATCAGAAAAAAAAAAAGAGGAAAACAAACAAAACTCAATACTGCTTTACGGAAACCAAAGGCCATTGATCCCTTTTCAAGTATTGAGTTTTAGTCAACCCATATAATTTTATATTGTTTTTGTGATCACTTTAAACAAAAGATCTTCTGATTCTTTTCACTTTATATATGAAATACATCATGCATAAGGAAATGCACAACAAAATGGGAAACAAGAAACTCACCTTGGCTTCACCAAATATATAATCAAGAAGCTTATTGCCAGGAAAAGACAAAGCCCACCAACCGTGAGATATGCTATTCCAAGAAAATCATTTTTACCACCTATCCAACTTGTAGTAGAGAGCACCAACTTCTTCTTCCCTCCAAAACTGTACGTGTTGTAGTTGTTTTGTATAACCACAGTTACTTTCTCATTAGCCTCAAGGTCAACATCTATCTTCCCATAGAGTTTTCTGAAAGTTGGTAGAGCTGCTGTTCGCATCCAAACAATGAGATCCTCTTGCTGACTCAACTGTCATGCAGAAAATGATGACCAATCCAGAGAAAAAAAAAAGTAAATCACAACACAAAAAAAAGGGTGATGTTGGAAACAAGAATTAAAAACTCGGCGAGTCGATTTGGATTCCACCTTAACCACTTGGGTCCCATGGGACTCGGACCCTATTACATAGGACTCAGCCGAGTCCCATGTGATTCCGGCAAGTCTTGTGTGACTCGGGCGAGTTGACTCAGCCAAGCGGACCCTATTACATAGGACTCAGCCGAGTCCCATGTGATTCCGGCAAGTCTCATGTGACTCGGGCGAGTTAGCCCAGAACTTGGCTGAGCCGGATAGGACTTGACTTGGGTGACCAACTTGTTCCTTTCATATGAACCTCTTTATATATATATAAAAAAATAAAAAAAAGTATGCAAAACCAATTAAAACCTGATTTACCCTATGTGGGGGCACTTTGAGTGATCAAGCCTGATTTACTCTATCACACGGACCCATTTATGTAACAGCTGTCCCAAATTTCACTCCATAAAGAGTGACCTACAGCAATGAATTGATTATGTACTAAAAACATAACAGTTTTTCACATACCATCAATTCAACAATATAATCACTAATGTTAAAAGGAAGGTTAAGATGAATGAATTTGATCATGAAAGGAGAGCCCTCTATACAGGACAAATCTGATTCAACTTAAATGATCAATTGAGTCACAAAATGCAACCAAATCATTAAAAATATATTAAAACCAAAAGATTCAACATAATTTACACAGTTGGGGCATTTTATCTATTTTTTCTATCCTTCATGAATTTTAGGGTTTTTTAAGGACTCAAGAAGAAACGTTGCGCGACTCGGCTGAGTCAGACTGAGTGACCAGACTCAAAGGCAACTGAGTCGGGTCCGAGTCCAGGTTTTTAATCTTGGTTGGAAAGGAAGAGAATTTGGGAAACCAAATGAGTTGGGTTATACACAAGGCACATACCGGTATACTAGTATTAAGTTTGGCACCCCCAATCAGGGCTCCACTCTGGAAGTTCTTAGGATAGACATCATCTCCAAACTTATTGTCCTGGTCACTCTTCCAAGCTATATTCTTCTTGCTCACTTCTAACGCTTTGCTGTTTACAGAAAATGCATATGTATCATTGAACAAGCTCCAAGCAATGAGACCACATGGAACAATAGGAGACCCATCAGAGGTGGTTCCTTCAGGATCACAGGCACTTGTGTCATTTTCACTCTTCCTACTGCGCAATTGTGTGTCACTTCTGCTTTTAACATATCTGAAAATGAGCATTAACAGAATCATCAAGCAGCCATAGTTGCTCCAAATGAAGAGAAGGTATCATCACAAAAATCATAGAGCAGTAATTTTCTTTATACAAGAGCCACACATAGCAGAATGTTGGAAAGTGATTTGGATAGAGGTATAAAACATTGCAGAATCTAGTTGCTTTGTTCTTTTCCTTTTCTTGAAACATATTGGTTCAGCGTTATTGTCATCCCCTAACCTGTCCATCTTGTGTATCCCAGCACAGAAAGGCACCATTCTCGAGATTTTACTTCATTGAAAATTTAAAAATAATAATTTTATTTATTAATTTTTAATTTAACAAATAAGTAAATAATAATTTCTCTAGATTTTACTGTAATAAAGGCTGTCAAACTTTTTACCAATGTTTTAGGAAGTGTTTGGGCTTATGCGCTGGGCTGGGCTTCTCAAAAACACCCTGCACTTCAAGTCTGGGGTGTCGCCTCCATTTAGGGTGCAATTCTCACCGTATGAAGATTTTTTTTTTTTTATAACTTGTATAAAGCATATTTGAGTTGTATACCCCAGAAATGTGCATTTTTAGGTTACTCCATATTGGAGGCATATGAGTGATATGCCCCATAAACATGTCTTGTTTAACTGATCGAAAACACATACACACAACCATCTTGTTTTGAAAAAAAAAAATGCGAGAAGCAATTTTTATTTTAAGAATTAAAAAAAGAAAAAAAAAAGGAAAGCTAAGACATGTATCTAGATTGAACTTTATATAACCTAAAAGGCTTAAAAATAGTCAAACTACTATTGTTTTCCATTTTAATAGTACTTTTTTAATGTAGTTATTGATTTATTAAAAGACATGTTCATGAGGCTCATGTCCCACTCTTTGGGCTATTGGAAGCCCCGTCTCATGCAAGTTTTAGAACATTGTATTTTACAAAGAATCAGCTATTTCTAAACAAAGACTGAGCAGATGTGAGACATATACACCACATCCAATCTCAGGTGGCTCACTGTGGAGATGGGGCAACCCACATATCAGACCAGTGCACTCGTCAGGTGGCCCACACAAGTAACGAGTGCACTCACCATTGATAAAACTCTCAGTGGTCCAGTTCACAACTTCACATTCAACGTCACATGTGATGTGATCCACGTGATGGCTAAACCAGCCAGATTTTCGGGCGAGGTCATCAAATGGCGGAACCCATAACGTACAGCTTTTATGTGACATACAAGTGCCAAATCCACACTTGAGGGCACATCCAAAAGAGCATAAGGAAGGTTTGCTTCACCATAATCATAACCTTATACCATCTATATGGAGTTTTGTTCCCAACCCTTTGGGCCAGAATAATCCCTACGGCCCAGGAGAAAAAGCCGGGTAAAATTCCCCAGTGGCCCCAGTGTGGTAGTGCAGTTTTGAACCCACAACCTCCAGGTGCAAACCGTGGTCCTAGGCCAACTGAGCTACCCCTTGGGGTTAGACCATCTATATGGAGTTAACTTTAAGAGTTCTATGAAAAATTATAGATAAACAATGTTTCTTATTTTTAACAAAGATGAAGTAGAGTGAGGTGTCCCTCACACACACACACACACACACACACAAGGCATGTGTAGTGTGTACTGTGTTGTGTGTGTGTGTGTGTGTGTGTGTGTGAGTGCACAAGAAACTAACTGGTGGATATCATATAAAGAAACACAGTAAGAAAATCAAAATACACATTGCACACATCCCCTAAGAAGCACTTTCATTGCTCACTTCAAACTATTAACCGCTCTCACTAATGTTTATCAAGCATTGGTTATGCTATCCTTGAAACAAAAAGAAAAATACTCTACAAAGAAAGACTAAAATCATACAGTACTCGTTCCTCAAAACTTGCTACTCAAAAAGCTACCTTTAGGCTAGTCACTTCTCCAACAAGGGATCAGTCGTCAACTCCACCGTCAACAGACTTATCCCCTTTATTTACAAATTAGGATCACCTTTGCAAGTTCAGTTTTGTCCATTAAGAAAATACTAAAATACCATAGCACGCGTCCTCTAACTAATAGAGGAAAGTGACATGTTGATTAAAAAAACTTTTGTTCACAAGAAAAAAGAAATAAACAAATCATCATTCAAAATAATGAAAAAGAAAAAATAATCACACAACATATATCATAGTCCTTGATTTTTTTTCATTATGGCTAAGAAACAGATGAAGTGAATGACAATCTAAAAAACAAGAAGTGCCTTCCATTAACTTTCTTCATTCAAGAGATTAAAAATCTAGTTCCACATTGTTGATAGACATGAAGTTTCAAGTAAGACTCATTAGTTTTAATCAGGACTAACTATTCTTATCAATATGAAATCTATTGCTAGAGGTAAAAAGAAGACAGCATACCAAACCAAGTGGTATGCAAGCCAAAAAGAATAAGAATGGGGCTTAGGCATTAAACCGTTGTAGCACATGACCCAAGCTCTCTAGGAAAAGTGGTTATGGAGGTCAAGCAACAATGCAAGTGGCCTGTGAAAACAAATACTTATCTCCAAGTACGTGGTGGAAAGGAGCAGGTGAGACCTGAAGGTCATTGCTCATCGTCATTCGGGTTTGTGATGTAGAGTGTATCTACCAAGGGAGCCTTTATGCAAAAATCCAGTATACCATGGGAAATGGATCTTGCATTTGTTCTGATTGGACATCTAGGTAAGGAATAAGCCATTGGCCACCTGCTTCCTGAATCTGTTCCAATATGCAGTCAATGATTATTTGGAGAGGCTTGGGGCCCAGTAGGTATTCCTTGCAAATCTGTGAGAGACATATTTTCATTCCATGGTGAATCTCATTAGTGAGGTATACTGCATGCATCCCAATGGAGGCTAATAACAAAATAGTGTAGAAAGGAAGCAAGAATGGACACTTCACGGATGCATATTTCTCTGTGGTCATAGGGAATGACAGACACACTTTGAGCCCTCATTCTACTCATTGGAGGATCCAAGCACTCAGAGAGTAGTAGCATTTGGAAGGACAGTGCTCCTATGAGAAGTTCTAACAATTGATAACCTGTGGTGCCACATGGGTATCGTTGTGATGCTTGCCCCATATACCTTGCCAATGCAAAATCAATGGACCATCTCCTTCACTGCGATATTGAGATGTTCGCATAAGTGGCTTTCTCCAAGCAGATAAAGAAAAGAAAAGCAGCGGCATACCAACCCAAGACGGGTCCTGACAGACTCACAGAGAAAGCTAAACCATTCCACTGGCCCATTGTGAGGCTACATTAGTCCCCACTCCAGTCGTAAAATTTAAACTGGGTTTTTACAGAAGGACTGTCAGGAACCCTGGCCAAGTGGGAATTGGGGAATTATTTGGGATAGCTCTACTTCAATCATCATCAGCTTCTCTGGTCCTTATAGACTCTCATACTATTAATGAGGTCAAACTCATGGCTCTCCGGTCAACCTCCATGAAGCATCCTGCCTTAACACAACATCATTGTGGAAGAGGACTCTCAATGTGGCATCCTCTAGGCCTTGAGCCAATGTATTGCACCCTTGGGCATTCCCTGATATAGGAGATGAGGTTCACAGCTTGGTGAAATCACCCCACACATCTTTCAACCATGTTGACCGAAGTGTGAATGAATTGGCAAAGCAAGGCGTCATGTGTCATGCAACAATCACTCCGAACTAGAGGTGCCCATTCATCAGCAACCTTCCCGGCTCCACTAGAACAGCAAGTCTGAGTATCTTGGTCTGTAATGTATCCTCCTCTCCCCTTGAATTGTATATTTTTGTCTTTATGGTGAAGGTATCCAGCATTAGTCTAATTCTCATATACTGTGCACTTTTGTACTTCAATAAACTTTTCCCTTACCATTCAAAGAAAAGGCAGCATACAAAACCAAAATAGAATTTTTCTAAGTGTTTTTGTTTACCTCATAACATAACTTACAAATTAGATTAACCACAGGAAGCAAAAAACCATTTAAAAAAATGTTAAGATGTTCTGCAACTTTCTGAAAAAAAATATAAGAAAATAGTTGTATGGAAAACAAAAATCATACCGGCGATGATTCTGGTAGAAGTTATCTAGCTGGTAATAAATATAGACAGGACTATTCATGTGCTTCGGAACCTGAGGAAAATAGAAATTAACAGATTTTTACTTGTAAGGAAAATTGTTGCAATACAAGGTCACAAATACATAGCAAAAGGTTATACAGATAAACTTAAAACATAAGAGGATTTCACTTACCGTTAAACTTCTGGTGCAGGTCTTGTTGGTTTTACTGTTTTGTATAAATGCAAGCTTATCATTACGCAAATTTTTAGGAATGCAGTCTACATCATATCGGTGCACAATTTCAACCACCTGCATGTCCAGCAAAGAGTAAGTTTAGAGCACATTTAGATATACCTTAAATATTGGTGAGGTTCGAATATTTTCATAGATCAGATGGTTATCTAATCTGCTATGCAGAAAAATAAAATTATATTAGTTGTGCTCATATTAATGACTTTTCCCTTAAAAATTAATACTCATAATGTGCATTGGCCATGATTTCGAAAACAATGGAAGAAAGAAATGTGCCGCCTGATATTGCTACAGATTTCTGCCCTGGGCCAAACACAGCACATAAAAGATGATTCTTGGAATTCAGGATACATCCAAATGCACCCTCAACCCAAGATCTTAAGACAATAGAATATGCAGGCTTGAGAGAGGGACTAAATGACATGCCATACCTGATGTGATGCAAACAAGGAAGCTAGGCCAATCGGGATGAAGATAGCACCAACCAATACAAATGTTGCGATAACCTACAAACAGAGGAAGTATATGATTAGATGATAAACTTCAATCACAGAACTGGATAAGAATGGTCATCAAAGAATTCCTTGACTCATTTTTTAGGAGTTTAACATCAATTGAAGCATTAAGCTGCCTCAACAGACGTAATGCTGAGTAAAGGTCAACCGTACCCAGGTCGGAGTTAGAATTGGTTTGCAGGCCGGAAGTTCTTGTTGTGTAAACTTGGAATCTACAAAATAAAAGAAAACAAAATAAGTAACAGATCTGAGAAGGTAAAAAAAAAGTAGCATATAATATACTCAAGGAAAAGAAACTGCATGTTTTGGCTCAACCAGCAATAATACTGGATTTCATAACTATGTCACTCTTCTGGCGGACTCCATCATGAAGGGTCATGCTCTAACCTCTGTTCGATCAAATAACCCCGGTCATCCGACTTGCAGACTTAATTGGACCACATCATAATTGGCATACTCTCAAGTTTATTCATCCGATTCTCATTTTTTCCAATGTCACATATTGCATAGTTAACAATCTAAATTGTCTAACAACGCATTGCAAAACTAACCATAACATAACAATAGTAAATAAATCTAAAATGAATTACTTGCAGATCATATGATAGGCACCAGCACTAATATATTGTATGGGAATGTACAAAATGACCTGGATTAAAATAAAATATCTTAAGATAAGATTGTCCAAAACCAATACCAAGCATCTAAAGTCAAAACCTACTCTTTTAAGGGTTTTATTGAGGGTCATGACCCATCATCATGGGGCATCATAGAATGCAACAAGGCAAATCCTATAATGGACCATGTTGGAGAAAGCATCAAACAGCCACACACACACACACACACATACCAATTATGTTTGTGAGCTTCAGTGTCACCTGGATAATTATAGTGACATTCACCATCAGATTTAAGCACAACATTGGGTGTATCCCACAACCGATGGGAGTTAATAATACTCAAATGGCAAAGTTCAAAAGCATGGTGAATATCATGCCTATAAGGGTGTTATTGATTGTCACAATCCATCATCAGAGTAGGGGATATTTTAGACTCAACGGTTTCGCACCATAACTGGGACTTGCCGATTTGATCCGACAGCACCACTGTTGTGATGCTCTCAAGTTTATTCATCCAATTCTCATTTTTTTTCAATGCTTCCAATGTCACATATTGCATAGCTTTCCAGTCTAAATTGTCTAACAATGCATTTTAAACACAACAATAGCATAACAATCAAAAACAAAAATCCAAAATAAATCAGGTGCACTTGCACATAGCATGTTTCTTTAGTACGCTATATATTGTATGGGAATGAACAAAATGGCATCTGATCAAACTTGATCTGACTGAATCACAATTGTAACACCCTCAAGTGTATTACTATTAATCCAATTCTTTTTTTTTTTTTAGCATTCCTTTTTAAATTTTCTAACAACACATGGGCACATAACAATAAATTAACATTAGAAAGAAGTCTAAATAAACCCATTACACATCACAAGTTACTATCAAACATTAATATATTGGATGGGAATGAACAAAATGGTATATATTAAGAAAATGTATCTTAAGACTTAAGATAACATTAAAATTCTCCAAAACCAACACCAAGCATCTAAACTTCAAACCTACTCCAAGATTTAACAATAAAATAATATGAAATATAATTTATATTTATATTTTTCCCAATCCAACGGTGCAGATTTTGACCATAGAAAGAGTGGTGTCTCACACTTTCTTATAAGATCAGTCTCTTAGTTAAAAACCCTAATAAAAGTTGTAGAAGATTCCCAAGATGAGATCTATAGTTTTACAGGACACAGGAAGTAGAATAACAACTAGAAATAAAACGTAAAGAGGAGAGATTTCAAGAAGGGGAGAGGGAAAATAGAGGATTGGGAAAGTAAGGAACGTACATTTGGGTTTCTTGGAAATGGGATTCCTCCTAGTCTGTGCAGTGGAAGAAGAAGGAGAAGGAGGAGGAAAGCTCTTTCCAACGCTTCCAGAACTTGCAAATCCCTTGGGATTCATTTTCCGAGGGTTTGTGGGAGAAGATTGTGAAGTGGGTGAGAGGAGGAATTTGCAAGTGAAAAACTCTGGTTCTGCTTTTCCCTGCTTTTCTCTTCCTCCAGCAGTAAAAAGTTTGTTAGACCTGAAGTGGTGGGCCCACCTAGGGATGGGATTCTGGATTTCAGGATCCGGTCATCCAATCATCCCATCCTCTACCTACAAAATTTGAGTCCTGTGAGGATTCCTCCCGTAAGTGGACTAATAAGAGTCCGCCACATCATCATGGGTAGTGTGCCTTATATCAAGGCGAGTTAAAGAGATTTTACCCTAAAGTAATCACGAGTGGACCAACCACGGTCCATGTTACCATAGGTAAGCCCCCTCAGTGGATCTCACGGTGATATGGTGGACCATGATTGGTCACTCACGGTCGCCGTGAGGAAAATCCTCCAATGATTTCAATTCCAAAATTTGAGTTTAATCTATCATCCCATCATCTTCGCCCAAGCTCCGCAAATTTATTGGTTTTATAAACCAATCAAATACAGTTAATCTATAGGCACAGTCCATTCGGATGGGTGTAAAACCCATGGTGTGGGGTTTCCTTATTTTGGTCCATTAAAAAGGATGGGACCCACAGTAGGTGCGTACCGTGTTTCCGGTGCGCACCAGATGACTGCTGGGACCAAATAAGTCAAGAACAGTATACTATGACTGAAACAAAAGTGAAAAGTGGTATGTGAATCTGATGGTCTTAACCAGTATACTTGTTGGACCTCCAGCTGACTATGAAAGAGCCCACCATGAATTGGCAAGGTCCCTATACCACAAGGATAATGAGACCTGAATAGGACTTGACAATAATGTTCATGACTATGGTGGGACCTATTCCATTCATTGACCAGATGTATACCAATGGGCCAGGTTTGAGACTGCATTTATTCATAGATTCATTTATTGCAGTGAGGCCAAAATCAAGCCCAAATTTTGACCTCTTTTTACGGCAGCGTAATTTAAAAGCTTGTGCATCCCACTAAGTGGCCCATTTTGACCTATTTCTATACATATTTTCATGTTTAGTTGAATGTCAAATACATTGGATATTTGGATGTGGACATATTTAGATGTGAAAATTTAATATTTAAGTTAAATGGCTGACCCACACCCAACTCATTCCATTAACATGTAGGGCCCGTTTCTTTCCTAGAATTCCTGGAATTCATGTCTGGTGGCTGTCTGGGATTTTTAAATGCTGGAATTCTGAAATGCTATTGAATTCTGTCATTTCTGAATTCCCTGTTTCTTTTATGTCTGAATTTATGCCGGAGAATTCATGAATTCCTGGATTTTCTGAATTCTCTGTTTCATAACTATAAGGATTTTTTACTGGAATTTTACTCATGTATGCATTATTTACATACCAATTTCACAATTCAAGTAGCAAAAATAAAAAAATAAAAAACAACATTCATACAAAAATTAATCACATGTCCATGAGCCAAAGAGTGGGTCTCATCAGAAATTGCCAACACCGGTAGGACTTCCACTTTTCTAGAAACTAAAAAGGAGGGTGGTGGCCACACTATTTCTCATACACTCACAGACCGCTGGAACCCCTCCATCTCTTCTTTATCCTTACACGTTCTGCAACAGAACTTCTCCCAAACAGAGAACACGTTCTCGCCTGGGATTTTGATTTGCTACAAAATATGGGCCCCACTGATCAAATTTAGATCAGGCTCCTCCATCAAAATCGCCCAACCCTGTACGGCCATTGTAACGGACGAGATTGTGATCAATCACTCAGTGGGCCCCGCCAGATGTTCTCAATCTCCACCAAACTCATATTGATTAATCTTTCTTCTTTGACGGTAAGGAAGAGCCGGTGTTCTAAGGAAGCCTCCTGGAATGCTAGAATTTGTAAATGCTGGAGGAGGGGCTAGCATTTGGGAATTCCACTTTTTTGGAATTCCAAAATACTGCTTGCCTCAAATGCTGCGAATTCTAGAATTTCTGACTGGAATTCAGGAATTCACAGACAGCCTGAATTCCTGTCAGAAATGCTTGGAAAGAAACAGGCCCGTAGTTTGAGCTTGGGAAGTTACCTTCCTTCTTCCGGGGTTGTCTTAACTCACCCAAAGTCTACTTTCCTTACCTGAGTGTTTCCTTGGGTTCCGGCCCCCTTAAATTGGGTACTAAAGTCTACTTTCCTTACCTGAGTGTTTCCTTGGGTACCAGCTCCCTTAAATTGGGTACTAAAGTCTACTTTCCTTACCTGAGTGTTTCCTTGGGTTCCAGCCCCCTTAAGTTGGGTACTAAAAAAAAGGTATCATGCTTTGTTTTGACCCTTTCAGGCACAATGCATTCCAACTTCCCATTATGAAATGGCCTCATTTGGATAAGTGTCTCATAATTCAATGGCAAAGAGGTATCTCACCTTTATAGGCGCACCTTTATAGGCGCACCGGGATCAAGCCCTGAGGGCCTGAGTGGGTAGGTTTCATGGTAGTCTTTGGACCAGAGTCCATGCTAGTAAGAAAAAGAACAAAAAAAGGTTTTCGTATGATTAGAAAAAGATTAAAAAAGATGCTCGAAAATGAATTGTTAAGTTCATTATTGCAAAAACCAAAGTTAGCTAACCTGATTTAGTATTTTGGTTTGATCAGAACTGATACCTTCACTGCTACAGTGAGATAAAAATCCGTGCTACTGATCAACAACCAGTCAAAACTGTTCAAACCTAATAAAAAACTATTCAACATTTTGAATCAGTTGGACCTACTATTAATTATTTCAGCCTTTTTACTGTATTCTGTTTTTTTTTTTTTATGTCATGGTTGAGCCAAGTTGAGTTGGACCCATCTATTGGTTAACAGGCATAGTTTAAATCAACTTGGAAGGTTACCAAGCCTGCCTGAGTTGGAGACAAACAAGAATGAGTGAATGTCGATAAATTAGGAGAGTGTCGAGGAGTAGGTTCCATTAAAAAAGAGTATTAAAAAGTATTTATGCTCATCTACTAATATCAAGAAGTTTTGGTATGAATTAAAAGAAGTTTAATAACACCCTCTATTCTGTTTAATTTAAGCTTAAACTTCAGCTTTGCTTAAACTTAATTAATGGTTAAGATCATCCCTCATGTAAATATAACTTTAATTTGTCCTTGATGATAGGCCTACTCGGCCCACCTCAAATGCATGGTGACGTAGTGACCAGTGACTGTCTATTTCTAACAAACTCACCATGTGGATGGAGCCATCGAGGCTCGTATTCCATAGTTCAAGGGAGGAACACAGATATAATGACAACATCCAATCACCTGTTTTTGGGGCCCACCAGTCTATGGCTGAGATAAGATGTGGCCCACCAGAAACTGGCAGGGGAAATGGTGTCCTTCTTATCCTCCTCTGCTCTGCTTCATGTACACTCCACAGCACTAGAACTTTCAATAAGCTAGCTCCATAAATTCATCTGTGGGTCCCATATTTGAAATCTAAACCATTCAGAGTTATCGTTCTTCCGTGTGGGGGGCGCTGGGCCAAGTTTATCTCCGATTAAATTGGTCTTACTGTTGGATTAGTCGGTCTAAATCCCATGATTGAAATAAAAATAAATAAAGAAAACAAAATCACATGCTTTATTTGTGATCAATAGGAAAAAAAATACAAAAAGTCTAAATGGACTAACTCATGGAGTTAGTCCATGGACAGACCCCATAGTTTTGGGGGAAAATCACCTACCAAAACCATGGGGTTAGTCCATGGATCGGTCCATGGGTTAGTCCATGTAGCAGGGCTCAAAAAAAATATGGTCGTACACATATATCAGTGATTTTAAATGGTTTAGATTTCATCAGTGGGTGAGTGGCGGGCCCATCAGATGGATTTGTAGGGCTGGCCTCTTAAAATGTTAGAACTCTTATAAGCTATGGGAATTGTCATGCATTGCCATGTCCTTAATTTCAGGAAAAGGAAAAAGGCTTTGGTTGGTGTTGATCCAGATGTTTGACCGTTGAATTTAGACTTTTTAAACGTAGTTGACACCGACTTTATTGGGATGGCTGTGATCATTAATTGGACACATGTTAAGATATCCAGATATGCACATCCATATCAGTAAGGTCAGAAAGTATGAGATAGACGTTAACCAACAGGGGTATGAGGAGTGCTTCTTCTAAAGCTTGAGAAATCCGAGTTAAAAGAGGTCCCAAATCTATTATAATCCAAATCAATCAAAATAAATGCATTACATAATATAATATTTTTTATTTTTTTTATTTTTTTAATTAAAAGACTCTAAAATATTATTAAAAATCTAACAACACATCAACGCTTATATAATACATAATAATCAGGTCTGGCATGGAGTTCCACCATACCACTGTATCATCCATAGTACGAGGCATTCTTAAATTTTACATAAATGCAAATTTATTCCACTGCTAGATTAACTACCTGTTAATAAAAACATTAAAAAAAAGTAACAATGAATATGCATAGGATTGTAAAAATCCAAGCAGCCCAAGACAAATGCATATGCCTTATGGAAATCATATAGGAGTTCAGCCCTATTAAAATTTGGGGTTTTGACATATTAATCTTTCTTAAATTCGATTTTTTTCGATTTCATGATTGACATTCAGATAATGTCACTAGAGTCGCTCGACTTTTGTCGACTTTTTTTTTTTAAATTCTTTACGGCATATCCTATGATATCATAGGTTAGTCCCATGAAATCATGATATTTATAAAATACTTTCTGCCACCTGACAAGCGAAATCAGCTTTTTATACAACACGAAAAATGTCACTATGTGAAAAGTAATTACACATCCAACCACCCACCATTTTTCAGGATCTATAATTCGAAAAAAAGATTTCCAAATATGTTTCATAAAAGTCGTGATATCATGGGATTGATCAGTTTTTGTAACATACCCTATTCCCATGATATCATGGGATTTAGGAAAAAAAGTTTTAAACAAATATTGACTCGAGTCAAGTGACTATGGTGACATTATCTGAATTTGGGTCATTAAATTGGTAAAATCTTATTTATGGAGGACTAATACGTCAAAGCTCCTTGAAATTTTACATCAATCCAAATTTATCCGATGTTTTGACCATGGGTCAGCTTGTAAGGGAGACTGTGTGACAGGTGTGTGTGACTTTAAGTCTCTCTAAAGGCGGAAATTAGATCTTATCTTAAATTCGGACCTGACAATATTACATATGTTTCGGTTAAATTTATGATTATGTGTCTAAAATTCAAACAATTGAAAACCCTACAACATGTAGAAGTATTATAAATGGGGTGAACAATATGAGGTGGCCAAAACCCGAACCTGCCCCAAACTCGGTCAAGTCAAAATTTAGAAATACATACTTGTTGAAATCTAGAGAAAAAATAGAAAAAAAAGAAAACCACTATTAATAAGATGAGTGTGTTAGGGATAGTCACCTACTTAACCTGACCATTGCCACTATGTTAATTTGAAAGTATGATTCTCCGACAAATTTTTGAAGTAATTCCACAATGTCAACCCAAAATGCATATCTCAATAATCCATTCTACATGACCAAATGGATTTCATTAGCATTCCCGCAATGTCATGGTTTATCCCCGATGCACCCTTCCGGTAGGAGTCCGTGCGCAGAAAAAAGTTTTCTTGCCTTTTGTTAGTTTTGTAACAATAATCATGTAACTTATACGACAAACATTTTTTTTTTTTATTACGCAAGAAGCTTTTCATCAATAGAAAGTAATTTACTCAAAGATATAATCAACTTGTAGATTTCGCGGAAAAAGACCCAATTAAAAAAAATTTTATGAGATCCATTGGTTTTGAAAACCATTTCTATTTCATAAAACCCTTCTACTAAATTATCCAAACACTTTGGGACCATTTCCAAATTATCACTTTTTTATTTTATTGCTTACCATATACAGCACGAGCCGTGGGGACGTTAAAAGGCCGCTGACAAGTACATGTACGGCCACGTAGTGCGCCCCGCATTGCTCGTTACGAGCCTGCTGACCAATAGTCAACCGACAGCATGTCACGGCCGTTAACAGTCCTCATCAGGTGAGCCCCACCATATCCAGTCGATTTCAATTTTTTTTTGCTTAATACTTCTGGTCAACATCTGGCCGTCAATATCAAGAATCACATCTCGAGACCAGCGACTTGTAAATGCGGAACATTGACTGGTCTGAACTTCCGTATTTTGACCATCATGGCCCATCAGATGGATGGCCTGGATGATGGCCATCAAAATTGGCTGGACCCAAAGACTCCGTGCCCATGTTTCTAACAGCATTGAATCTTTAATTAGGGAATCCGAACCATCAATTGAATTTAGATTGCTCAGATCGTTTGTTTGACGGTTAGATGAACGAGATCGATCGGTTGATTTTATTTTTGGGATGGCCAATAAGAAAGATATCTTTTTCTTTTTTTTTTGGCAGATCTATGGATGATAAAAGAATGACAAGATAATATTTCACGCCAGTTATAATGTTGTATAGCAGTAATTTTGAGTGCAAAGTTTAGGGGACCTTTGAAAGCTCTATTTTAATTAATAAGAGCTAATTTAATTAAAGTTTAAAATAAAAATTCTAACTTTTTATGTTCTAATTTAAAATTAGTTTATTTTGTCAGATTATAGAAAAAAGCTTTTATTTTAGGGGCATTCGGCGACAGGTCCCTCAACATTACACTTTATGGCCTTAGATCCACAAAAAAAAGTCACAGAGTCAAAGGTCCCTCTCACACTTATTCACACCTAAAATGTCTAATTTACCCTTTCTTCAAATCATAACCAATCCCATGATTAGTGGGATACATGATTGGTGGGATATCCCATTAATAATGGCCAACTAACATTTAATTGCCCACGATTAATGGAATCCCCAGATTTTCAAATAAATTCTAAAAACACACAAATAAATTTCAAAATTACGAAAATAAATTTTAAAAAATGAAATAATTTCGAAAAAAGCAATAAGTTTAAAAAAAAGCAATATATAATCAAATAACGCAAATAAATTTTAAAAAATGCAAATAAATTTTAAAATATCAAAATAAATTTTAAAAAAATATAAATAAATTTCAAAAGACTCAAATAAATCTCAAAAGATCCAAAGAAAATCCCAAAAAATGCAAATAAATTTAAAATAATGAAAATAAATTTTAAATAATGCAATAATTTTAAAAAACGTAATAAATTTGAAAAGATACAAATAAATTTCAAAAGACGTAAATAAATTTAAAAAACGCATATAGATTTCAAGAAACGTAAATAAATTTGCTGAAAAATTTTTTGAAAAAAAGTCAGATAAATTTACAAAAAACACAAAGAAATATGACAGAAAACAGATAAATTTGAACAACACTCAAATAAATTTGACAAAAACTCAGATAAATTTGAACAAAACTTAGATCAATTTATCAAAAACTCAGATAAATTTTAAAAAAAATTCAGATAAATTTACAAAAAATATAAAGAAATATGACAGAAAACAGATAAATTTGAACAATACTCAGATAAATTTGACAAAAATTCAGATAAATTTGAACAAAACTCAGATAAATTTGACAAAAACTCAGATAAATTTGATAAAAGACAAAAACAGAGCCAAAATCGATCACCGGGGAGATGTCAGTCCTCCACGGAATTTGACAAAAGACAAAAACAGAGCCAAAAGACGCTGCTGCAAGCAGAGGTCCTCTTCCTTTCATCACTGCTGACAGCAACAGTTTCTCTCTCTCCTCTCCTGTTTCTTCTTCTTCTTCTTACAAGATCTCAGCTTCCTTGAAGAAGACGATGAATCTGCAACGTTCGAGCCAAAGCCCAGAACAGAGATGGGAGTTCTCTATTTCGTCTTCTCTGTGACGATTTGCAGAGGAGGTGTTTCGGGTCGGATTTGCAGAGATTGGGGGGGGGGGGGGTCAATCAGAGGGTGCTGAAGGAGGCCGCGTGTTCGGTCGGGATTCTCGTGGATCGGGGATTTGGTGGGGGCCACCAGGTGAGGTCGGCTGACGTGGCGCATGGAGTGTGCGTGGTGTTCTTTGGTGGGCCAGATGATCGTGTTCGGTCGGGATTCTCGTGGATCGGGGATTTGCTGTTGAGGACCATGAATGGTGGTGGAGGTCTGTCCTCTGTGGAGGTTCCACGGGTGTATTCATCTTCGGCTACTGCTTGTACTACTATCATGCAAGATCAGATATGTCGGGCTTCATGCAGACATCATTCTTTTTTGGTTACATGGCTTGCATATGTTATGGATTCTTCCTCATGCTCGGAACTGTTGGTTTCCGGGCTTCCTTGCTTTTCGTCCGCCACATTTACCGTTCGATCAAGTGCGAATAGGGTGCAGACAAGGGTACTCCTCCGGCTGAACTTCTTACCCTCCCAAGTCATATTGTAGCTGCATCAGGATCAGAGATGTAAGATGATGATGTCTGGGCTGCTGCGCTGCGCCTGGGAAGAGGATTGAGACTGCCTGCCGCCTGCCAACCAGCCCTTCTCCTTCTTCTTCTTCTTTCGAGACGATGGGTGGGAGATCAGGATTGTCCAAGCCCAACGAGGGGGAATATAAATTTTGAAATTTTAAATTTCAAAATTTCATTCCTAAAACGGTTGAAAGGGCAATTTAGTCGTAAAAAATGAGATCATGTGGATGTAGGGACCTAAGGCTGAAAAAAGTCTAACTGAGTGGACCATAGGCCTTAAAAAGTTTTTTCTTGGACTGGAGGCTGGAAACATTAACTTATAGGGACCTTTCGCTAATTTTCTCTTTATTTCATGAGTTAATTAGAGCCTACCTTTGGAAATTGCAGCATGTCTTTAAAAAATTAGAATATAAAACCCATCTCATTTGTGCCATTTTGAAAATCTTATGAGGTTATTTTAATCCAAAACTAAATTTTACATGGTCCATCTTCATCCGCTTTAGCTAAACAATCTCTCTAAAAAAAATCTTATTTTTATCATGAGGGAAAAGCTCTAATTTATAAATAAACTCTATAGTAACAACCTCAACTAAATGAGTCTAAATTTTTGGTCGGTGCTGATTTTCAAGACAAGAAAAATGAGTGTAATGGACTTAGCAGATTGATGATATAAGAAAGTTGTTGATAGGAATCCAAGAGGTGGGATGTGGGCGCCAACATACTGTGCCAATCTTGAAAATTTATGCTAAAAGGAAAGATTTTATATTACTCTTATTAGAATGAAATTCTTTTTGAAAAGAAGGAAAAAAAGAAAAAAAGAACAACCAAATCAAGCAAAGTGAGCTACAAGAGCATCATTCTTGTCTACCTAAATCATATTATATGATAATTTTGCTTTTGTTTTTTTTTTTCCTTTTAACATAATGGGTTCATCAAGGTTGGAATTCAAACAAATTTGGCTTGGGTTTTTTGCTCATACTATCCAAAATTTAGATTTCTCATGTCCAGGAATGGCCCATTGACAGCCCAATTCATTACCATTTTGATGGGATGCCATAAAATCTTCCACATTTTAAGAATTTATCCTTTCATGGTCCCAAAAATAGAGCCTTAGGAGAACAAAGAAACATTCAAAACGCAAAAAAAAAATTCAAGATGCTTATGAAACACAGAGTCTCGACACACGTTTTTTAAAAGTGATGGTAAGTCCATATGTGTTGGAATTTGTTGATGGGGCCCACACGTGATATGATTTTAGTGGACCTCAACCAACAAAAGCATCGCCCGTCACATGGAAGTATGAGTGGTTTTGTGAGAGGGAAAAGACATTGAAATCTCCGTATTGTTAATTTTCTCTCCAGCTTGTCTCCCATTTACCCTAAATAAGAGCATGATCTGAAGTTCTAAACAAGGAAAGGTTTTGGTGCTGAAAAAATTGGTCTATGAGTGTCAAAAGTAGTTGATCCAGCTTGACAATTAGGGTGTCCATCCTTATCTTTGAATCATGTAGTGTGAAATAGACAAGATCAGTCTCTAGTAGATGATCTCAAAACTCATACCTTTTGTAAGGTCTGATTTTGATTGATCAGCGGCCGAGCAGATTAGCTCTGCTTGGCGATGGAGATTCCCCTTCTGGTTGTCCGAAGGAGATCTTCCTACCTGTTGTAAGTGTTGATTTTGATTGGTCGGCTGGGCAGGTCAGCACGGCGGATCAGCTCGGCAGGTCAGCTTGGCAACGGAGATTTACTTCCTTCTTCTTGACCTGAACAGAGTGAAAACTCTGTTTGTTTTCCTTCTTCTCGGATCTGAATCGATCTTCTTACCTGTATCAGAAATAAACCATCATAAGAGCTCGATCGGGTGGTCCGACCGAGGACTCTCCGATGCTTAAGTTAGCCTCTGGAACTTTGTTCTCGTTCTGATTATAGTTTTGGTTCAGAACTTGCATACCTTTTTCTTTCTCTTCTTTCTCTTTTATATCTTTTTTCTCTCTTTTTCTGCCATTCATGGCTCTATTAATTATCTTCATGTTAGCCATTAGTGATCATTCATTTCTTTTATTGCCAATTGTAACTGGTAATGGCTGGAGTTATTGCTCCCTCTTCATGGTGATAATTGATAACGGATGGAGTTAGTGCATCATGGAGCACTCATTTAATTCTCTCTCTTGGCGGGTTGGGTTGGTCCACTATGACCCAAGCCCAATCTAACATTGAGTTCAGTTTTTACCCCCACAATTACCCCTCAAGCCCCTTTTCTTCTTTTACATTTTCCGAGAAGAAAGGGGGGCTTTGAAAGAGATCTCTTGTTCCCGCCGCCACTGTCGGTTCTTTCCGAACTCACTTTTTAGCCTAATGCTTGCATCATCATGCCAAGCTATTAGTTAAAAAGGAGATCAGTGCAGCGTACCTAGTTTGGGCTCGTCCCAGTTAGGTTTTTATCCTTCGGTACGAAGTAGTGGGTCTTAAGCTGCCCTTTAAGTGCTAGGCCTTGGCCAGCATACCTAGTTTGGGCTCTTCCCAGTTAGGTTTTTATCCTTCGGTACGAAGTAGTGGGCCCTAAGCTGCCCTTCAGGCCTTAGCCTTATTTTTTGCGAGGTTGTTTCTGATAAGGTATGCCCTACCATGATCCTCTATCATTGGCACAGGAATAGTAGTAAGATAATTAGGCAAGATACAAAATTTTCAAATTCTTTGGTATAAAGAAGATTAAAAATCTGATTCCATTCTTGGTACAATAACATAAACCACAAAGGTCTTATAAGTGATAAAAAGCTGATGAATTCTTTGGTACAAAGATCTATAAGTGCCTGTCTTGGTTAACATTATGGCATTGCTGCTTAGATGGAAGCATTCTGATACCTGGCCGAGGTGGAAGAGGCCGAGACATGCCTAGCTGGTACTCTTACCGAAGTTAGGATGAGCTCGGTGGCATTATTGCCAGGCTGGAGAAGGCCGAGACCGAGACATGCCTAGCCGGTATTCTTACCGAATATAGGATGAGCTCGGTGGCATTGTTGCCGAGGTCAGAGCCAGGTTGGCCGGATTCAGAAAATATGCAACACAAGATAATAAATAGAATTCTTTGGTACAAGGATAAAAAGCCATCGGGTGCGTTGCTTGGCCACTGAACCGGAACAGGGGTATCGAGGTTGGCCTTAAATATAAGTGTTTCGGGCCGAGCTTATCAAACAACTCGGTAAACATAATTTCTGATGATCTTCCCGGATCTATGAGCATCCTCAATAATTTTAGTGGGACTTCATTCTTGGCACAAGAATTTTTTGCGAAGTGATGATAATATGGCAATATTCCTGCATTATTGCCGGGATCGAGATACATAAGACTGAGATCAATAAGACCGAGGTGTATGAGACCGAAATATATAAGACCGAGGCGCATAAGGTCGAGGTGCATAAGGCTGAGGTGAACAAGGCTAGCTTGCCGTGACTGGGGTCTCATGATGAGTCCAAGCAAAACGTCGGAGCTCTGATTTAGTAGCCGAACTAAACTGCTCTGCTCGGCAATGGAGATCTCCCTCTCAGCTGACGAGCTGACTAGCTCTGCTCGGCAACGGAGATCTCCCTTCTCTTTCTTTAAAATCCATCCTCCGCCGAGCTAGTACATTTATGCTCGGGTATGTTCAAGTCTTCTTCCAGCTTTATGAATTCTTCAATCCGTTCCATCAGCTCTCCTTGTGTGGTCGGGGATTGCTTTGTCAACGATTGGCGAAGCTGACTCTCCTTCGACAACCCGAGCTTGAAGGTTGCCACAGCTACTTGTTCGTTATTCCCTTCTACCTCATTATAGAGACGCCAATAACGAGCGCTGAACTCCTTCAAGCTCTCTGAGCTCTGCTTCTTAAGAGACAGCAATGCCCCAATGTCCTTGGGCTGCTCGGAATTTGTTACAAAACGAGTAACAAAAGATCCAGCAAGCTCTCGAAAGCTATAGATCGATCTCGGCTCTAGGCGGGAGAACCATTTCAAGGCCAGGTCTCCCAAACTCGAGGGGAAAACCTTGCACATCAGTGGCTCATTCCCTATCCACAATGCCGTGGAATGCTGGATGTGGTTGGCGGGATCGGAGATTCCATCATAGATCCTCAACTTAGGGATCGAGAATCGCCGAGGAGGATCCGCTTTTCCAATCTCCTCCGAGAATGGAGATTTAAAATTTTGTGCATTTCCCAGGTACCTTGTTCTGGTTGGATTCTCCTGAGGGGACTTCTGATTTGCTAACGCCTTTTCTATTAGAGCTTGTACATCCTCCTCGGTAAGTGCTGGTGGGGGTGCTTTCCTCCTCGGGGCTTCGCTAACCTCAATGGATCTTGTTCGGACTTCGGTTTCCTCTTGTCTTCGTAGTCGGGAGCTTGAAGTTCTATTCCCTTCATCTTCTGCTCTGGCCTTAGCTTGGACTCGCCAAGCTTTTGATTCAGAATGGTGACTTCTGGGCCCCCGCACATCGGTGCCACTTCGGCGCTCTATTCTTCGGATTTTATAAGCAGTTTCCGAACCTTTCCGAACGTCATCCACATTCAGGGGACGTCCTTGCTCCTCTTTTGCTGCTTCCAATTCCCGCAGCAGACAATTGAGCTTTTCCTTTTGTTGCTTCATTCCCTGTGTCAGATCTCAAATAGCATCTCTGCAAGATTGCTCCAGGCGGGCATATGCATCCTGTGGTGGAGCTTGTACCTGGTGTTCATGACCCTGTTTCTGGTGGGGTCCCTTTTGCAATTTATCCATAGATGGTGAATTTACGGCGCGGCTTGAATCAGCGCGGTAAACTTCTAACTAGATCCGTCCTTTCTTGCCTGAAAAGGGGACGGTCCGGTCATTGTCAGTATATGGTATATATTCGACATCTGGACCACCGGAGTGGTTGGCTACAGGATCCTTTCCTAGGCGTCTTTGTCGCTCTTTGTCTTGGGTTGCCCCTATTTGAGACTGAGAGCATCCAACTTGGTGCTGTGATCCGAGACCAAGCACTTGATCTGCCATATTTCTCAGCAAGAAGAAACGTTAGTGGATAATTTTCCTCTTTCGCTTCCCACAGACAGCGCCAATTGTAAAGTCTGATTTTGATTGATCAGCGGCCGAGCAGATTAGCTCTGCTTGGCGATGGAGATTCCCCTTCTGGTTGTCCGAAGGAGATCTTCCTACCTGTTGTAAGTGTTGATTTTGATTGGTCGGCTGGGCAGGTCAGCTCGGCAGGTCAGCTCGGCAACGGAGATTTACTTCCTTCTTCTTGACCTGAACAGAGTGAAAACTCTGTTTGTTTTCCTTCTTCTCGGATCTGAATCGATCTTCTTACCTGTATCAGAAATAAACCATCATAAGAGCTCGATCGGGTGGTCCGACCGAGGACTCTCCGATGCTTAAGTTAGCCTCTGGAACTTTGTTCTCGTTCTGATTATAGTTTTAGTTCAGAACTTGCATACCTTTTTTCTTTCTCTTCTTTCTCTTTTATATCTTTTTTCTCTCTTTTTCTGCCATTCATGGCTCCATTAATTCTCTTCATGTTAGCCATTAGTGATCATTCGTTTCTTTTATTGCCAATTGTAACTGATAACGGCTGGAGTTATTGCTCCCTCTTCATGGTGATAATTGATAACGGATGGAGTTAGTGCATCATGGAGCACTCATTTAATTCTCTCTCTTGGCGGGTTGGGTTGGTCCACTATGACCCAAGCCCAATCTAACATTGAGTTCAGTTTTTACCCCCACACCTTTCTCGACTTTTTGGCTAAGATGATCTCAAAACTCCATGTCAGGTGCATGCTCAATCCTAATTAGCATGATGTTCATGATTTCATTTCTAGCGGCTAATTCTTCCGTGATCAAATTTTCATTTCGTCTCAAGCTCACAATAAGTACTTGGTAGGGATACTATCTCTTTACCCTTATTAAATACCTTTGTTTTTAACATTGCGAATTTAAACTCACGCACTCCGCTCACACACCCATGTCCTTAACGGGTCGAGTACAACTAAGAGATGCCCCTATTAAAGACTTATTACATGTATTGTTATATCATTATTTAAGTTTTCATATACATTTTTGAAAAAAAATGTTTTCCCCCCAAAGTAAATCGATCTTTACTCCATTGCAACATAGGAGTTGAAATGTACATGTAGAACTATAAGGAGGTTTAAGAATTCTACATTCAGACTCACGGCATGTTCTATATATTCACCGCTTTGAATTCAATGGCTATGATGAATTCCAGATGATCACTGTAAGTGCAAAAAATGTAACTCACAAGAATAGGGGATGCCTGATATGACTTATCCAAAGAACTGATGAAGATCAGCTGCCTGGAACCTGAAAGGGGAGAAAGAAACGAAGAGGGGATCAAAGGACCCTGGACTGGGCAGCGCAGGGCTCTCCGATGCCTAAGTCAGTGTAGGAACTAAGCATTATGATGGAGATTTTGGGGAAGAAGATTATACCAGCAGTGTGGTGTAATTGTTAGCCTTCTTCTTGCTCTGGAGCTGTAGCTGTGCTTATATAGAAGAAGAGAGGAGAAGAGAGGGGACAAAGAGGTAGGAACTTGTCCCATCATAGCCCTCTTTGCCTTAATTGCAGTCCCATCGGCCTATGGCTTAGCTCCTTGGGAGCTGTAGGAGCCGCTTCTGTCAGAGATATGGGCGGCTGTGATATTTCCGTATGCTTTATCACGTGACGGACTGTCCTTGGAGGTACAGCTGTCATATTCTCTTTGGTTAACCTTCTGGCACTGTCGCTGGATGCGTGGCCGAGGCTGAGAGATGGTGTCGAGCTGGAGTGACTGAGCTCAGGAGGGGCCTTAACCTGTTTGGTGATGTGGAGTTGGTTTAGTTGAAGTAGGCCGAGACCAAGTCCTGCCAAAATGGGGAGGCTGGCTGAACTGGAGCAGTCTGGCACTGCTGAGGTGGAGGAGTCGTGCACAGGAGGCATGGAGCTCTCATCCGAGACCAGGGCGGGAGCATGAGACCGAGCCTGCCGGGATGGACTTGCTGGTGCGGGGGCCTGAGATGGAGCATCTTGGCCGGGACTCCGATGAGTTCGGAAATGTCCCCACACAATAGCCCCCCAGCTTCTGAGCTCATTAGACTTCTCTTTGAGGTCAGAAGCTAAGTACACAAGGACACTTGTGTCTCGGAGCTACTTTTGTTTGGGATGACTGGCCGGCGCAGGACTTGGAGCCAGTGTAGCCTTGATGGCACTGTTGCCGAACTGGATGAGCCTGGCACTATTGCCGAACCGAAGGACGATGCTTCTGCTGAGCTTGGGTTGAAACGGAGAAGCCAGGGTGTACCAACCCGATGAGAATCTCTGCTAGATAGAGAAGTAAGGGTGTATGAACCTGAAGTTTTGAAAGCGACTGGGTGTATGAACCTGAAGTCAGTCCCAATGTGTACGAACCCGAGATAATCTGAGGCCTAGACAGAGAATCCTGGGTGTATCAACCTGATGACAGTCTCTACTGAGGTCGAGATGGATGTGCCTAAGACCTGCATGAGGCCGAGCCAGCGTGAGACCGTAGCCAGCATGTGGACGGACCAGCATTAGGTCGTGAAATGCGGTCGAGACCAGCATGAGGCCGAAACCAGCGTGAGGCGGAAACCAGCACGTGGACGGACCAGCATGAGGTCGTCTAGAAGCCAAGAAGCCTGGGTGTATCAACCCGAGGACTTGGTGGCCTTGTTGCCGAACGCGAGTCACGCCTGAGTGTATAAAACGACCCCAGGGTGAGCTCAGTGGCTCTGATGCTGAACGCGAGTCACGCCTGAGTGTATAGAACGACCGCAGGGTGAGCTCGGTGGCTCTGTTGCCGAACGTGAGTCATGCCTGAGTGTATAAAACGATCCCAGGGTGAGCTCGGTGGCTCTGTTGCCGAACACGAGTCACGCCTGAGTGTATAAAACGACCCCAGGGTGAGCTCGGTGGCTTTGATGCCGAACGCAAGTCACGCTTGAGTGTATAAAACGACCCCAAGGTGAGCTCGGTGGCTCTGTTGCCGAACGCGAGTCACGTCTGAGTGTATAAAATGACCCCAATGTGAGCTCGGTGGCTCTGGATGACTGATGGCGGTAGAGGACCATGCGATTAAGGCTGACAGCAGAAGACTGTGCCATCGAAATGACGGTAGGGGGTCGTACGATCGAAGCCGACATTAGATGGTCGTGCCGGTGTCATCGAAGTTGATGGCGCCATCGAAGCTGACAGTAGAGGACCGTGTCGCCAGAAATGACGGTAGAGGGTCGTGCGATCGAAGCTGACGGGCGGTCGAACCTAAGTGATGATAGGAGACATCTAGCTGCTTCCGAGCTGGAGGAGACTTCTGCCGAGCTGGGGGCTGCTACCGAGCTGGAGGCTGCTGCCGAGCTAGAGACATCCGCCGAGCTGGAAGCTGTCTAGTCGTTTTCGTAGAGGTTGAAATGCTCTTGAGCTTGGGCTTCGTCTACTTCTTGCTTGACGAACTGGTTCACCCTGGCGATAAGTGCATTCATTGAGGCCACAGGGTGCAGGACCAAGTCTCTCCGAAGCTCGTTGCCTGGCGGAAGAGCTTGTTGGAAAGACATGACTGCTATTGTATCTGTTGCTGAAGTTGGCGGATCAACTCGTCCTGCGCTTGTATGGTAAGGCTTTGGGCCCTGATCTTTGCGAGAAGCGGGTTGTCGTCGTCAATCTGATGATGGGGTTCGTCTGGTTGGGATTCCTTTTGCTGGGAAAACCCCAGTCGAAGGCCATCCCGCCGGGAAGGTGCTGTCCGTCCCGTTGAGGATGATCTTGGCTGGGATTCCTGCCTGTGGATGCCCGCTGAACCAGACCTTGCCCCGGACCTTCCCTGGCGGGAAACCGGCGACAGCTGTGTTGGCAGTGTTGATGGTTCTTTCCCTTTTTCGGTTCTTCGAGGCATGATGTTTGGGAAGATGACTTTTTGATCTTTTTCCCACAGACGGCGCCAATTGTAAGTGCAAAAAATATAACTCACAAGAATAGGGGGTGCCTGATAGGACTTATCCAAAGAACTGATGAAGATCAGCTGCCTGAAACCTGAAAGGGGAGAAAGAAACAGAGAGGGGATCAAAGGACCCTGGCCTGGGCAGCGTAGGGCTCTTCAATGCCTAAGTCAGTATAGGAACTAAGCATTAGGATAGAGTTTTGGGGAAGAAGATTATACCAGCAGTGTCGTGTAATTGTTGGCCTTCTTCTTATTCTGGATCTGTAGCTGTGCTTATATAAAAGAAGAGAGGAGAGAGGGGACAAATAGGTAGGAACTTGTCCCATCATAGCCCTCTTTGCCTTAATTGCAGTCCCATCGGCCTATGGCTTAGCTCCTTGGGAGCTGTAGGAGCCGCTTCTGTCAGAGATATGGGCGGCTGTGATATTTCCGTACGCTTTATCACGTGACGGACTGTCCTTGGAGGTACAGCTGTCATATTCTCTTTGGTTAACCTTCTGGCACTGTCGCTGGATGCATGGCCGAGGCTGAGAGATGGTGTCGAGCTGGAGTGACTGAGCTCAGGAGGGGCCTTGACCTGTTTGGTGATGTGGAGTTGGTTTAGTTGAAGTAGGCCGAGACCAAGTCCTACCGAAATGGGGAGGCTGGCCGAACTGGAGCAGTCTGACACTGCTGGGCATGCATTGCTGAGGTGGAGGAGTCGTGCACAGGAGGCGTGAAGCTCTCATCCGAGACCAGGGTGAGAGCACGAGACCGAGCCTGCCGGGATGGACTTGCTGGTGCGGGGGCCTGAGATAGAGCATCTTGGCCGGGACTCCGATGAGTTCGGAAATGTCCCCACGCAATCACTTATTGTCTAATTTGAATATTTGACAAGAAGATATGGGTGAGATGAATGGAGAAAGCAATGATTAATTCCTATTTTCTCCTTCTTTGGTATTTTTATGAAGGTGCAGTTGTGGATGGCCCCACTTACATTTTAGCAATGAGTACGTACTTGGAAAACAGTTATATGGTCTACTTCCTCTTCAAGTATGATATTTTCTAAGCCCGACCGTCTCTCTCCCCCAAAAAACTTTTCATATAATTGCAAAAGATGTAGCTCATTTTTATGATTTTTCTTAAGAAAAAGCGGTCACACTAAACACAAATTCTATTACATTATGAAAAAACATTTCTGCAATCCTCATTTTTTCCACAGAAAATCAGCCGCACAACACATGCCCTTAGTTATACTCTCTTAATGGAAAACTATAAATTTCTTTGAAACACTTTATATACCTTAAAGTATTAAAAAAAAAAAAAAACGCCATATGACAATCTTTCTTCGCTGCATTTTCTCTGGTTTGTGGATGGTCCAACCTCTATGAAATATGGATTGTTTTGTGTGTTCTAGATTTGTTTCGTTGTGGGAGAAAAGCAACTTGATTCTTGAGTCTACGAAAAGTCTATCTTATTTCATTTTCCAAATACTAGAGAATTTGTTTTTGTATAGGTGCTTGTACGGTGGATGTTTTTATTTTAGTTTTATTTGCATTCATTGCGTTAGATGAAACTCTTGTTATTTATATTTTAAAGGCTCAAACACCTTTCGCTGAAACTTTAGGTTTTACTATTAAGATTATTTCAAGTTTAACTTGTAGATTTTAGGGGTGCTCCAGGCTTAGGTTAGCTCAAGCCCAATCCTACCTGTTTTGGGTCAATTTCAGACCTTAGATTTAAATATATATATATATATATATGAGTTATGCTACAAAACACCCCTTTTTTAGCCAATAAAAGTGAGACACATATCCGATTATCTCTCCTAAATATTCTCATACAAAGGTGGATCTCTTAAAATACTAACAAATTATTGTCTATTAGATCAGGGATGAAACTAATCTAAATTACTAAAGGGATGTACTCTTCCTCACATAAAGACACCTGGCGCAACCTTAAATTTTTTGCAATGCCATTTCCGGAGTTGCCCTTATCCCTAAAATCCCTATATCTATTACACACTCAAAAGACCTAAAATCTCTCCATGAAGAATCATCTTCCACTCAAAAGCCTAAAATCTCTCCATGAGATCCCTAAATAAGCCAACACACCAGATGTGCTACATTTCTAAGTGATGGTGCCTTCTCACACACGTCTATTCACACACATCTATGGGGCCCATTTCTAATTAAATGTAAGGTCTATGATAATTTGATCCTTTGATCTTTATCAATCAATTCATGGGTACCAGCCCGCATCATATGGTTTTATGGACGATTAAAATAGAGATGGTGGACCCCATTCATCTACGTCCCACTTAATGATTTTATGGACGATTAAAATGGAGATGGTGGACCCCATTCATCTGGGTCCCACTTAAATATATTTGGTCTATTTGTTAGGTCTATGATCATTTGATCATTTGATCTTTCTTAATCAATATATGGTCCTATCCCGCATAATATGGTTTTATGGATGGTTAGAATAGAGATGGTGGACCCTATTCATCTGGGCAGGTTCCACTTAAATAGGTTAGGTTTGGACAATTTGTGAGGTCGACTATGATCATATGATCATTTGATCTCTATCAATCAATTCATGGGTCCCATCCCGCATCATATGGTTTTATGGATGGTTAGAATATAAATAGTGGAGCCCATTCATCTGGGTCCCACTTAAATAGGTTTGGTCAATCTGTGAGGTCTATGATCATTTGATTCTTTAATCTTTATCAAGCAATTCATGGGTCCCATCCTGCATCATATGGTTTTATGAACGGTTAGAATAGAGATGGTGGACCCCAATCATCACGGTCCCATTTAAATAGGTTACGTTTGGTCAATTTGTGAGGTCTGTGATCATTTGATCTTTATCAATCAATTCATGGGTCCCAGCCCACATCATATGGTTTTATGGACGATTAAAATATAGATGATGGACCCCATTCATCTGGGTCCCACTTAAATATTTTTGGTCAGTTTGTTAGGTCTATGATCATTTGATCATTTGATCTTTCTTAATCAATATATGGGTCTCATCCCGCATAATATGGTTTTATGGACGGTTAGAATAGAGATGGTGGACCCCATTCATATAGGGGGGTTCCACTTAAATAGGTCGGGTTTGGTCAATTTGTGAGGTCTATGATCATTTGATCTTTATCAATCAATTCATGGGTCCCAACCTGCATCATATGGTTTTACGGACGGATAGAATATAGATGGTGGAGCGCATTCATCTGGGTCCCACTTCAATAGGTTTGGTCAATTTGTGAGGTCTATGATCATTTGATCTTTATCAAGTAATTCATGGGTTCCATCCCGCATCATATGGTTTTATGGACGGTTAAAATAGATACGGTTGGCCCCATTCATCATGGTCCCACTTAAATATGTTAGGTTTGGTCAATTTGTGAGGTCTATGATCATTTGATATTTATCAATCAATTAATGGGTCCCAGCCCGCATCATATGGTTTTATGGACTGCTAGAATATAGATGGTGGACCCCATTCATCTGGGTCCCACTTAAATATATTTGGTCAATTTGTTAGGTAACAAATTATTGTCTATTAGATCGGGGCTGAAACTAATCATTGGCTATTAGATAGGGGCTGAAACTCCCTTTTGAGATGGATGAGTTTTTTAGAATTTCCCATATATATATATATGAGTTACGCTACAAAACTCCCCGGACATTTTAACCAATCAAAGTGTGACACATGTTATCAAGGATACACTTATCCATTCCCTCTCCTAAATATTCTCCTACAAATGTGGATCTTTTATAGATTCTCTCAAATCACTGGTTATTAGATAAGGGCAGAAACTCCCCTTTTGAGATAGGGGAGTTTTCAAGAATTTCTCATATATATATATATATATATATACACACACCCACCTAACCAGCATAGGAGCCTTTGGCCCCGAGCCATGCATATTTTACTACTCTGATTGAGCACTACAATTCGGGGAGTTCAATATTTGAGTCGGGTTTAGATTAAGTGATAAAAGTATGAAGCTCAGCCAAGGCCTACCCAATTGATACTAGTGCATACCAAAATTAAACGAATTACACCCCTAAAATGAGCAATCAATGGGTTTAAAAAAAACATTTAATCGAAGTGTTCTTTTCAAAAAAACATCTCAAGTTAAATTTAACATAGATTTTAATCTCTTGCACGGAGTTATCACAAGAACTGCGTATTCGGACGGCTCAAAAGATAGGACACGCCCTGAAAAATCACTCCCATGGATGTGGATGCACAGTTCTTATGAGAACTGTGTGCAGAAAAATACGAAAATCTTCTAAAAGGAATTAAACTTTTGGCTCATTTTAAAAAAAAAGTACATAACGATTTGAGTATTTCAAAAAAAAACTTAAAAGTTTTTCATAATTCTTTTAATCAAGTCCTCTTCATAAAAAAATTATGAGGAATATCACAAATACCCTTATCTTGTGATAGGTTTTTATCTTTTTTAACCTCATTTCTCCCCAAACTAGTCATTCTGATTTTGATGATCATAACCATTTAATGAAACTAAGTTTTTAGTAGGTTGAAGTCCCCCCTTTTTAACCATCCATATATAAAAATAGTTGAAGTGGGTGCCAACTAGGTCATTTAAATTTTTGTCGTTTCTTATATTTTTTAATGAAGAGGAGGAATTGATTGAAAGAATTGTGAAAAAAATTTATATTATCTTGGAATATTTAAATCATCATTTTAGTTTTTTTTTTTAAATGAGCCAAGAAATTTAGACCTCTTTTAAACTTTCCCCAGAAAAATATTCACATTAGATATTTTGCCCCTTGAATTATGCAATCAATGGATATTATTTCCTAAATGAATACCCTTTCCTCATCCATTCACACATAAAGCCTTTTGAACCTTCCCACCTTGGACGAGCACTTTTTCTTCTCCACTTTCATCATCTTTTTTCTGTCAAACTCTTTTCCTCCAAGGGTTCACTTTTCTATCAAACTCTTTTCTTCTTTTTGCTCTCCCTCGTTCTCTTTTTGGGTCTTATGATATCTAAAGTCAAGTGTCAACCAACAAGGCAGTAATTGGAAAATCATCACAGTACGTTGCAACTTGCAAGAGGCTATATTTTTGTTTCTTCTTCTTCACAAATATTGAAATTACTTTTAAAGAGTTCTTATCTTTTCTTTTTACGAATGTATGGTTTGATTGAAGGCATCCAATTTCATCTATGTGAGGCCATGATTTAGATATATAAGACTGTTGATCCAATGATTTCCACCATGACAGCTATCTAAATGATCTAACATATCAAAAGACTGCAGGCATCCCTTCCTTTACTTTATTTCCTTTCATTTTTTTTTAAATATTTTCTCATTTATTTTAATCATTCTTTAATTAAGCTTAGGCTCGATTAACCAAATGGATGGGCTCGCATGTGACCGTTTGAGCTTGGCCCATGCTCGGGCTAGACACTTACCACCCATGTGGGCTTGAGCTAGATATGAGCATATTGTTATTAAAGTCGGATCACGCCTGGATATGCCTCTGCTGGTTCCCACCCAGCTTATGGACACCCCCAAATAGTTTTACCACCATATGTTGATTGATATGCAAAACCAAAAAAATATGACTCGATATAAAAGGTTATGTAGCCTTATTCCAAAAATGAAGTTATAGCTATAAATTTATAGTTTCATTGGAATAAGATTTGATCATGAGTCTAATATATATTGTACCACCAAGAATGTGTGGGGAGATTTCCAAAGCTCCAGGATTAAGCTAATCAAGGCCATCAGATGGGACTAAGCCTTCTCACGTGCCATCCGCGTGCCACCCACGCGGCACCAGACTCAGCTCGGCTACCAGGCCAGAAGTCTCAGCCGAAGTCAGACAGATCCTGGCCGCCAGCGCAGAGCTGGGCTACCCCAGATGCCCACCTCGGCTAAAAGCTTGACCTCGGCCAAAGCAGCCGGGATGAAAGCCGAAGCAAGATAGAACCTCCACTCGCACCCCATGCCCGCCACGCCATCAGACACGTGAAGGAATAGGGGGGCGAGCCAGTGAGACAGATGAGACATCCAGCCGTCCACAATCTTCGCCAGATCACTGACAGGGAGGCATCCAGCGGCTGAAGCCAAATCAGGGCAAGGCCCGAGGGTGGATCCGATGGCACCTCTACCGCTAAAGACTTCCAACAGGATCTGGCCCAACACGACGCGTATTAAATACGATGTGGGCTTCTCCTCCAGTTTGAGCGACCTCCCTCTGAAGTGGTTCTGCGCTCTACCGGATAAGTCTATTTCAAGTTGGAAAGAGCTCCAGCTCTCTATCCTGAAGAAGTTCCAAGCCTACAACGTCGTCCCCAAGACCGATGCTGACATCCTCGCTCTAAAAATGAAGCAGGGCGAGACCCTCGCCCAGTTTGCCTAGCGGTTCTGGGCAATCTACAGCCAAATCGAGGATACCAGAGAGGAGGTGGCGACTTTCGCCTTCCGGAATGCCCTGTTACCAAGGCACGAGCTGCGGAAAGATTTGGCAGGAGATCCCGCTCCCTCCATGCCGGCCTTGATGTCCCGAATAAAATGCTATATCGCTCGGGAGGAAGATGAAATCCGAGCTTGAGAGGAGGAAGGCCGGGAGAACGCAGGCCCGGAACCCAAAGAAAGGAGCAGCCAGCCCCAGCAGCGGGGTAAGAAGCCATACCAGAGGCAAGAGCCGAAGCAAGCCTGGGTCTCCAGTTCGGCGAGGGCTTCAACGTCTAGGTCCGGGGGGCAGAGGAGGGCCAGACCTCCCCCCGACACCTACCAGTCTATGAGCATCGTCTTCAAGGAGCCAATCCACCAGGTTATGAACAAAGTCAAGACCCAGTCATTCTTCAAGTGACCTCGTCCCTTGTCAGGTGATCCCTCCACCCGTGACCAAACCAAGTTCTGTGCCTACCATAAGGGTAACGGGCACAGGACCGATGAATGCAGGACTCTGAAGTTCCACTTGGAGAGGCTCGCCAAGGAAGGCCATCTTGCGGAATTCGTGAATCAGAGCGCGACTAGGGAGCCAGACAGCGAAGACTCTGAAAAGATCATCAATGTGATCCATCTGGCGCCCTCAGCTTCCTCTCCCTCAGCTCGAGACAGCCCTCAGGCTCGTGCCGAAGCCAGGCGGGCCTCGCACGGGAAGGAGGTGATGAAAGCCGAACTCGGGCCAGCGCCCAAGAGAGCGCGCCGCGACCGACCAGCAATCTCGTTCTCAGACAAAGATCTGGAGGGAATCCAGCTCCCTCACAACGACCTTCTGCTCTTGACCATGAAGCTGAAGGACTTCACTGTGAAGAGGATCCTCGTCGACTCCGGCAGCTCTTCCGAGGTCCTCTACTATGAGTGCTTCAAGAGGATGAAACTCCCAGAAGCTGACCTCACGGAGGTCCGTGCGCCCTTGCTAGGGTTATCCGCCAAACCAGTCTATCCCAAGGGTAAAATCACCCTGGAAACCCAAGTGGGCGGAGCCTCCGTGTTGGCCGACTTTCTAGTCGTGGACGCCCCTTCTCCCTACAACGTCATCTTGGGCAGAACGTGGCTCCACAAGTTGGAAGCAGTCCCCTCTTCCCTCCACCAGAAGCTGAAGTTCGTACTCGAAGGCAAGGAGGGCAAGATGGAGGTGGTCACAGTGGAAGGAGATCAGCAGCTGGCCAGGCAGTGCATGCTGGCCGTGGTCCCCGCAGATAAGGAGCTAAAGCACGTCAACCTGGCAGAGTTTGAAAAGGGTCTAGATGAGATAGGCCGAGATCCTGACAAGAAAAGTATTGAGGACCTAGCCGAAGTCAGGCACGACTCAGCAGACCCTGACAGATTTTTCCTGATTGGCACGCAGCTGCCAGACGAAGAGAGAGCCGAGCTCTCAAGGTTTCTAATGCAGAACGTGGATGTCTTCGCCTGGACCCCGAGCGAAATGCCTGGGGTTGACCCCGAGGTCATGTGCCACAAGCTCAATGTGGATCCTAACCACAAGCCAATAGTGCAGAGAGCCCGAAGGACAGGGTTACAGCATACAGACGCGGTAGTCGAAGATGTCGACAAGTTGCTGGAGGCAGGCACGATCCGGGAGGTCCAATACCCGGTCTGGCTGGCCAATACGGTGGTGGTTAAGAAGAAGACTGGCAAATGGAGGGTGTGCGTGGACTTTACTGATCTCAATAGGGCCTGCCCTAAAGATAGTTTCTCCCTTCCAAAGATTGATCAGATGATCGATGCCACCGCCGGCCACGACCGAATGAGCTTCCTCGACGCCTACAAAGGCTACCACCAGATTCCGATGTATGAGCCAGATGAGGAGAAAACCGCATTCATTACCCCCGCGGCACTTATTGCTACAAGGTGATGCCCTTCGGGCTCAAGAACACGGGGGTAACATATCAGCACCTCATGACAAAGATGTTCCAGGCTCAGCTCGGCAAGACGGTGGAAGTCTACATTGACGACATGGTCCTCAAGTCCAAGCACTCCAGCAACCATTTGGCGGATCTGGCCCAAGTCTTCAGCATCCTTCGCGCGTTCGAACTTAAGCTAAATGCTTCCAAGTGCGCCTACGGCGTAGCTTCTGGCAAGTTCCTCGGAAGCCTGGTAACGCGGAGGGGAATAGAGGCCAACCCAGACCAGATTGCTGTAATCTTGGGCATCCATAGCCCATCTACTACAAAAGAGGTCCAGAAGCTTACAGGCATGGCTGCAGCACTCAATCGCTTCATCAGCCGATCCTCAGATAAGTGCCGGCCTTTCTTTCAGCTTCTGAGAAAAAACTTAAAATTCCAATGGACCCCTGAGTGCGACCAAGCCTTGGCAGGACTCAAAACTTATTTGTCTTCACCACCCTTACTCTCTACCCCAACTCAAGGGGAGATTTTGTATCTATATCTCGCGGTCTCGGATCATGCGGTGAGCTCCGTCCTCGTCAAGGAGGACGAAGGAGTCCAAAAACCAATTTACTATACAAGCAAGATCCTGCTTGACGCCGACACCAGATATCTTTTGTTGGAGAAGCTCGCACTGGCACTCGTCAGCGCCTCCCGCAAGCTCTCCCATTATTTCCAATCCCACACCATTGTGGTGATCACGGAGCACCCACTCCGTTCTATATTCAAAAAAGCTGACTTTTCAGGCGAATCTCAAAGTGAGCAATCGAACTGGGGCAGTATGATAATCAGTACCGTCCCCGGACTGCGATCAAAGCCCAGATTCTAGCAGACTTCATTGTAGAGTTCGTCTCGCCAAGCTCGGCTCCGCCCCAGTCCGGCACGGAACTGGGGGGCATAGGGCATGAGCCTGAAGTCACCGAGGTCGAACAAGCTCCCGCCTCGGCATGGAAGGTCTTTGTTGACGGTTCGTCCACCTCCAAGTGAGCTGGCACCGGCATAGTCCTCCAATCGCCAGAGGGACTGGTCGTAGAGCAAGCCTTCACCTTGGACTTCAAAGCAACAAACAATGAAGCAGAGTATGAAGCACTGATAATAGGGTTGAACAGTGCCCAAATCCTCGGGGCTCAGCACCTGGTGATCTTCAGCGATTCGCAACTGGTAACTAGCCAGCTCGCTGGAGACTACAGGCCAGGGACGACAGGATGGCGGCCTACTTAGCCCTCGCGAAAAAACTACTCTCTCATTTCCAGACAGCCGAGGTCAGGCAGATCTCCATAGATACCAACACGCACGCTGATGCGCTTGCAAACCTGGCCTCCGCTGTCGAAGCAGGAAAGAAAAGGACTGTCGAGGTTGGATCGATATCAAGGTCAAGCCTAGAGCTCCACTCACCTCGGCAAGTCCTTGGTGTTGATCTCAGCCCGAGCTGGATGGATCCGATCATCTCTTATCTGAAGGACGACCAGCTCCCCGAGGACAAGACCGAAGCCCACCGAATCAGATTCAAGGCAGCTCGATTCTGGCTATCTCCTGAAGGCAAACTCTACAGAAAATCCTTCACGGGTCCCTACCTCCAATGCATCCATCCGATCAAGGTGGACAACTTCCTGTATGAGATCCACGAAGGAATCTGTGGCAGTCACATCGGAGGTCTATCACTGGCCTACAGGGCTATAAGCCAAGGTTACTGGTGGCCCTACATGCAGAAGGATGCGCAGGTGTACGCCAGGAAATGCGAGAAATGCCAAAAGTTCTCCCACTCTCTTCATCAGCCAGCGCAAGACCTGAGTCCCCTCTTTAGTCCATGGCCCTTCGCTCAATGGGGGCTGGACATTGTGGGGCATCTCCACCGAGCTCCAGGAAACAAGAGATGGCTGATATTTGCTACGGATTATTTCACGAAGTGGATAGAAGCTGAGCCGCTGTCCTCCATCACTGATAGGGACTCCAGGAACTTCGTGTGGAAAAACATCATAATGAGGTTCGGCATCCCCAAGACCTTGATTTCGGACAATGGGACTCAGTTCGACTCCAAATCCTTCAAGGACTTCTGCCAAGAGCATGGCATCAGAAACCATTACTCCACTCCGGCGTATCCACAGAGCAACGGCCAGGCCGAAATTTCTAACAAGATAATCCCGGATGGCCTGAAGAAGCGGTTAGACAAGGCAAAGGGGAGATGGGTGGAAGAGCTTCCCAGCATGCTGTGGGCATACAGAATGACTCCAAGGCGATCCACCTCGGCGACACCTTTTTCTCTGGCTTATAGGATGGAGGCGGTCATTCCCTTGGAAATTGGCCTCCCCACCCTGAGGACAGAGTTGGTCGACTAGGGCCGAAACGAGACAAACTTGGCAATGGAGCTGGACCTAGCGGATGAGCGTCGAGAAGCAACAGCCCTACGACTGACTGACTATCAGCAGCGGCTAGCCAGAGGCTACAATGAAAAAGTCAAAGAAAGAAGTTTCTCCGTGGGAGAGCTAGTCCTCAAGAAGACCTTGCCAAGCGATAAAGATCCGAATGAAGGAAAACTAGCCCCGAACTGGCATGGCCCATTCAGGGTGGTCTCACTGGCAGGGCGATCCTCTTACAAGCTCGAAGACTTAGAAGGCAAGCCGTTGCCGAGACCATGGAATGCATCCCACTTGAAGAAATTATATTTCTAAAGATGTAACATGAGTCTCAAAATCAATGAAAGCAGCATTTGCCCTGTCGTCAATCTGTGTCACCTCGCCTTGTCTGAGTTCGGCATTTCTGGGTCCTTGACCCTGGAAAAGGCTTCGAGTTCATACACTCAGTCGTTTCCTAAAGCTTGGGTCCTTGACCCTGGAAAAGGCTTTGAGTTCATACACTCAGTCGTTTGCTAAAGTTTGGGTCCTTGACCCTGGAAAAGACTTCGAGTTCATACACTCGGTCGTTTCCTAAAGCTTGGGTCCTTGACCCTGGAAAAGGCTTCTAGTTCATACACTCAGTCGTTTCCTAAAGTTTGGGTCCTTGACCCCGGAAAAGGCTTCGGGTTCACACATCCGGTCGTTTCCTAAAGTTTGGGTCCCTGACCCTGGAAGAGGCTTCGGATTCATACATCCAGTCGCTTCCTAAATTCCGGGTTCATACACCCCTCGAGATCGTTCCCGAACTCAGGCTCGCACAGCCGGGATCCTCGAGACTCTGGGTTCATCTCGGCAAAAGACAGTTCGTCTCAGCCAATGCTGGTCCATTTCGGCCAATGACAGTTTTCAAAAGAAAAAGAGCAGTGCAAGCACTGAAGTGCAAAAAAGCAGCACAAAAATACAAGTATCACAAAACAGTACAAGAAAAGCAAAAAAGAATACAAAAATACTGTACACAGATTGTATCACAGAACTTGTTCTTTTTATTCATTGTAATTGCTTCATTACAAGGGTTACAAAAAGGGAAATAAAATACACCAAGGAGGCTCGCAGTCCTCTGAAAGCAGAAAAAGAAATGAAGACTGGGAGGCTCTGATCTTCGCTGACTCTTCAGTCCGGTCTCCAGCGCCCTGAGCTCTTCAACGCCCTCTAGACTGCAAGCTTGAAGACCCTGGACCTCACTGAGCTCTATAATACCCTATGGTCGGTTAGACCAAACTTTGCAAAAAAGAGCCCCCTCGGTCCAAGGGCGTCTCGATCCTGCCCGCCGCTCGGAGGTCTTGACATCCCACAAGAAGCATGGTTCCATGCAGGACCCTGTGGGATGAAAATAAGATCGCCAAATGCACGGGGCGTCACCAACCCACGACTGCAAAGATTTCAATGCAGCAGCGTCGGAGAGGGTTGGCCGTGGACCCGCGTTCAGAGAGCGCGTAGTCCACGAAGATCGTCTTCAGAGAGCGTGCAGACTACGACAGACTGTCCCCCTCGGAGGAAGCCATCTTCTGGCACAAGGGTTCCCCCCGGGTCAAATATTCCTAATGTTCTACCAAGCATGACTGCAAGATATCCTGGTTCTTTTTTTTTCTCTCCCATGGCGAGCTCGCCACTCCTATTTATAGGGAGAAGAAGGGCCCGGTCTTCGAAGGGAATTATGAGGCGAGGTCTCCCACGCCCAACGTGAAATGCACGTCTTCCTACATGCTGACCAGCGGTTGCGATGGCGACACGTGGAGCCATCTGCTCGTTTTCCTCATTGGCCATACCGCCACACTTACTGCTATTTATGGTCTCCAGAATACGGAGAATCATCACAGATAACTAGGAAGATCATTCAGTACTCTCTCCAACTCAAGGCTCTCACGTCACGTCACATTAAAGGCACTCAGCCGGACTCAAGCGTAAAAGAGCCAAACTCAAAAAAGAAAGGGAAAGAGAGAAAATGAAGCGCAAATGCACAAGTAAAGGAGCTCTGTTTCTCATTAAAAGTGAAGGGCATTACAGGGCTGAAAGTTACATGCAAAAAAGAAAAAGGAAAAGTTACAAAGAGCAAGAAGGATCTAACTACTGCGGCTTCGGCGACTCCACCAGGATGATCACCGACTCTGATGAACCAGCGGTCTCGGCTACAACCGTAGCCTTATCTGATGCTTCACCACCAGGAGGGGCAGAAGGAGCGTCACCCTGAGGCGCGACTGGGGCATCACTGGCAGGCGGAGCAGCTGGAGCACCATCCGGGGTAGGATCAGCTGCAGGGGCTTCGACTGGGGCACTCTCGCCCAAAGGAGTAGAGCTCGGCTCAGGGACTAGGTCCGAATACTTCGGCAAGTTCCGATAGACCGGGTGGTCTTCGGGAACCCCCGCACGCCTTAATGCAGCCAAGCACCCTTCCTCGAACAGAATGGAGGTGATCTCCTCCACCTGCTTCGGAGGTGATCTCCTCCACCTGCTTCTCATACTCCTCAGTGGCCTGGTCCACCCCTTTCTGGAAAGAAGACTGAGCCTCGGACAGCAAGGAAGCCTTCTCCTTCTTCAGCTCGGCATTCCCTGTCTTCAGCTTCTCTATTTCAGCGCGCCCGGCCAGCACCTTGCCGCGCAGCCTCGTCGCCTTAGCCGCCGATTCAGACCTCGCTCTGGCCAGCTCCGACTCCAGCTCGGCGATCCTCTTAGTCTTCGTCCAGATATCAGCCTTTAGTTGATGAGTCTTCGACGTGAGTTCAGTGACGCTGACCAGAGCTACGTCCAGCTGTGCGGTCGCCTCGGCCTACCCTTTTTCAGCTCTTCCAGCTCCTTTTTCAGCCTGTCCCTCTCAGATTCCAGCTGGGTGACCTTCGTGACGTTCTTGTCACTCCTTTCCATCACTGCCAGGAGCCTTTGCACGTTCTGTAAAAGTAAAAAGTAAGTCGAATAAAAGCAGCTAAGCTAAAGCGCTTGAAGAAAGGCGTTGAAGATACTTACCAAAAGATTAACCTGAATCGCCGAGACCATCAGGCTTTCGTTGTCATACCTCGCGTGCACTTCCATGTCTCGCGGCAAGGCACAAGCTTTCGCGAGGGCTCTAATGACGTCGGTGTTCCCCATCAACCGGTCCTCGACGTTTAGGGGCTTCCCGGGCTGCGTCTCCATCCTAGGTCGCCATGCCGCCGGGGCAGTACGAGGGCCGGAAGCCGATCCGGACCCTTGCCCTACCGAGACGGTGAGCTCGCGAGCCACCCCGCCAGTCACCTTACTGGCCGGCGCACTTTTCTCAGGCGGAGCCTTGCCCTTGGGAGCTCGCGCAGGTGTCTTACCCTTCGGGGGCTGTTCAGCCCCTGAATCCTTCTCGCCCGCCTTAGACTTCTTCCTGGGCGGAGATCCCTCCCTCGGGCGATCCGGAGAGCGTCGCCGTGCTCCCTCGCTCGGTGTGGGGGCAAGAGCAGAAGTGACAGCAGCACCCCCCGAGCCCGGAGCCGCGCGGGTGCTGGCAGACGAAGGTGTCGCAGAAGAAGAGGATCTTTGCCTGAACTTGGCCGCCAGATCCTTGGTACCAGGCACTCTCGAGCCTCCCTTCATTCCTTCCTCCTGGTCGGACGAATAAGCGTCTACTATCTCCCTTAGGTTCGGCGACCCCAAGCTAGAAGAAGTGGATGCCTCAGTGCCAGACGCAGCTCGGCTCGCGGCAGGGTCGATCAAAGGAACCCCGGCACGCACGGCCAATGTGACAGGAGGATGATCAGGCTGCAGCTCGTCCTCCGGAACTGCTCCGATTCTCCTGTAGTGGCCGCGGTACCTCGGCGTATATCCCAGCAACTTCCAGGCCGACCTGGTCTCGTGCCCCTTGTACCTCTCGACCTTCTTGTGGTCCTCAACGTTCTTCCACCAGCCTTCGCTAACAGCCTGGCGTCGCCTCGCATGCAGTTCTGCACCACAAACAACAAAGAATATCAGCTCGGCAACATAAAGGTTGAGCAAAATAAACAAGAGAAAAGAAGCAGTATTTACTTGGGACGGCCCCGAGGTAGCGAGGGACCATCAGTCTCTTGTCCTCACCAGCGCCGAATTCCCAGTCTCCCGACACGCAGAAGAGGTCTTCCTCAGCATTCTTACTGGAATCCTCCAAGGCCAGGACGAAGCCTCTTCGGCGCTGCTTCACCCGGAGATAATAATTGTCTCCCCCAGCCTTGCAGATGTCATAGACGTCCTCGATGTCATGAACACCCAGGTTGGTCCCCAAGATCTCGTTCAGTTTTGTCGTGCCCATGATGACTTTGAAGCCATTGGGCATCAGCTGGCACGGGGTAATCGACCACACGCTAAGGCAGGCCCTAAGCAGGGGGTGCAGAGGAAATCTGACCCCGCCCTCGATCACGAAGATCAGAGGGAACGGCATCCGGCCGCAGGACCAGCCGCGCGTGGCATAGTCGATGGGATCTGCCGGCCTGAGGCAAACTCCCTCCGGGATGTTGTAAGTAGCCCTAAACCTAGCTATCCCCTCGTCTGTATCTAACCGAAACCTAGGGGTGCCCATGTCTAAAAGAAGAAGAAGGTGGACAGAAACCCTAGAGGTGGAAAACCCTAAAAAACAGACAGGGGCACGAAGTTACTTACAGAAGCAGGAGGGCGAGTCAAGAACAGATCTGGGCGCGTCCTACAGTTGTCCTCGCCGGAGAGATCTCGAGAAGATAGACGAAGAGCAGAGCAGAAATCGAAGGCAGGGGCAAAGGAAATCAGAAAAAAGAAAGAAGGAAGCCAACCCTATTTATAGAAAGAAAACCCTCCTTGGGCGCGAAGAGACGGATTTCGCAATCTCCGCCTGTTCCATCAATGAGACAGCGCAATCAGTGAAGAAGCTACATGTATAGCCGTCGGTTCACTTCCCAGGACGGACAGGACGAAACATTTATTGCCTCAGAAAAGTTGAAGCGACATCGAGCAATGATCGCCGCACCTCCAGACGGGTTCTCTAGCTTCTGACCCCTAAAGGCTAGGACACTTAAGAGGTCAAAAGCTACGGGGCAATTGTGTGGGGAGATTTCCAAAGCTCCAGGATTAAGCTAATCAAGGCCATCAGATGGGACTAAACCTTCTTACGTGCCATCCGCGTGCCACCCACGCAGCACCAGACTCAGCTCGGCTACCAGGCCAGAAGTCTCAGCCGAAGTCAGACAGATCCTGGCCGCTAGTGCCGAACTGGACTACCCCAGATGCCCACCTTGACTAAAAGCTTGACCTCGGCCAAAGCAGCCGGGACGAAAACCGAAGCAAGATAAAACCTCCACTCGCACCCCATGCCCGCCACGTCATCAGACACGTGAAGGAATAGGTTGGCGAGCCAGTGAGACAGATGCGACATCCAGCCGTCCACAATCTTCGCCAGATCACTGACAGGGCGGCATCTAGCGGCTGAAGCCAAATCAGGGCAAGGCCCGAGGGTGGATCCGATGGTACCTCTACCGCCAAAGACGTCCAACAGGATCTGGCCCAACATGACGCGTATTAAATGTGATGTGGGCTGATCCGACTGGCATTAAATGCAAAGTGGGCCGGAATGGACCGCATTTATTGCTTTGTGGGCTGATGATGACATCCCTATCAAAACACGGGATCCATGCCAAAATATCGTCCAAGTTTTCTATAAATAGAACCCCATTTCACATGCAAGGTACGCACAATCAAAACCTGAGAGTCGTTACTCTGCCTCTCTTCTTCATCTCCTTCCTTTGTTCCAGTTCACTTACTGACTTAAGCATCGGAGAGCCTTGCGCTGCTCAGGCCAGGGTCCTCTGACCGTTTGCTCTTCTCTTTCAGGCAGCGGGTTATCTTCTTCATTCGGATAAGTCCTGTAACGCACCCCAATTATTGTGGGTCATAATTTTTCTGCACCTACAAAGAACATTTGTTATTAAATTAGGAAGAAAATCCGTTTTTATCACTTTTGAGTTGAATCTATCACATCAGTTTAAACATTTTTATGTTGAATCTATCATTTTGAGCACCATGGAATCTTAAGAATCTAATCCCAAAACCTCCTCTACAACTGAATTGAAATAAAAATTCCAATGATCATCATTCGATCTCTCTGCATCATGTAAGTAGGAACAAAATTTTACTCTTTTTTTTTAAACTCACTTTTAACTTTTCTTTTAGAAAGAGTCAGTTACCTCTTATGTTCTCTCGTCGTCTCAATCGATTTAGCTAGGGGTGTTCATGGCCCGGGCTCAGCCAGGCTAAGTTATATCTAGGTCGGGCTTGACTTTAGAAACATAGGCTCATATCCGATCCAAGGTTGACATAGGCCTTAAGTGCTTGGCTCGAGCCCAACCCAAGTGAAACATGTTAATCCCTTGCATGCCCATTTAATCAATCACGTTAGGTTGTGTCAACCTTTATATGACTTATTTGAGCAACTGATCAGTTACTAAACTACATGCATTTTTTATTGTCGTGCTTCGGGTTTTTATCGCTTAATCCAAGTCTACCGAGAAATATTAATTAGGCCCAAAACTTAGATCAAGGTCAGCCCGAGAATTAAAAATCAAGGGCTGAACCTTGCTCGTAGTGGGCTAGGTTTCTGGTTGAGCCCGGATTGGTCTGGCCCTTGAGCACCCTAGATTTACCTGGAGAACGAAAATGGGTTAAGTCCATCGTGAACTCGAACCTGAATTACTAATACACGACATGTACTTGAATCTAAAACTTAGGTCTAAGTTATAGGATATTGTATTTGAACCAGATTTTAGATGAATAGCCTTAATAAATAAAAAATAAAAAAATAATCCAGTGAACTCAAACCTAGAGTCGAATTTAAAACAAATTCAAGTACTGGACAATGCAAGTTGTCATAACGCTAATTGTTTTTATCCACAAGTTTGTCCATCATCTTAGACGACATCAAAAAGTAGTCATGCCATATCATCCCAAGCCTCAAGTGTCATTTCCTAAGAAGTATTTGTTGGAGATACTGATGTGTACGCGTTCCCCCTTTGTCCTTAGATGGCATATATGTACACTTACCCCTTTGTGGCAATTCCTCAAAATTAGGGACGTAAAAAAAATCGAAAAACCATCTAACCGACCGACCGAATCGAACCGATGGTTAATAACCGTGTTTTATGATTTTGATTTAGGTTATTAAAATCGAAAAATCGTGCTTCACGGTTCGATTTTGGTTTTCAGTCTAAACTCACAGTTATTAACCGAACCGAACTGCAAAATACGATTCGGTTAGCCGTTTTTCTAAAATACACGGATAATCAAACCGTTACACCCCAATTTAAAAGGAAAAAAACAAAAGAAGAAAAGCGGTATTGTGTAATTTTATAACTTAAATAACCCCTTTTAACTTTTGAGCCCTCATCATTGGAACAAAAAACGAAAGAGGGAAAAGTGAAGGATTAAGGATGTGTTTGTTTGTAAAATACACTTTATTATTTCATTTCTCTATGTAAACATTTTAATGCTACTTTAGTATTTTGGAATTGTGTAATTTGTTATTTAGGATATTTGGTTTTGACTTTTGAACATGTATTTTGCATTTTGACAAAAAGAATATATGTATTTTAAGTGATAATTAACCGTAACTGAACCGTTTAATATCGTTAACCGCGGTTTGATTTTTTTAACGATTTTTAGGTTACGGTTTCGGTTTCTAAAAATTAAAAATCATGAAATACGGTTTGGTTAACGGTTTTCTCAAAACACATGATTAACCGAACCGTTACACCCCTACTCAAAAACCCCAACTCAAAATTGATCTTTTGGGGATTAATATATTCAAACTAACCATAGTTGTAGCTCCATTCCTCTGTAATCATGCTTTTTACAACCATGATTTACAATAATACATAGAGCTCTAATTTGGTGTGTCCCGGGTGCAAAAGAAAAAATGGTTTGCACTATTAGCCACATGAATTTTAACAAGTTAAGGGAGGCAATTGACAGGGATTTACTAATCAGTCTGAGGTATTTGAATGTGAGAACATGTAGAAAGTGAGTTTCGTAGAAAGTTGAAAATCCATAAAGAAAATGAAGGATCAATGAAAATGATTTCAATAAACCAAGGACAACAGGTGCGAGATATAAAAAGATGAAGGTTAATTCAAACCACGAAGAAAATAGAGTTTGGGATGCTAAGAACAAAGCAAAACAGTAATCTAAGCTTGAACGGGGTTTCCTACTTCTAAAAGTAAAAAAATAAGCTTGGACGGGACTTTTCATGCCTGCAAGTGAAAAACTAAGCGAGGGCAGAACTCTTTACGTCTGCAAGTGAAGATTCAGGAGTGAATAGTACTTTCCATACTTAAAATTGAAGATTCATGCATCAATAGTACTTGTCTCGGCATGGAGAAATCTTGTCTCGCTTTTAAAGAAGATAGCAAACTTTCAAAACTCATATTTCACTCAATACAGTTCTGATCAAGGAAATATTGAAGTCCATTAACATTTACTTGAAGATAACTTTCCCAACATATGTGTGAAAATTAGCCGGATGAATCAAAAGTAAAGTTATACCTGGTATCCAGGCGTGGAACGCACTCCCACACCTAGAATTGATTTCTAGACATGGGAATGCACCCCCACGCCTAGAAGCTAAATTCTTTGGCATGGAGGGTTCCATGGCCTATAAATAGCCCCGTCCCCCTCTTTTGTATACACAACTTGCACACCTCTTCTCCCACTATGACTCAAGCAAAGTACTTGAGCTCCTAATGCCTTCTTTTTTTTGCACGGCTTAGCAAAGTACTTGTGCTCATGGTGTTTGGTTTTTCTTTGTATTTAGATCTTTCTAAGGGCACATTTGGTAAAACAATAAAGGATTTGTTCATTCTCCTGAAACCATGTTATTCTCTTTGAGGATTTCTGAGGGGAGGAATCATTGCATTTTAGGTTTGAAAAACACGCAAGAGGAGTCATTCCATGTAACTTAGGTACTTCTTTACATCCGTGGATTTGCAAAATTCGATGGAGGAGGCGGAGACTGAGGAATCAGTGGAAGATAATATTTTTGATGGGTTGGGAAGATTTAAAAAATGTTCATTCACTTTTCCTCTCTTTACCCAAATGTGGGTTTTCCTCGAAATTAAGGAGAACTAGAGAGGATTCCTCTCCGAGGACGTTACCCTAACATGCCCTAAGTGTCTAAACATTTGTACTTTGAGGACTGTTCTTGAGAGTTCTTAGGAGGGCTTAGTCCTCTTGATCCCATAACCACCTTGAGTAGTCAGTTGAAACAAATGGGTTGATATAAGGGGCGTCAAGCTATCTAAGAGCTTACTATCTACATGAGAATCATCGATGCTCCAAGAGCATGAACTTTAAAGTAAACCCTTATCCAAGTGAAATTAAAGGATTAGATCATTTGATCATATTCTTATTAAACCACCTCTGTTCTAAGCTCATATTTATCTGTTTTTACTTCAATTGATTGTCAAGCATCTAGATGCACCTCACAACAATTGGGCATTTTTAAAGGAACCCATGTTGTTTTGAAGAGCATATTGTACTCTATCTTTTGTGTAGTGACAAGTACTTCAAGACTAGCAACTCACCTAACCCACTTCTTCTATTATCATAGAAGGGGCCCACCTATGATCAATTCTATCTTGTTCACATAAACCTATCCACTACAAATTATTATTGTTCTCATTTACACACTAATTAAGTCATTTAGGGATGAAAGTCTGTACTTGAGGACATAAATATTTAAACGACCTTATATGGAAAATTAGAATATCGGTTTCGAAATTAGATATTTTTTCTTTTTTAATTTTGGATCCAAGTCCGAGTCCATTGGTAGGACTTGGACTTTGGGTTCAAGTCTTATATGTAGAATTTACACCTACAAACCCTAATTTCCATGGCATGTTGTATAATTTCGAGAATGTAGGAGGTTCTTTAGTTATCCTTTGCTTATATAAGCTACACAATGGAAGCCCTAACCCTAATATTGTTTAACCTCTCTCTCCGCCCTATTCATCTCTTTCTTTTTCTTTCTTCAGGGTGGCGGGTCACCCCTAGGTCGCCCCTCTCTCTCTCTCCGTCTCCCTTTTTTTTATGCCCTCTTTCTCTCTTTCTTCAGAGTGGCAAAGAGCCAATGTGGAAATCCCATTATTGTTTTTATGTTTCTATCTTTCTCTAGCGATTCGCGAGTTTTTTTCTTTTGGTAAGTATTAACAAACAATCACCCAAGTCCCTCGCCATAAGCGCAACAACCATGGATTGATTCATGGTTGTTTATATTAAATAGAGGTGCCTTATCAACTGAACAATTAGTGAGATGGATCCTAGGAAAATGGAAGTCCACTGGTATGATTGTCTTCATGACTCTCTTTCTATCTACTTATTTGTACTTTTCTTTCCTTATAATAAAAATAACTATACTTGATTACATATTTTAACTTTTTGTTTCATACTAATCATTTTCTTATTCTAATTCTTTGTTTCATATTAATCATTTTTTTCTTTCTAATTTTTTATTTGTTTGAAATTAACACAAATTAAATTGGCCTTCATGAACTCAATCATAGGACCTCTCACTTAATGAGGGGATTTTTTATGTGACTCCTTGGGCAATAAGAGGGAGAGAATAAACCATACTTTGAAGAATCAAACTTGATTGGTATTTGAATTGGAAAATCTCTCAATTTTAGATATTGTTGTTGTTATTGTCATTGTTTTTTTTTTTTTTATCGGTAATGGAAAATCTCATTAAAAGGAGAATTGCTATTGTCATTGCTATTATTATTGGTGATGTTTATATTGTTGTACAACAACTTTATTAGCAAAATCTCGTTGAATTAGAGTTGTTCATAGCCTAAGTCGAGCGAGGTTGAGGCATATTCAGGCCCGTCCGACTTTAGAAATATAGGACTGTATCTATGGGTGTTCATGGGTAGGGCTGGGCCGGTCTAAAGCATATCCAGGCTCGGCCCTATTTTAGAAACACTGGCCTATGTATAACATGGGTTGTAAAAGTTAGTATTGAGCCTGCTCATTTAATCAATTGGTCCGGGCCGAACCAGGCTTTTATCAATTTTATGGGCATTCGAGCAATTGTTTGAACTAATTAAATTAAATTACATGCATTCCTTATACATGTTGGGTTGGGCCGGCTTTGAGCTAACTATCACTTTATCCGAAGCCTGACCAATTATTAAACAACTCTAATTACATATCCAAGCTTGGCCCAAAGCGGGCTAGGCCTAGAATGGAAGTATATGCTTTACCACCGTGTCACGTGCTAGTTTGACAATCCTTCAGTTTTCTTCTTTTTGTGAGACTATCTATCTGCCTAGGGACAGATCCTTCGGTAAGCGTGCGAGATGAGACACCCTTTCCACTGGACTGTCTCGAGTTTCTCGGCAAACCATCATTTATTACTTCTACAATTCAAGGAAAGAGGAAAATTTTAAACGTATTGATAAGAAAAAAAATAATTTAGTCAAATAAAAGATTTATTGAAAATAATGGTAAGGGACTTGAGTGAGTGGGTATGTGAGTATTTACTAAAGCAGAATTTTAATAAATCCAATAGCTTAATTTTAAGTACATTTTAAGAACAATAGCAAAAGCAAAAAATTATAGTAGTTAATAAAAAATGTAAAAATCAAACAACTGATTAAAGAGGTGACACGTAAAAATTAAAAAAGAAGTTTAAATTAAAACTTAAACATGATAACTGTAATTCTTTTATTTTTCTCAATAATGGAAATAAGTCCGCACAAAATAATATTTTCTAAAGGAAAAAAGTAAAAAAAAAAATTACAGTAGAAACAAATAATTCAAATTTAGTTATAACATTCAAAGCAAGACATTTATTTTTTCATCTTATCTTTAATCTCATTTAACAAATCTCAAGACTTGTAGCCATTTACTATAAACTTATTATAAGACTATGTTTCACTATACACATAAATCTTAAAATACTAGATTTCACTCTTATTTTTCTTTAATTCTTATTGTCTTCTTTAGTATCATTGCATTTTCTTATTATTTTTGAAACTCTTGTATTTTATGTTTTTATGATCTTTTTCATCATTGCCGATAAAGAAATCAGTACCCCCCACCCACCCACATGCGCACACACACACACAAACCCAAATCCAAAAAAAAAAAAAAATTGATACACACACCAACCCAAATACAAAAAAGAAAAAAAAGAAAAATGATACACACACACCAACCCAAATCCAAAAAAAAAAAAAAAAATGATACACACACACCAACCCAACCCCCACACACACAAACCCAAATCCAAAAAAAAAAAAAAAAAAATTTGATACACACACCAACCCAAATACAAAAAAGAAAAATGATACACACACCAACCCAAATCCAAAAAAAAAAAATGATACTTAGAATTAGCAAACACTCAAAGCACTAGTGCTTCACAAGTTTTCGTAAGGGTCCGTTTGGGAAGGGGGTAAAATGGGGGGAAGGAAAAAAATGGGGGAAAAATGGAAGGGGAATGAAAAATGAGGGTGTTTGGGAAGGGGGGAGGGAAAGTGGGGGAGGGGAAAGTGGAGGGAAAATGAGGAGCAAAGAGGGGAAAATGCTTGAAATTACGAAATTACCCTTTTGTCCAATGGAAACTTTTGCAAATGCAAGGATAAAATGATCTTTGTCCCTCTATCTCACAAATAAATAAAATCCTACTTTTTCACTTTTCTTCCGCCTACTTTTAACTTCCCAAATAAGAGAAGATAAAATTAATTTTTCCTCCCCTCCCCTTCCCTTCATTTTCCTTCCCCTCAAAATTTTCGTTCCCTCATTCCTCCCCCCTTCCGAAACACACGTAAAAGTGAAACCTTTACCTTCATATAGAACTCTATTTTTTTATGAACTAAAACAATTCTTACAGTAATGTGCTCTCATTGTCATGTCCATGTCAAGGAACTTTTCCTTCCTCAAATGGTAAAAAAGCAGAAGAGTGTTTTCCGTGCAAGAATTCCACATTTGTAAACCTTATAAAAGAACAAGGGTTCATTTGCAAATCTTTTATAATTAATACCCTAATCACACCTTTAAGGCATCAACAACCGAATCCCGCCCCGTTAAACATTGCCCTAATCGAGACGGGTCGTGGCCAATCATGAGGCACCCGAAAAACCGTCTCTAAAACTCGCCCGATCCGTTACGCCACTTCATAACATCCACGTCATTGTCTCAGTGGGCCATCTTGCCATGTCATCATCCAAGTGGGACCCAGGCTGGGCTTTAAAGGTCTCATTCTTGTCGTTTTCCAAATTCATTTTCTTCTCAAATACCGCTAGAGACAGTGTGGGAGGTTTTTCAATTCACTCATCAGAACTAGTTTTTTTTTTTTTTTTTTTGCTTCTCATTTGCCCCAAAACCACTTTCCTTCTCTTAGAGAGCAGTTTCCGAGAATAGAAAAGCGGTTTTCAGGTACGGAAGAGCGGTTTTACCACTTCATTGTTTCTTCTCTTTACCTCAATCTATTACTATTCCTTCGTTTCTGCTTAGATCTGTTGCGTTTTCGAAGGTTTTGTGGTTTGATCTTTTTCATTTTGTTTATGTATTCCATCTAGTGATGTTTTCTTCTTCTTTGTTTGTTTTGTTCTCGTTTTTCAGTTAGTTTTTTCGGGCTTAGATTCCGGTTTTCATCAGTTTGTTTGTGTTTTATTGAGTTTTGGTTGCTTAATCCGAACTGAGTCTTTGGTTTTTGCTTCATACATTTGCGATTGGGGTTTTTTTTGGAAGTTCAGTTCAGCTGTCTTTTTGTATTTTCTTTGTTTTTAGGGTTTTAGATCTTGTTGTTGCTGTGTAAGTGAGATTGGTCAGTGTTTGTTGTGCTGATCATGATTTTAGTGAGATAAATGGATGTGATTAGGTTTTTCCTGCTCACATTTTTCTGTTTTCTTCCTTACTAGGGTTTTAGATCTAGTTGTTGTATTGTAAGTTAGATTAGCCTCTGAAATGATCTTCTGATTGTTGTTTAAGTGAGATTAATACATATGGTTCCGGTTCTTCTGCGTTTTGATTCTGCATTTTCTTCCTTACTAGGGTTTTAGATATTGTTGTTGTATTGTAAGTGGGGATTAGTCTCTGAAAGGATCTTCTGATTGTTGTTTAAGTGAGATTAACACATGTGGTTCTGGTTTTTCTGCGTTTCCTTTCTGCATTTTCTTCCTTACTAGGGTTTTAGACCTTGTTGTTGTTAATGTAAGTGGGATTAGTCTCTGTAGTACTCTGCTGATGATTGTTTAAGTGACATGAACACATAGGGTCTGAGGAATGCTCCTATTGTTATTTTCTCCATTTTCAATGGATTGGGTTTCTTATTTTTATGTGATATGGGATATAGGGTTATGGTTTCAGTACATTTGCCAATGTCTCCTTTTCATGCCATGCCAGCTGCATTCTGTTGTTCTTCCTGTGGTTATGGGTTATTTAAGGGCATCAATTGTTTTGGGCTTTAATTCTAGTATATGGTTTTATCATAGTTGTTTTGTTCTTAGTAAATATACATATATTTCAAGGGGTATTTGAATATCAATTTGTCAAGTCTATACTCTATACGCTTGGAATTATTTGTGCTTTTTCTTTGTTAAGTTTTCAGAAGTTATTTTGTTTACTCTGTTCATGGTTTAAGGTTGTTCTAGGGAATTGTTAGAAGTTACTTTATGCTTATCGAGGAATTTTGTTTTGCCATTTAAAATATTTTGGTTGATGGATGGATCTCTTTATGCATTTTGGCATTTTGGGATTTGTATTCTCGTAGTGATGAGGTTAAGGGAGAGCAGGAGGTGAATTTTTTTTTTCCTTTTTCAGAGTATTTTTTTTGTCTCTCATTTAGCTTATATGCAACTAATCCTATCATGGTTTTTATTTTTTACTTTTGAGAAAACGCCATGACTACTATGTATCGGATCATACTTTCAGCCTCTTTTGCATTTTGGGGGTCTAATTCTGATTGAAGATTTTCATCTGCGGGTTTGGTTTTGAGTTAGTACAGTAAGTTCTTTCAATTTTTTATAATAACAAATGTACTTTACGGACTGAAATATCAGCAGGGATGGAATCAGCTTATCAATGCTGAAACTGAGTTCTATCCTGTGATTTTCTTTGCATCATGTCGTGTTAAGCTGTGTGATATGCATGGTTAAGGAATAATAGGGGTAGACTTTTGGCTGCTGTTTGTTTTTGTTTTATTTTCCCCGGATGATGATGTTGGTTTCTTTATAGGATTGTAGAACATAAAATCCTAATTGCCTCTTTAATTTTGGAAGAGGTGGCAAAGAAGGAGATTCGATTTAGTGGGATGTCACTTTCCAAAATTTCCCTTCCAACCCACTGCCAGCATTGAAAATGCTGTATAATTCATAAGTGGTGTGGTTTTGCATTGCCACCTATTCTGCCAAATATTCAAACTATTTGCCTTTTTGTTACATCCAAACGTGTCATTGGGATTCTTTTCTCCATTTTTGTTGTACAACCTGTAAAAAAATAGTTCTCATTATATATATATATATATATCTCACACACACACACTATCAGATCTCTTAATAGCTTTCCCTACTCAGATATCATCATGGTGAGGAAGAAGAGAACTGAAGCTCCAACCACCGGAGAGGGTTCCGAGTCTCAAGAAGCCAGCAGCAGTGCTGGCCGTGGAGCTCAACACACAGCAGGAAGTGCTTCTTCAGCACAGGGAGGAGGATATCAAGGGGGAAGAGCTGCTAGGGGTCCTACTACCCCTCACCCTCAGTACGGAGGCCGCGGTGGCGGTGCTATGACCCCTCAGCCTCAGTATGGAGGCCATGGTGGGGGTCTGATGGCTCCTCAGCCTCAGTATGGCGGCCGAGGTGGCCGTGGTGGATATCAGGAACGAGGTGGGATGGTGTATCAGCAATCTGGTGGCCCTCTACCCGAATATCAGGCCCGTGGATATCAGCAGAGAGAAGGAATGACATCTCAGCAATCTGGTGGTGGCATGCTTGAATCTGGTGGGAGGCGCAGGGGCAGTGGCAGTGGTGGTGTTCCAGGTGGGCGTGGTAGTGGCGGCCCTTCCTTTAGGCCATCTGAACCCGAGCTGCACCAAGCTTCTCAGGCTTCACTCCAAGGTGCATACCCAACCCAGCAGACTCCATCTGAGAAAGAATCTCCGACTGAAGCCAGTTCTTCATCACGGGGTCCTCACTTGCCTGAGACTTCAGTGGTGGCACAACAGCTTCCGCAGCTTTCATTTCAGTCGGAAGGGACTTCCAGCCAAGCAATTCAGCCTGTTGCCTCTGCTGCTGCTTCAAGCAAATCGATGAGATTCCCTCTACGCCCTGGAAAGGGTAACACTGGGGTCAGGTGCATGGTGAAAGCAAATCATTTCATTGCAGAGCTACCTGACAGAGATCTTCACCAGTATGATGTAAGTCTTCCTTATGCTGCTGTTTATTTTTGTAATTTAGTAGCTGTAAACTGATGCACGTTAATGCTCATTTAGGTTTCAATTACTCCAGAGGTTACTTCCCGTGGCGTGAACCGAGCAGTGATGGGGCAGCTTGTTAGATTGTACAGAGACTCACATCTTGGAAAGCGGCTTCCTGCTTATGATGGTCGGAAGAGCCTTTATACTGCTGGACCACTGCCATTTACTTTAAGAGAGTTTGCAATTACTCTCGTCGATGAAGATGATGGCCAAGGCGGTGCCAGGTATGTATACACCGATTGACTCTCTCTTTTTGTGCACTAGTGTTCTCACTTGTTTAGTAATGTGACAGTTAAATCGCATCATTTTGCCATCCTCTATTATGCAGGCGAGAAAGACAGTTTAGAGTAGTCATTAAGTTAGCTGCTCGTGCTGATCTTCATCACCTAGGACTGTTTCTGGATGGGAGGCAGGCTGATGCACCTCAAGAAGCTCTTCAGGTGCTCGATATTGTCCTGCGTGAACTTCCTACTGCCAGGTAATGCTTTGATATTCAAAAGATGTTTGGACACTCTTTTGGTTTACCCGATTCCACAGGTCGAAGAAGCTGATTCATGATCAATTTTAGGTATTCCCCTGTGGGTCGGTCGTTTTATTCACCTGATCTGGGGAAAAGGCAGCCACTTGGTGAGGGGTTGGAAAGTTGGCGTGGTTTCTACCAGAGTATACGTCCAACTCAAATGGGTCTTTCGCTTAATATTGGTATTCTCTGTCCTTTTTCTTTTTTCTTCCTTTTTTTAAATGTTTCTCTGTGCAAAGTTTTAGTTCTTTCCCATTATAATTATACCTATTATGGGATTTTTTGAATGTGCCTAATATGGAGTTTAAGAATGTAAGAAAGAATAAAAATAATGTGTAGCTTTTTCTGAGTTAGCAACATCTTTTCTGCTTTAATCAAAATATAAGTAATTAAATTTAGTAGATGCTGTTTATTTCAACATGATGCACAATGTATGCTATGGTTACAATGTTAATGGTGTTTGTGAATAAATAAATATTATATAAGCAAATAGTACACACGACACTTTTATATTATGAAATATGAGCTTTTCCGTGTTTGCCCATTGCCATAATGACACTTCGAAGTTCTAATCATTCTAAACATTCTTTCAACTTGAGTTTATGCTACTGTCCACTGTTGAGGAGCCCTCGTGTTGCTAGTTTGGACCATACATTTTCGATGTGTTCATAGGTTTATATGCTGATTGAGCATCAGAAATTTCAGAATACACAAAGCATCTTGAAAAGTGTGACAATACAGTTCTATGTCAGGTCTGGTAGACTTGTTATATGTGAGCCTTTATTTATTTATTTTTAAATTGGTTGTTATGTGTGAACTGTACCGGACTTTGAGGTAATGGGTTGGTATGATTATTGTTCGCTTGTTATGATATATTCCTGTATACATTTTCCCCATTACTGAAGATGTATCTTTTTTGCAGATATGTCTTCCACTGCTTTCATTGAGCCGCTTCCAGTTATTGACTTTGTGACTCAGCTCTTGAACAGGGATGTGTTGTCTAGACCATTATCTGATGCAGATCGTGTCAAGGTCTGTTTTTTTTTTTTTTAATTTGAATATTGATGAGTGTTATTCTCTGTATGCAGTGATTATATTTATCCTTTAAAAGGAAGAGTTGCAAACTTTTGAGCAAAAATGAGTTTTCTCCCAATTGATGCCATGAAATTGGTTAACCTTATATTATTATATTATATTTATTATTATTTTCAATTTTCAATTTCGCTCTGCTGTTATGATATTTTTCCTTATTTTTTTTCAAAAAATTTAAATCTTTTCTTCCAATATGTTCCCTGTGGCCAATTCTTCTCAACTACAAGCCATGCTGAGTGCTTTTCAAGTTCCTTCCTTTCTCTCTTTTGTTGTGTGTTGATCAGTTTTATTCAATGAAATATCTCATTTTCCTATTTAGCCAACATTTGGTACCTAATGTGGGTGATGGAGGTCCCTATTGATTATAGTCACAATTCTTTGTGTATCAAAATTGTTTTTTTTTTTTTTTTTGCTATTGTGGTATCATCAGATTAAAAAGGCTCTTAGAGGTGTGAAGGTAGAGGTTACACACCGAGGTAATATGCGTAGAAAGTACCGTATATCTGGTTTAACATCACAGGCGACGAGAGAGCTGACGTGAGAATCTATCCTCTGACTTTATTTTTTTTTTTCTTTTGTATTCCTGATGCTATATAATCTATTATGCCTATTGATATGTTATTCATATGTGGCATTGTTGACACTTTGAACAGTTTCCCAGTTGATGAGCAAGGTACCATTAAAACTGTGGTTCAGTATTTCCAAGAGACATATGGCTTCGTCATTCAACATACAACGTGGCCATGTCTGCAAGTGGGAAATCAGCAGAGACCAAATTATCTACCAATGGAGGTCCAAATGTTAATAGATCCTTTCTTTGTTGCATACCCCACTGTATCAGCTGCTTAATTATCTTCTATAAATGGTTGTAGGTATGCAAGATTGTTGAGGGCCAGAGATACTCCAAGAGATTGAATGAAAGACAGATAACTAATCTACTAAGGGTCACCTGCCAGCGTCCTCAAGATCGGGAGATGGATATTATTCAGGTGGTGTTTCGTTGCATTTTGCACTCACCTCATTTCTGCCCATGGAATTACTTGGCCATTTACATACTTTGATTTACAGTTATCATACATACTAATGCAACTTCCATATTTCCTCCCATGGTTTGTCTTTCTTCTATGCGTAGTTTGAAATTATCTGTGGGCATTAGTTGCACTTTTCCAGACTATCGTAGTTTCAATTATAATGCATAGGGACTACCATTGAAACTTCAGTATAATTTCTATTACAACGGAAACGATGTAGCCAAGGGTCTTGAGATGGGATCATGGTTTAAAATCGCGGTTCGCGGTCATCGTGTCGCGGTTCGCAGTCATCGTGTCGCGGTTTGCGGTTATCGCGGTGCGAATTTTTATTTGACCCCAAAAATCCAAAAAAATATCCAAAAAATCTAGAATATTATAAAATTATAGAAACTAATGTTTTTTTTTTTTTCCATCAGTGCACACTTTAAAGCAAAATAACGGTCCCCTCAAGTTATAACATCCTGTATCATTGCTGTATCGGTATATATATACTAAAATAAGCTGAAATATCATAAATTTTACATAATGCAACCATAATTTTGGACAAACTAATAGCGTTAAGCACTTAAACATTTAAAGTCTACAATCAAGCAATAAATACTAATAGAGTTAGTGCATGTGCCTAATGCCAGAACGAGTGGCGTCCTGGCTCGATATTATCATCATCATCATTATTTCTTGAAGGGTAGAAGGCACCAAATTGTTGTGTTACACAGCCTCCACTCCCATAGTGCCCATAAGGTTGTTGTGCCTGTGGATGTGGTTGAGGAACGAAGATTACTTCATAAAGTGAGGCCGAGTCATTAGTAGACTGAGATGACTGAGGATAGTCTTGGTGCTGCTGATAAAATTCGTGGGGAAGTTCAAGGTGCTTATGTGGATGTAATACATAGTAGTCACCATACATGACTTGTTGGTGGCCAACATCACCACCACTAGTACCCTCTCCCCCGCCATATCCACTACCACTAGCACCTGCATGTGATGATTCGGTTGGTGGGACAATTCTCCGGTACCCACGGGTCGGGTCTATGTTACCAGAAGAAGGAAAATGTTCTACTGTCTCCATCATATGGGATGGTACCTCACCACCATCTCCACCATCATCACCACCGCCATCCCCATCAGAATCATGCGGCATATCTGAAGATGAGCTAGTACTGCTGAGGCTAGTGTCCTCATCAACATCAACCTCATCTCGCATCTCCTGAGGGTCGACTCCACGCCTTCGTTGATGGGTAAGATTTATTTCGCGTAGGCGCTCGGCAGCTCTCATTGGCTCTGGCCTTTCCCCGGTCAAATCCTGGACCATATCACCAATCTGTTCATCATGATCTAGCACTGGCTCTTCTATCTCTTCTATCCATTGTGCCAACACATCATCATTCTTTGAAAAAATATAGTTCAGATTGATTGGGCAGAAGTAATCTGTTTGGTCCTCAAACTCTCGCCTTCTTTGTCTGTTGCGGAGCTTAATGTTGTAATGTATATACACCAATTTGTTCAACTTTTGCATCGTCCGCTGATTTCTCACTTTAGTGTGAATGAATGAAAATGTGCTCCAATTCCTCTCACAATTTGATGATGTAGTTGTTTGACTAAGGACTTTCATTGCTATTTTCCTTAGTATTGAAGCACTTTCTCCGTAGTTTAGCCACCACTCAGCTGAAAATAAAATGGAAGTATATTTATTAATTAAATCATACATGACACAACTTTTAAACTGACGTAGAATGAATGAAATTGGGTGGCAAATCTTGTAATGCCGGGCCGTAGTAGCTCATGGTTGTCCGTATATTTCTTCATCATCGCTATGAGCCTGTTTGACTGATAGATAAAACTTCATCATCGCTATGAGCCTGTTTGACTGATAGATAAAATTAGTGATCTTTTTTGCCTTCAATATCACACCTTTTATCATTTTCCTCTTAGCAATGTCTTCAATCATTAAATCCAAGCAATGTGCAGCACATGGAGACCAAAAAATATTAGGCCTTTGCTGCATGAGTATCATTCCCGCCTTCTTCTTGCTTGCATCATTGTCTGTGATGATCTGAACAACACATTCTGCCCCAATATCCTCAATTACCTCATTGAAAAGCTTATTCAAATATGTTGCATTTTTGACGTACTCGGTTGCGTCAACCGATCTAATAAAAACAGTCCCTAAAGATGAATATACTAAAAAATTCAATAGGGACCGTCTGGTGATGGTAGTCCACCCATCACACGAGTGTGCAACCCCTTCCTCTCCATATCTTCTTAAAGGTATTCACCCATTCCACCATCTCCTTATATTCCTCTTCAACACAGTAGTGGCCAATCTCATACGGTGTGGGTGGCTTCAAGGATAAAAATATCGGTAGCGGCGGGTGTATCGGCCCGCCGCCAAACCGATATGAAGCGGGCGATACGTAGCGTATCGGGGATACGTATCGGCGTAGCGGTGCGATTTGAAAAAATTGTCCAAAAAATCTGAAAAAATTCCAGAAAATCCAGAAAATTGTAAAATGAAAGAATATGTGGTTCTTTTGCAAAAGTAAGTAAAAAAGGGGGCGTATCGGTGCCCTCAATATATGAAGTCCTGTATCGCTGTATAAATAGAAAATAATAGTAATGATTAGTTTTTTCACATGTATTCCTGTTTCTTAGTCATAGTAATTTAGAAAGTAATGTAAAACTCATAAAAAAAATAGAACATGAAATAAAGGCATAAGACTTTAGGTCATTACTAGTCATTATTGAATAATTGAATATTGAACAATCAAATATCAATACTTCAACATTCAAGGTTCAAATTCAATAAAGTGAATGAACTATGAAGTGATCAACAATCAACAATCAACACCAATTTAGAAATGAGTCAAATGACAGAGTAGAGAGTTAGTGAAGGAAATAGGATTAGGAATACCTTGTTGACTTCTTGTGGAGTTGTGGTAAAATCTTAATTTAAACTTTAGAGCACTTCAATGGTTTTTCACAAGCTCACAGTCACAGTAGAAAGATGAGTGAAAGAGAGAGGTGAGTGAAAAGTGAAAGGAATGGAGCAAATGGGTCGGCTGGGGGGTTTTAAAACCCCCCGATACGTACCTATCGGCCGATACGGTGCGATACGCGATAAATATAGTTTATCGTATCGGTCTCGGCCGATACGATACGTATCGGCCGATATTTTTATCCTTAGGTGGCTTTATACCCGGACCATGTTCTGCAGCATCGTCCAACATGGTCTTCAAATAGGGTGAAGTTGCCTTATTTGGTGCAATGGCTCCATCAAAGAAGAATTTCCCAACTGCCCTAACCAACCTATTTCTTGCATAACCCATCTTCCCGCTTAAGGCTTTGGCTATAGAAGGTTGCTTAGCAGATGGAGACCTATATGCATCAGGGTCAATTGGACCTACAACTGAGGGTCTACGAGCCTGTTGTGTGGGAGATTCACCAGACTCCAACCAATCCGGTGGTCGACGAGTCTGTTTTTGACTAAACATCCGATGCAGCATCCCACCACCACCACTAACTGAGCCACCCCCCTCTTCATATTGGCCCCTTCTAGAAGCATTCTCATAGATCATTCTTCTCCTCTCTTCTTCCTCATTATATGATCTCATGCTCACTCTCCTTCCTCTCTACATTTGATTCCCCATCATAAGCATCATCTGAGTCAAGCACCTCCCTAGGCCCATACACCTCTTCTCTACATGCTTCATACTCTGCCTCTCTCCTTTTCTCAGTTACTACTTTTTTTTGCTTCCCCGCATTTTAAGAATGCTTGCATTTCCTTATTTTAACTCTGGGGATACCTTGGTACACTTTGCCACATTTCCCGATTTATGTGCCAAGTGTTCATTCAATCTGGTGATCCCCCCCGTTACCACCTTACCACAATAATTGCATTTAATTCTACTCTTTTTTCCATCCACATCAACACCATGTTGCCACGCCGGGTCAACTTCACGTACCATTCTTTTCTACAAAAGAATAACACTAAACACATAATCCATAAAGCGAAGTATTTTAGAATTTGAAACATAGAAGCTTAAAGCAAAATGTTTTATATCCATTTTTCAAGTACATTTAGCGTTAGAAACATACACATGAGTTATACATTAAACCTAGAATAATAAAACAACAAAATGTTAGACAAATCATCAAAAAAATATATTTTAATATTGATTTATTAAAAAATCCAAAAATAAATATTTAATAAATGTAAGTTTTTGGACATTCATCTAGTGAGTAACATCAAATCTTACTCAATATAAAGCCTTTGGTTCATGTATTGAGTATTACACAATCATTTTAAAGCAAAATAACTAAAATAATTCAGATTTAAATAATGAAAAAAAAATATTACAAAAGTGCTAAAACTCACACTTTTTTGTTCCAAGTGTAGATCTATTTTAAACTAACACATTATAAATGCATTTGAACACTAATGTGGAAAAATGTAATTGATTTCTAGAAAAGCCCCAAATTTTGGAAATAAAAAAAATCTAGATCTACACTTTAAAACACTAGATCTAGGGAAAAATAAGTAAGTAACATCAAATCTAACTCAATATAAAGCCTTTGGTTTATGAATTAGTGTATTACACATTCTTTAAAAAAAAAATAACTAAAATAATTCGGATTTAAATAATGAAAAAATAAAAAATATTACAAAAAGTGCTGCTAAAACTCACACTTTTTTGTTCCAAAAATGTAGATCTATTTTAAACTAACACATTATAAATGCATTTGAACACTAATTTCAAAAAATGTAAATGATATCAAGAAAAGCCCCAAATTTTGAAAATAAAAAAAATCTAGATCTACACTTTAAAACACTAGATCTAGGGAAAAATAAGTGATTAATCAAATCTAATTCAATATAAAGCCTTTGGTTTATGAATTAGTGTATTACACAATCTTTAAAAAAAAAAAACTAAAATAATTCGGATTTAAATAATGAAAAAATGAAAAATATTACAACAAGTGCTAAAACTCACACTTTTTTGTTCCAAAAGTGTAGATCTATTTTAATCTAACACATTATAAATGCATTTGAACACTAATTTGAAAAAATGTAAATGATATCCAGAAAAGCCCCAAATTTTGAAAATAAAAAAAATCTAGATCTACACCTTAAATTACTAGATCTAGGGAAAAATTAGTGAGTAACATCATATCTAACTCAATATAAAGCCTTTGGTTCATGTATTACACAATCTTTAAAAAAAAAAAAAAACCACCTAAAATAATTCGGATTTAAATAATGAAAAAATAAAAAATATTACAAAAAGTGTTAAAACTTGAATTTTTTTGCTCCAAAAGTATAGATCTAACACATCTCAACCACCTCTAAGTTATTTTGATGTTGAATCTTGAAAGTTGAAGATAACTCTAAAAAATAAAAAAATTAGCTTACCAAAGAGGTCCCTTGAGTTTGATTAGCTTTCCCCACATATAAATCCACCCAAAAGTAGCTTAGATCTAAGCTTTTAGGTCTCCTCCATGCTTTAGAAGTTGTAGCAGCCCTTTAGGAACCCTTAGGAAGCTCTCAGGGAAGAGAAAGAAGTGAAAGAAGAAGGGCCTCACACGTTTTTTTTTTTTTAAATGCCGTCAGACGATATAACGGCCGTTATTTTCAAAATAACAGTCGTTTTAACGGTTTGGCCGTTATATTCAAAATAATGGCCATTACGGTCCGTTATTTTGCCGATATTTGAGCCCGTAACGTAACGCGGCCGTTATATGTAAAATAACGGCACGGTATCGGCTGTTACCGTTACATAACGGCCGTTATGTAATGGTAACAGCCGTTATTTTAAACCCTAGATGGGATGCTTGATTGCATCAGGATGATGTGCAAATGTAGCATCCAATGTTCGCACACACCATGAGTAGGCAAAAAGGATCCAATCCAGGGCCCTACAGGCACATGCTTAAATAAGGTGAAAGCATGGTCAAGGTCTCACAACCCAACTGGTTTCCTAAACAAAGCTTTTTAAAATGCTCAATCAACTACTTCTACGCTTCCATATTTTTTGGCTTTAAACCTAGAACAAGAGTCTATTAGATTAGAAATCTTTATGCTGCTGGGAGAAGAAAGAAGATATTTTACTCTAGAACTAGCAACAATAGAGTCTACCTTATCTGTTATAAAAAAAAAATAGTCTACCTTATCTTTAATTAGTTTAGGTCGAAAGAACAAAGTAAAAGAAAGGGAACAATAAAATTCGAGTAAATTCATGTTTGAGTGTTGGATGGGGAAAATCATGTCAGCCATGGGTCTGACACACCAAATCAACTCATATTTTTAAGTTTTGCCAACTAGTTTTGACCTGCAGCAACCATGTTTCTTTACTTCCATTTATAAGAATGTTTCACTGACAACTCAATTGCTACTGAACTTCTTTTGTGTCAGACGGTTCATCACAATGCTTATGATCAGGACCCTTATGCAAAGGAGTTCGGTATCAAAATCAGTGAGAAACTTGCTTCAGTTGAAGCGCGCATTTTGCCTGCACCTTGGGTACATAGTTTATCTTTTTAACATTTTTGCATTATTTTCCAGTCCTAATATTTTGATGCCTATCGACTGCTCTATAATTTTTGTTCAATTTCTTTTGATTGGTTCTTCAGCTAAAGTATCATGACACTGGCAGAGAGAAGGATTGCCTGCCACAAGTTGGTCAGTGGAACATGATGAATAAGGTATTATTTTCTTAGAAGCTTTAAATAACCGTTTATTTACCTGGAAGAATATCATATTTGGTAAATTCAAATGAACTAATTTGATTTTTGTTCGGTCAGAAGGTATCCATCTGAATCTTTTGTTGTAAATTTTGTGCGGGTGTAATTGGTATAGTAGGGTGCCCCCTTTGTTCATTTTGATTATTGAGACAATGAATCAGCATTATTAGTTGACGAGAAAAGAGGGGCTTGGTGTGGCATGAACCAATTTCACCATGTTTGGAAGTCGGCCAGTACAAAATGGTGTTGTACCTGTTTTGATGACCTAGACTGTTTTTCATCTTGTTAATCTGAAACCATAGACTCAACCAAAACTCTGTTCATGGCAAAAACCAGCACATAATGAGTGAAAAGTTTATGCTGCAGCCAAATTTTAAAACCATCGCTTGTCCCTCCAATCACAGGAATGGTGTCTCATGGGAAGGTACCATCATGGATAGGGTTTTCCATTTAACATTCATCCTTTTGAATGATGATAGCTCTCTATCTAAACACCCTACAATAACTGGGACTTTTTGTTGCAAATCATGTGGCATTGATGAGAATCTCTATTTGTAAATATTCTTTTTTTGCTAGAAAAATATTCTTTTTGAATCGTCATATTTGGCCATGATGAAAAGATTTAATGTGTTAAAGCTTCTTCCTCCTTTATTTGGCGAGTCTATGCCCCTGGGTGTGACTGAGGATGATCCCTATGTGCAGTCCTGTTATTAATCAAGAGCCCAGGAAGCCCAATGTGTGACTTTGACGGTCGATGATGCATCAATTCCCATATTGCTCTTGCAGAGTCTTGCCTTTGAAACATTCTGTCAGAGGCTGAGGAATTTGATGCCAACCATATAAGGTTTCTCTTTCAAAGAATCATTTAGGTAGCGTTTGGTTCACTGGAATGGTTGTAGACGGGAATGGAATGGGGACCGGAATGAGTCTGGAATGGAATGAGGCAGGAATGGGCATTTCCATTCCAGCGTTTGGTACGCTGAGGAATCAACCCAGTTGATTCCTATTCCTGCGTTTGGTATGCTGGAATGAGTCCTGGAATGGAATAAGATTTACATAAGACTGACCAAAATACCCTTGTTAGAATTTTATCTTTGGCTCAGTCAATGTATAGATTATAATATTATTAAATAGGTGGGGCCCACACAAGGTCTTCTATTTTATAATAACAATGTATAGATTATATTATTATTATATAGATGGGGCCCACACAAGTTCTTCTATTTTATAATCTTATAATAATAATAATATATAGATTATATTATTATATAGGTGGGCACAAGTGCTTCTATTTATAATCTTATAATAATAATATAAATGTATAGATTATATTATTATTATAGGTAGGGGCCACACAAGCTCTTCTATTTTAATCTTATAATAATATAATATAGATTATTATTATTATAGGTGGGGCCCACACAAGCTCTTCTATTTTATAATTTTATAATAATAATAATAATAATAATATAGATTATATTAGTATTATAGGTGGGGCCCACATAAGTTCTTCTATTTTATATATAATAATAAATGTATATATATTATTATTTATAGGCGGGGCCCACACAAGTTCTTCTAATTTATAATCTTATAATAATAATAATAATGTCTAGATTATATTATTATTATATAGGTGAGGCCCATACATGTTCTTCTCTTTTATAATCTTATTATAATAATAATAATGTATATATTATATTATTATTATATAGGTGGGGCCCACACAAGTTCTTCTATTTTATTCTAATAATAATAATAATAATAATAATGTAATATTATATTATTATATAGGTGGGGCCCACACAAGCTCTTCTCTTTATAATCTTATTATTATTATTATTATAATGTATAGATTATATTATTATTATATAGGTGGGGCCCACACAAGTTCTTCTTTTTATAATCTTATAATAATAATAATTATAATAATAATGTATATTTATATTATTATTATATAGGTGGGGCCTACACAAGTTCTTCTCTTTTATAATCTTATTATTTTAATAATAATGTATAGATGTGAAGAAGGGTCTTTTGGTCTAAAAAAAAAGTAGAAAGGAATGGAATGGCCATTCCTTCCCATCACGGATGGAATGGCCATTCCTCTATATAAGGGAATGGGATTCCGGAGGTAATGGTCATTACGCCACTTTTTTGCAAACCAAACGCTGGAATGACCATTCCATTCCGACCTTCATTACAGCGAACCAAACGCTACCTTAGTTATTTTGGTGATCCTAACCAACTGATCCACCTGGACTTGCTTCTAAGCCATTTATCCACGGTACTGAATTGGGTGGATCATTGTCATCTTCTTCAAAAGAGCCTTTTCCCATCAATCTATAGTTTGCTAAATTGGTCCACTCAAATCTCGTCACTTATAAAACTCAAGCCAAGCTAAGACCACAAAACCTACCTGAAACTGTGAACAAGAAGATAAGGTCTTAATAAATTTTATCATCAATTCAGTGCACCATCAATGTAATTTTCCTCTGTGATGCACATGAAACATGATGCGTATGATTTGTATTCTGTGAGTAATATCTGATGTGGAAATCACCAAATTTTTTTTCAATGGAAAGCACATATTGGATGGGGCTTAGAATTAGAAATACTCCACTTGCTTATTCTTGTATACAATATCTTCTAATGCAGCCTTATTGGACTGATTGCTACTCTAGGAGATGTCTAACTCTTAACCTATGAGGGCATTTCTATAACCTTAACATTTTGTTTACGTTTATTGAATGATGGTCTGGGTTTTAGAATTCCAAGCAAACAACTGCTCATGTTGCAAGCAAATGAGTTCCTTGATCCCCTGGCTGAGAGCATTATACTCGAAGTTAATTCTTACTTTTTTGAAAGTGTACACATGTCTGCATGGTGGCAGTAGTCCTCTGCTGCTCAGATATGATAGTGGGGATGTCATTGCGAGTTTGATATGCACTTACAGGTTACATCAAAGTGTCAGTCATAGGCACTGCCTGCACCGCGTCCATTTTTAAGTGCTCAAGTACCATATCTCTATATTTAATGGCTGGGTAAGTTAATTGCTATTTGAAACCTATGGATCTGCACTATGGCCCCACTACATGGTCAGGGTAGATTGTAGGATACAAAACATCCCCGTGGATCGGATCATAGTTACCTAGTTTAACAACCTAGTATTCAACTGCTAAAAAAAAAACTGTCAAAAATCATATGATTATTTTTGCTGATCAATCCATAAGCTTTTGTTGAGGTCATATAGATTTTGCTATATACTATATATGATGTCATCCTATTATTGTACTTAAAAATTATTGAATTAGGCCTACAAACCAAACAACTGAATTGTACCCCATTGAACTAGAAAGTTGAATGCTTCTGAAAGTTTGTGAACTGGAACTATGAATGGGGAGAATTGGATAATGAACTGAATAAACTTACCCCAACAAATTGGTGAATTATGACAAGTACTGTATTGTGAATTACGAACCTGGCTTGAATCTCAGTTGATCTGGCAACTTTCATATAGGTGAGATGGGTTAGCTTTGATGTACTGGTAATGTCATTTGTAAATGTGGTTTGATGTTTCTTCTTGTTTTGTTTAATAAGAAAAATAGAACTGGTATTGTTATATTGGAGAGTTTGTGTTGGACATGCTGGTTATCATATTTGGTCTGCTTTATATATTTTCATGTTTTGTTAGAGTTTCCTACTTTCATGCAAAGTTAGTAGTTTCAATTTTCCCAATTGTTTTTGAACAAGATCATTTTGGTGCTGTCTGTGCTGAGCAAGTCTTAGTTGTTAATAACACATTCCCAGGTTTATATTTTAAGGTAGTTAAAATTTTTTGTTAGCTCTGCCACTTGCCTCACTGGTAAGTGGTAAGCCTTTTCTTCCTTACCAGGATTCCTGCCTTGGTCTTCCCCATGGCAGAGGTGGTGCCTAATGTTTCAACTTCTACAACATGGGTTGGCTAAGATATTTCATTTACCTCAGCATTCAGTGTCCAGTGATAGTGGTTTTTCATATTTGTGACATATATATATATATGGTGTTGCGAACTCACCGTGAACTGTGGGGCCCACTGTGAGTCAAATCTGGGGATGGGACCCAGTGGAAAGGAAGAAAGAAGTGTGTGTGTGTGTGGGTGGTGGGGGGGGAGGGGGGGGGGGAGGGATGGAAAGATCCCAGTGTGACCGCCCTAGGCATCAAGTTTGAAGGCAATCCCATACCCCCAACCCCTTCATCTGTGGCCCATAAGTTTAACGTCTTCATATAATTTTTTTGACCCTCGATCCTATGGCCCGCTCGATTCAGATGGGTTCCAAACCACATGATGGGTGACTCTGGGGGCGGGGTGGGTTTTTTTTTTTTTTTGGGGAGGAGGGGGGGGTTGTCTCTGGTTTGGTGATTGATTCGGATTGGTGTGATAGGTGGGCTCCATCATGTGGTTCTCCTCATATGAGCTGGATCCACCAGAATATTTCTCATATATTTTAAAATTCTACTTAATTTTAGTTTTATTGGATTTTCTATATGAGTGTTTATATGTTGCTGCAACTGACATTGTGGAGCTTTATACCCTTTTTGTTTGATTTTAGGCCTAAACCTGTAGCTTGTTAAGCATATGCCTTGATAATTCAAGATAATTCAGTTTCATATGTTGCTAATGATGTTTCTTGATGTTGTTGAGTCTTGCTAGTGTTAACTGTTCTCTTTGGCTGTTTGTGATCTGTTTTTCTAATTGTGTTGCAGAAAATGGTCAATGGGGGTACTGTAAACAACTGGATATGCATAAACTTCGCACGTAATGTGCAAGAAAACATTGCTGCTGGATTCTGTCATGAGCTTGCACTAATGTGTAGAACATCTGGCATGGTGTGTCTCCAGTGTTCTCATGTTGGTTTTGGATGCACATGATTTGGATGTGTAGGTCATATTGTCATTTATATACTTTTGGATGTAATGCAGGCATTTAATTTGGAATCTGTTCTTCCACCATACCACTCTCGCCCCGATCAGGTGGAGAGAGCATTGTATATACGTTACCGTGAAGCAATGGGTATGCTCAAACCCCAGGGAAAAGAACTTGACCTGCTGATTGTGATTTTGCCTGATAACAATGGATCTCTTTATGGTAGGATGCATTTCTATTTGTTTATTACTAACTTTTGGTGAAATGTCTTTAATTCTGAATGTGACACTTATCAAATATTTTTTCAGGTGATCTGAAAAGGATATGTGAGACGGAACTTGGATTAGTCTCTCAATGTTGCTTAACTAAGCATGTATTTAAGATGAATAAGCAATATCTTGCTAATGTTTCTCTTAAGATAAATGTTAAGGTAAGCACTGCAGTGGTTTAGATTTGTTATTTCATCCTCAAAATTATCTTTGAAGAGATCTATAAAAAAACTCATCTAAAAAAGAGCTTTGTTCTGCTGTTAAGGTTGGTGGAAGGAACACTGTGCTTATGGATGCATTGTCAAGGCGCATACCTCTGGTCAGTGACAGGCCTACAATTATCTTCGGTGCTGATGTGACTCATCCTCATCCTGGCGAAGATTCTAGCCCTTCTATTGCAGCGGTAAGATAGTTGTTTTCCTTCCACTAATTTAAAATGATGTTCCCTAACATCTTCTGTTATGCAATTTTGTATAATCAGTAGGAAAACTAAACTGCACGAATGTTAATGAACTTTGTTTTGCAGGTTGTGGCATCTCAAGATTGGCCAGAAGTTACCAAGTATGCGGGTTTGGTTTGCGCACAAGCTCATCGGCAGGAACTGATCGATGATCTTTATAAAGAGTGGAAAGATCCTGCACGGGGAACTGTAACTGGTGGCATGATCAAGTATGTCCTTTCTCCCCCCTCTTTTTTTCATTTTCCCCCGCTTTTTTAACTCTCCCTTTTTGGCTGCCACCATAGCTGGCATGGAATCTTATGGCCTGAGTATCAGGGGAGCTGACCACAGGTCAAGGTTTGTATCTCCTCAATGCAAAAGGAGATTTTTAATTAAATACACACAAGGTTGTCTCTTTTTTTCATTTTTTCCATTTTTTCCTCTCCCCTTTTGGCTGCCACCGTGGCTGGTGGAATCTTATGACAAGATTATCAGGGGAGCTGACCACAGCTAAGCTTTGTATCTCCTCAATGCAAAAGGGGATTTTTAATTAAATGCACACAAGGTTGTCAGCAGTCTTAAGAATACTCCTCTGTGGAAAGGCAAATGCTGAACATACATAGGTGTTATTGGAAATCAAGTGGTTTCTTTTATATTGTAGTGAACTCAAATAAAATGGAAACATTACGGTGTTAGAACCCTATCTTGGCAATATGGCTTGGAATATGGTTCAAAGATAGTGAAAACTTCTCTGTCGTTTTGAATCTAGGGAGCTTTTGATTTCTTTCCGGAGAGCAACTGGGCAGAAACCGCAGCGCATCATATTCTACAGGTATATTTCTAGATATCATGTATTTTCTTTCCTTATTTGCACACTTTGCTCCATGTTTGTCTCCCAATGTATGCAGGGATGGTGTGAGTGAAGGTCAATTTTACCAGGTGTTACTTCATGAACTGGATGCAATCCGAAAGGTGACATCTTTGTTTCTTTTTCAATGATCCTTTTAGAGGTTTTTATCATTTTTTTTTTCTTTTACTCTGTAAATACTCCTGCATCCAGGCTGTAGCTTGGTCAGTTAGGGACATGGGTTTGTTGGCTGAGAGTGCATGTGTTTTGAGTCCCCATTGTAGCTGGAAAAAATGTGGAGGGAGATGCCTAACCACTGAGATATCGGGGACATGGTGTGTGAGTGAGAGTGCATGTGTTGTTGCGTCCCAATATAGCTGGAAAAAATGTGGAGAGGGAGATGCCTAACCACTTAGCTATCAGTGGATTGGTAAATATTTTGAGCTATCAATGGATTGGTAAATATCATTTCTTCCTGAGATGGTCGATCATTATTATATTCTGGACTGACTGTTCCTGTTTTCCAAAATCTTCTAGGCCTGTGCATCTCTCGAGCCAAATTATCAGCCTCCTGTAACATTTGTTGTGGTCCAAAAACGTCACCACACAAGGCTTTTTGCCCACAACCATTCCGATAAACGTTCTGTTGATAGAAGTGGGAACATATTACCTGGTAAGTTAATATGAAGCTTAGTAGGCTGATTTCTACAACTGCTAGTTCACTTAGTAGCCTGTTTTTCACCTTGAATATATAAGATTTGTAGCATGTTTTAGTTTTTTAGAGTGAGACATGGCATATTGTCAGGTACCTTTAAATGTGCAGTCCAATGCATTTTTCTTTTTTTACTCTTAATATGATGGCCTATGACAAAATTTTGTTGAAACAAATGATTTGACAATTGAATTGGATTTTCTTATAGTGAGATGTAAGTTATGAAGTCGTAGGATTTTTAATCTACTCCTGTATTTTTCATTCTAGAAGCATTCACTTTCTAGCCTTTTGTTTTCATAAATTTCTATTATTCTATATAATTGGTAAATAGTAAATGCCTTGAACTGAAACAAAAATGCCACAAGTGAAAGAGCTAAATGCGCCTGAATTAAAAACCAAGCAGAGCAAGGAGGAATATGAATGGGATGGCATTGGAGGACCTATGCGCATAAAATATCAATGAACTCCCTACTTGGCCAAATAGTCAGTAATATCATTAGCCTCCCTCATGCTATGATGGAAAGCAACGTCCAAAGATACGATTTTTGTCTTTGATTTCTTTCATAAGTAAATGCAACTTCGAGTGGCTAACTGAATCATTGTTAATACAACCGTTAGCATTGGTGGAGTTGCTTTTCACTATAAGGGTGATTGATTGACAATTCTAACTTCTTGTTTAGTAGATCAAAACCTCTGCTTTATTTGTGAGTATTTACTCCTATCGGGTCTTGAGACTGCCATGTGAAGCTGTCAGCTGGCTTTTAAAGCATTCAACCTATTCATGTCTGACCTGGTTTACCTTTGTCCACTCCGTTGACATTAGAAATTAATCTACCTGAGTAGGTTTCAAGAAACAGCAATTTTCTCTATCCGTCAGACACTAAAAATCAATGTTCTTGAGGAGGCTTCAACAAACATCAATTTTCCTCTTTTCATCATCTGCACTTCATAGTAGCTTGCTGCTTTTGAGTACAACACCACTTTATAGATAATATTTGATCAAATCTTTTCTCGTTGACATCCGTTTGCCAACTCTTTTTTTCACATACAACAGTGTCTTTTAAATCCTTTATACTCGTTTCCTTTCCATTGAAGATTTCGTTCTAAATTGACCAACGAAATGGGGTAAATGTGAGTCTCCTTATAGTCTGCCTACAGCTGGAGAAAGGGTCACGGGCGAGGCCGCATTCTTCTAACCATCCACCTATCCTTCCAACAATCTTTATGTGAAGATGTTTTATCTTAAACACCAAGTTTCCTCTCTGGTTAAAAATCGTATGGAAGGTGCTCTTTGTATCAACAAGGTTGGGGGCTCGAGTCATGTTACCATTTCAGAAGATAAATATATATCCTAATAGCAAACAAATAACCGCTCTTCTTTTTCTTCTTCATTCATCTACTTCTAACCATCCACTTATCCTTCCTATTAGATTTGGAGATGTTTTTCATACATCTTATCCTAACCATCCTACCATCTGGAGATGTTTTATCTCAACAAAAACACCTAGTTTTCCTCTTTGATATTGAAGTCCTAATAGCAGACAAATAACTAACATAAACTAGAGCTGATCATCCACTTAAATGTATGCTGTTTGTTATGTTCCTGGTTCAGTTGGGTCTGTGCTTTGGACAGGCCCGAGCCTGGGTTTGGGTTGGCTGGTCCAGTCCTCTTTTTGTAGTCCTTGATGGGTTGACTTGCATCAGAGACATGTCATTGTCTGGCTGTGAGTCTTAATTTCATCCCTATGAAAATTAGGAATCATAATGCCCCAGATAGCAACTGCATATGAAATGAAGACCTACTAACCTATTTTCTGCTTGCATGAGTGCTTAAAAGATGTTATTTGAACAAACAATTAAAGAATGAATTTTTTATGGTACAAAAGTTGATTACCTTGGTTTCAATTTCTTGATTGGCAATTCTGTTGGTTACAGTAGTCACCAGTTAAAAAAACCCTTTTGGTCAGAATTTGAACAAAATCTTGACCATTGCTTGGTCCTCTTTTCAAGGAATGATTACATGAAGTATCAGTATCATAAGATCCAGATAATAAATTGTAAGATTCACTAAATAGAACTTTTCCTCAAATGTTGAGATGTAGTGTTAGAATGTGATGTGATTTGTTCTAGTTTCTTAGGCCTATTGCGCAGTGGCCTTTCGAGTGACAAACAATACTTAGTTGTGTCATGGATCTATTAGGTTAAATTTGTATCTGCTTGTTAGTGAAGGGGGTCTGAATGAGTGATTGGGTGGACTGAGGGTTGAAGACAACTTCAAGAAGTTTGGTGAGAGTCAATGATAAACTATATCTTCTGAGGTGTTATTGTTTCTTTTTCTCATGTCCTCAGTGGCCTACGATGAGGTTGATCCTCTTTGCAGGAGGTATATATGTGTGTCTATAGAGAAATGATCATATACTGCCATGAGCGCTATACTGCTGGGAACTAAACCTGATTTGCTTGCGTGAGGCCCACCTTTGTGTTCCATCACATTCATATCTCCTTATGGTTGTAATGTTACGCATGACAGGTTCTGCTAGATTTCATAATCCCTTCAGGCATTCGATGGATGGTATTAAATTTGTAATTTTTGTATTTGACCATGATGCTGCTGTTGTTGAATCTTTTTTCTTCTCCTGTTAAAATTTAGTCATCTTTCGGGGAAAACAAAACCCCCATGAGACATGAGTTGTGTATTGCTTGTATAATTTGTTTTTCATTAATGACATTTCGTATCCCTAAAAAGAAATACATAAGATATAGTTTGTTCTAACAAGATTTAATCTTGACAGTAATTATTATTCAATTTGTGTATCCTATGATTTGACAATCCTGATTGGAACGATCTCTCTTTAAATTGCAGGAACGGTAGTGGATACCAAGATCTGCCATCCAACAGAGTTTGATTTCTATCTTTGCAGCCATGCCGGGATTCAGGTAAATTAAATTCTACAGCTGTCTTTTGGAGATTTTCTTAGGTTGTGCTGGTAATAATGGTTTGACCTGCTACTGAGTGCTGATGATAATTATGGAAATAATGGTTATGGTGGTGCGTTTTAAGGGTACAAGCCGCCCTGCCCACTACCATGTTTTGTGGGATGAAAACAAATTTACAGCAGATGATCTTCAATCGCTCACGAACAAGCTCTGTTACACGTATGTATCACCTTATGAAGTTCTTTCATCCCCTTACACTGAATTTGTTTATGTTCTTTTCTTTTTTGGGTAAATAGTTTACGTTCTTAATTTAGATCAACAATAGACCTTGCTGATCCCATCTGGTTTCTTTATGCAGATATGCTAGGTGTACGCGTTCTGTTTCTATTGGTAAGAAACCCCAGTTTAGCTTTTATTTTTTAGTGGTTTCCATTTCTATGTGCTGGAAGTTTTATCAGAGGATGTTTTTTTTTTTTTGATAACATTTTATCAGAGGATGTTACATGATCATCTTCGACCATATCTATCTACTGATCTATTGGCATGCATTCATTTTGTTGCAGTGCCACCCGCATACTACGCTCATCTTGCTGCTTTTCGGGCACGTTTTTACATGGAGCCGGAGACATCGGATAGTGGATCTTTGACGAGTGGTGCTGCTGGTCGTGGTGTGCCTGTTGGAGGTAGCGGGGGTGCGCGCAGTACCCGGGTCTCAACTAGTGCTACAGTGAGGCCCCTCCCTGCTCTAAAGGACAACGTGAAGAAAGTTATGTTTTACTGTTAAATGCTGAAGGCATGAGTCCATGAAATGCTTGCTTTCAAGAATAACTTTACCTTATAGGATGTCAGCGCTTCAGTGCTGTGATTATTAATACTGAATTGGGTTTTTTTGACCATCCCTTGGAAGGTTTGAGTCTGCTCAGAATAAAGTATGATTTCTGAGCCGTCCATTTCAAAATTCCACAGCATTTATAACAAAAGATTTCTGAATTTTGTGTATTGTTACTTTTTCCATATTGAGAAATATGAAAGCTTTCTCTGATTCCATTCCTGAGACGATCCTTCTGTTCCATGGTTGTGAAGTGCAATTCTCTACCCTACCCACCAATGGTTTTCCGGATCATTCATGCCTTGAAGTTTTTCATTCCATGTATATTTTCTTTTAACTTTTTTAGAACCCATGTGCAAAGTCATTACAGAATGCAGGCAAAATGTTGTATGCTCCCTCTTGGCGGTGTTCATTTGATAACACTAGGTTCTATGAATCTGCTGGAATGTGCTGTAGCCTGTAGAGCACAATGCCAGGGCTGTGCACCACTACAGCGTATTATGCTGACATTAGTTAGAAAACTAAATCTTCCTTGCTGCTGACCTTGGGGCTTGATTCAGTACCTTGGAACCTGGCAACAGGTTCACATGTAATTTTAGTTACCTGCAATCCACCTCTAGTAATTGTTCATGGCATGGAGCAAATCAACCATCAGGAAGGTTATCCAAGCACATGAGCCCTAATTTGTGCAAAATGGATTTACATGTGCCTGAGTTTATGAAGATTCAGATGGCCCTTGGGAATGATCAAATCATTGAAAGTGCATGTTTCCAGGATGAGATTCTCACATTTCTCGACACAGTTTTTTTTTTTTTTTTTGGGTAGAATTCTCTGGACATAAATGATGTTGATGCCCTGCCCTCTATTGGAGGTGTCTAGTGAGAGAAATCAGCCAGTTTGATATGCTTACATCATCATTTCCAAAGAACAACCTCTACACAGAAGTAGATCCAGTTTTTTCATTGTCAGTTGCTTTCCTGAGGAAGCCAGCCATGCCTGTTGATGATGGTGGTGCACTTTTTGTAAGAATATTGCATCTAGCTCAGAAAAGTAAATGGATGGAAGGGTAGCTAGGATATGGCACAAAATTTATTGGATGGAATGATAGATAGATTGAACCTTTAATGATGATGATATCTTACCAGTAAGTCGGATTCATGATGATTATGTCCTTGGCTTCAAACTTAGCTCTCATGGGAAACACAGATGAGATCAATGCCGTTTATTACCTAGTCTGCGAGGTCAAATTATAGGAGGAAATGAACGATTTCTCGTAGGAAGACCGTTACACAATTAATGTTCTGCTTTTCTGCCCTGAAAATTTGTTTTATACGGAGCGTGTAATATCAAAGCCAAACCCCACCCCACCCCACCCCCAAGGGCCCCAACCATTTTCCTTTTAAAAAGAATTATTTTACATCAATAACATTTGCAAGAAATATAAATATTTTATCAATAATTCATTTGCATATAATTTTGAGGGATAGCTCATTTAGCTTAGGACTATGGTTTTAAAAATCGGCCGATACCGGTTTGTATCGGCCGACACCGAACCGATATCTCGCTGAGATATCGGTATCGGTGATACCGGTTTATAACTCGCCAAAATATCGCGAGATATCGGCCGATATGATGTTCATATCGGCCGTGACGATATCTCGGCCGATATTTTAAAAATATCGGCCGATATCTTTTTTTTTTTTTCGGGGGCGCTGCCCCCTGGACCCCCACGAGCTGACCGGTCAGTTCGACCCCCCCCCCCCGGACCTCCTCTGCGAAGCGCATGTTTTAGAGAAGTGGCAATCAAGAAGACAAAATGATCCTACTTGACCATGATAGTTAGGACTTTTTTGCTAATTGTCTTTCTTTTTTTTGTCCTTAGATGTCTATTATTATCATAAGCTGCTAGATATGATATTAAACTTATTTAATTATGTTTGGAATGATATAATAGTAAAGATTGTGTAATACACTAATTCATGAACCAAAATGCTTTATATTGAGTTAGATTCGATGTTACTCACTTATTTTTCCATAGATCTAGTATTTTAAAGTGTAGATCTAAATTTTTTTATTTCCAAAATTTGGGGCTTTTCTTGAAAGCAATTACTTTTTTTTACGTTAGTGTTCAAATGCATTGATAATGTGTTAGTTTAAAATAGATCTATATTTTTGGAACAAAAAAGTATGAGTTTTTACAAAAAAATTGGGGTTACATTATGTCAAATTTATGATATTTCATCTTATTGATCACGAGCATCAATAATGGTTGCATTATATAAAATACTGGAGAATAAAACGAACAGCGACACAGACAAGACTCATAACTTAAGTTAACCGAGATTTTGATTTATTGTTGTTACTAATGGAAAAAAATATTGTTTTCCAACATTTTCTAATATTTTAGATTTTTTGAATATTTTTGCGAATTTTTTTGGATTAAAAAAAAATTCACACCGCGACGACTGCGACGGACCAATATCCGCGACGATATCCGCGACGATATCGGTTTTTCGGCCCGGCGATACCGCGACCGATACCGATATTTTAAACCATGCTTAGGACTGTGATTTACTTGTGTGGGACAACTGCACTACCACACTGGAATAATAAGGAATTTATCCGGCTCCCTATAGGCCGTAGGGATTAGTCCTATTAAAAGGGAAGGGTGTTGAAAAAACTCATTTGCATATAAAATGATGGGAAATATTCAAGTGAGAACTAGTTCTCACCATGCTTCCGTGAGAACTATTGGTGGGGACCACTTAGAAACTAAATCCAAACCGTGCATAAACAGTGATCTCCCTTGATAGTTACTAATCCTGAGGTTTGACCCCCATCCAAATGGATTGGGCCGTTGGATGGATGATTAAATTTTTGCTTAATATGAAGCCATTAAACTCGCAGGCAATGGATGAAGGGGTTCGAGGCATGAGATTATGGTCAAACTTGATACTTGGGGTGATCTCACATAGATCTTTCCATCCCCTCTGGTCCCATCCCTAAATGGGACCCATAAATGCGAATGATTGGACAAAATTGATCACAAGATATGGTCAAAAGCAAGTTCAATTCAGTTCATATCTTGCCCCTAACTCCCTTGATAGGGAGTGGGTCACCCAATTAACCCAATCCTTACAATCACCAAATGGGGCACAGTCCATCATTCGTGGGTCCCACCTGTCGACGCTCAAGATCACCAAGATCATGGGGCCCATCCTGCACAAGTAGGAGGCACGACAAAAATTTCATGTTCCTGGCGGCACTCCCAGTAAAAAGGAAAAAGGGCTCATAAGTCATAACATCTGCAAGTAAAAGCCAAGAAGCAAAGAAGAAGAACAGCAGCAGAATCTGCGATTTTTCTCTTGTGGTTGTGAGATTGCAGAGAGAGAGAGAGAGAGAGAGAGAGAGAGGAATGGAGGTTGAAGGGTCTTCGAAGAAGATGATCGCGACCCAGGAAGAGATGGCTGAAGCGAAGGTCCCTCTCCCATACAGGGACCAGTGCGCCCATCTCCTTATCCCCCTTAACAAGTGCCGATCCGCCGAGCTCTATCTCCCCTGGAAGTGTGAGGACGAGCGACACGTCTACGAGAAGTGCGAGTACGAGCTTGTCATGGAGAGGATCTTGAAGATGCAGAAGATCCGTGAGGCGGAGAAGCTCAAGCAGCAGCAGCAGAAGCAGGGGATCCCGTTGATTCCCAGCACAGCCAACGCTTGATCATGGGTAAGTTTCTTTCTTTCTCTATTCCTTGTTTTAAGGATCAGTTTGTTGTTTGTGGTTTTGGGTTGCGTTTTATATGTGGGTTTTGGCTGATGTGAATTGCGTCGATGGGGTTTTTTCGATAAGTGTGGTGTTTGGGGTGGTATAATGGTATGCCGGGAGAAGAAGAAAGGGATTTGTTATTCTAGTTGCTTGGATTGATTTATGGTTTGTTTTTGGTTTTGGTTTTTTTTTTTGATTGGTTTATGTGATTTTTGTGTCTGTTTTTGATGTGGGTTTTGCATGGTTTGAATGATCTCATTGTTATTTATTGTTTTGGTTTGGGTTTTGGATCTTGTGCATTGGGTCGATGAGTTTTTTCTGATTCGTGTGGCGTTTGAAATAGTAGAATTGAATGTGAGCAGATGAAGAAAGGAATTCCTCATTCAAGTCGCTTGTATTGATTTGTGCGGTTTTTTATAATTGGATCATGTGTTTTTTCTTTCTGTTTGTGATGTGGGTTTTGCATCATTTGAATTGGATTGGGGTTTTTTTTTTCATTTTTGGAGTTTGGGTTTGTTGAATTAGATGTCTTTTCTCTATGGTATGATCGTTGTTTATGCTTTTTGCATGATGCGAATTGGGTTGTTAAGGGGTTTTTAGAATTTTAAATTATAAAATGGTGAAGAATTGTTGTCTACTATATGGGGTTTGTGGTTTTTGGATTTTGGTAGATTTGGTGATATAAGTTTCTGTTGGAGTTGAGATCATTTCAGAGGACTAGATGTGTTTTTCAACCCACTGACTATTGTGGATCTTGGGAGTTGACTTGGGCTTGGTGTTTGCTCAATTGGGTTTCAATAATGCTCCATTAATTTTAATAGTTTCCAATCCAGTGAGACACATGTGATCAGTATTTGGCACATTGGCTCACCTCGTAATCTAGGGATTTGGTGGTTCAAATTTATGAAGAGAACTCCATTGGTTTTGTGGATTGTTTGGTATAGAATGAATGCGTTGATGTAAGTTTCTGTTTTGATTGCATTCTCTTGCAAAAACTTTGTGTAATTGTTTATTTGTCATTTCCTTTTTTTTTTCCTTCCTTTTGTACATTATTTGTTTAGTAGCTTTTATCGATTGGGAAAATAGATGGCTTTTTGTGAGATAGTTGCACGGGTAGGAGTTGTTTTAAAAGTAGAATTGAGTTATTAGCTTATTATATGTTAAAGCATTGATCCTTGATGTATCTCCTTGTACGTCTTTTGCTAATTTGAACCCAAGCTGCTCAAATCTCCGGGGAATACAGAGGTAAACTTGTATAGGAAGTTCCAAAAACTGAGATGGCATTAGAAGATCAGAAAAATTCTTGAGAACAACAATCTGTCAATTCTATGTGAGACTTTTTGTTGACAAACTTGACCCTGGCCAATGAATCCTTTGGTAAATGCATTGCCTTAGAGATAAGGATGAATTTGTGAACATGTCTGATTTTAGAGGAACCTTCAAGTCCTTTCTTACCATGATTTCTTGGAGACCACCTTCTTAAGATTTATTTAAAAGAACCCAGAACTAAGGTAAAAGAGGGATCTATATTTGTTTAAACCGATAGAGAGAGGCTGCCTTCACATCAGTGCTTTTGAAGTGTGGGAAAAGGATGCTGATTGCTGACTGACCCCTAATCATACAACATCCACAAGTTTCCAGAGAGTTGTGGATAAGCCTTCAGCCCTACTGATTGAACAAGAAAAATCTGCGTCCATGATCAGATGCTCTCGGCACAACTTTAGTACCTCTTGCAAACCCATCGGAATCACCTTAGTCATTGTCTCAGTCATGGAGGCAAAACCTAGTGGGCTAAAGAACCTGAAAATGATGGCCTCTGCTGAACCCCTTTGTAAGGCTCCCATCTTACCCTGCCTAGATTTTCCAATGAACTGCCATCCAAGGTCAGCTTAAGCACTCCTTTTGGATGGGGACTCCATCTTGGAAAGGCATGCTGCTTATGCACCGATTCTATAATCGTCTCCTTCCAGCAATGACAATGACGGTTCAAAGAAACTCCTATGGATGGTTTTATCACCAGAACCAAGGATATTATGGAATAGTGAAGGCATGCCGCAGTAGAAGCCAAGCCATGGGATTTCCTAGCAAGTTATCTCTTCTTTTCTCCCTCCAAATAATCCACAATCTTTTCAAGAAATAGATATTCCAATGAATGTTATCTGTCACTGGTAGGACAGCGTCCCTCCAGGTATTTTAGAAAAGAGATCAAGATGATCAGGGAACACCCAGGAAGAATCAACTCAGGATAAAACTATGTCACATCAATTAAGCATAAGGACATTGAAGAAATAAGCGAGTGTCATTGTTTCCTCTGCTCTAATACACATTGGGCGAGCATTGATGACTATTGTTTTCCTTATCCACAGGTTATTCATCACCAAAATTCTTTCTTTTTAAGGCCATACATGTGGAAGAACCAACCCTTGGAGGAGCCTTAATAGACCACACATTTTAAGGAAATGAGCTTTGATATTCCCAACAACTGGGTAGCTAGATGGTAATAAGAAAAAGAGTTCAACATGAAGAACTCATTTGGACGTCCTGTCCATGTTTCACCCCAAATTTGACATAAAGAAGCTGCACAAGCTGAAGAAGAGATTGGAGGATGCTCGATCTCCTTACACAGTGATTCCTAGGAGATATAGGACTAAAATATACCTTTCCCTTAAGCCGGAGCATATGTTCTTGAAGTATGGCTTTCAGTCTCGTAGCATATCTAAAGACTTGGAAACCTGTTTACCAAGGGATGACCATAGACCCAAGTATCTATCTGAAAATGAACATGGGTTCACTGTTCCCCACTCTGTGCTTGATATGTTCCATGATTTGGTCATGGGGAGACATAATGCCCCGCCAGATACCCGATCACTCTTGGATTGACTACATGAATAGAATTTTGCCTCTGCACTGACCATATCTAGAACCATCCATTTTATTGAATTAAGTGATTCACCAAATGGAATGAATCAAGTAATTATCCACCTTATCTAGCTTTGACTCCTGGATCACAACCATGTTAGGTTTGTGGCTGCATATGGTGTTCTTGAGTAATCTTGACAACCATCCTCTTTCTTGGTTTCCTAATCACTGTACATTCTATGAAAGAAGCTTCACTTTGAATAGGGACCAGTTACCTGAGATTTCTTTCCTCCCTCCTTAGTATCCAACCTTCCTTGCTGCCTTCTGACCATGATTAATTAAGTCAAACCTTGGCGCTCTCTTTTATGCACACTTTTTCACCTTTTTTTTTGATTGGTGACTGTAAATTTTATAGCAAAGGGGAACGAGCCAAGCTTACAAACAAAATACAAAGGATGAATTTCCAGAAGAAGGAACATTGGTATAAAAGTCTTGTACCAAAGCAGTGCCCCAACAATTACAAAATAGAAGCAACCAATTCAGCAACAATTATCAATCCGGGAATCACAGAGCTGTCCCTGTGGTAAGGGCGCTCGCTCCCATCGCTCCCTGGGTGGGCAGGTTTCCTTTACCTCTCCTGGCCACTGGGCCAACTAGCAAAAAAAAAAAAAAAAAAAAGAAAGTCCTATCAATCCCTTGCTTTACTAACGAAGCCATCATGCCATTAGCTTGCATGAGCATGTGTTCCCACAAGAGAAGAGGGTAAGAATTTAATTTCATCAAGGTAAAGATGGAATCTGTGCAACTTATCTGAAGATTTGGCTCAGGATAGATTGGAATGGAGAATTAGAATTCATGTAGCTGACCCCAACGTAGTTGGGATAGGCTGGTCCCCTATCCGAATTTTACACTTAAAGAATGGCATTAGGAGAATCACTTTCCACTATTATTCTTTCCTTAAAAAAAAAGATGAATAAATCCTTAGAGCTTCTGAAATAGCTAGAACTTCTGCCTCATTGGTATCTTTGTTGTTGACATGCTTGGAGAACATAAACAAGGCCTCCCTTTTGTTATTATGAAGTCTATGCTTTCCAGACCCAGTTTTCTGCTACCCGCACCGTTGACATAGAAACTATCTGGAGGAGGGCAGCATGAGTCCTACGACTTCACCTTAGGAAGACCACAATTCATGCAAGCTTCTCAATTATGAAAATGCTGTCCAATCTTTAATATTCAAATTCTTTTCTTATAGTTGCCCATTTTGCTACCCTTAGCTTCGCTGTCATTAAGAGAGCTTCTGACAACATCGATAATCCTTTAAAAACCCTATCATTTTTTTCCTTCCAAATAGGCCAAAGTATATAAAAAGAAATGATTCTCCAAAGCACTTAATGACTATAATGAGAGGGTGTTAACCTCCAAGCCTCCATCGTTCCACATAAGGATCCTGATTCCTGACATGCACCACTGAAGGCCGCTTCTCCCCTATGAAAGGGCATTAAAGATAACCAACAATGTTATGGTGCAGAAAAAGGTGATTAATTGATTCTCCCTCCTTTCCACCCAATGAAAAAATATTGGAGATAGACTCATCTGCCTCCCACCTAACTACTTTCTCTTCTAAAATCAGGCCCGAATCACCCTCCACCTGATCTCACTCCTCCACATAAACTGAGTCTAGAAGTGTCAATATTGCCAAAACATCTTTATTCCACTCATTAATCTTGCATTTTAGCCACTAAAGTTTTTTGAATATTCTATAACTTGCATAACCTTGAACTTCTAACGAGATCATCATTCATTAACTTTTGCTAAAAATTCATTGTGCATAAGCAACGGTTCAAGAATCTGGATGGTTTTGGGACTCAATCAACCTCATTAGGAGTGAACATTATAGGACATTTGATTAAAAAATGTCTAGTAGTGCCACCTGAATAGACCCTGCATAATGTTCTTCCTTTCCTTTGAAAAATCTATCAATCCTACTCACAGCCAACATCTCTTGATAATTAACCACGTGTACTTCCAAGAAGCAGATCATTCATTAACTTTCGCTAAACATTCATTGTGCATAAGCAATGGTTCATGAATCTGGATGGTTTTGGGACTCAATCAACCTCATTAGGAGTGAGCATTATAGGACATTTGATTAAAAAATGTCTAGTAGTGCCACCTGAATAGACCCTGCATAATGTTCTTCCGTTCCTTGATAAACCATAGTATCAATGAAAAATTAAAGCCCCTGATAAACCTTCGTTTGAGCCTAAGCCACAGCTTGAGCCCATCCATCACCCTCATTACAGTTGATAGGAGTCTTAAAACTCCCCCCCCTTCCATAATTTCCACCTCCTTGATTCTGTTAATCATCTCTGATTTATGGGGCTGAATGTATACCTATTGACTTTCCTAACTTGGTCACCTGCCTAGCTTCTTAGTCTAATGGATCCACACCCTCACCTCCTACTACAGACTTGTCCCTTACAAAAACTGAATTTCTGATTATACTCCCTGCTTCATTGATTCCTCCCTCGCTCTGCTAGATGTGAATGATGAGGATTGCTAGATTTCTTGGAAAAGTTGTATCACTCCCATAGGATTTGAACCCTGAATCTCTAGAGATAGAAGCAGCAATCTTTCTACTAAAATGGCCATTACCTTAGCTTCTTTCTTTTTTTACCCCAGGCCTTCCTCATCTAAGTTGGTAATAAAGGGGAAGATGATAGCCTCTTATTAACAGCAACCCTGCATTTAACCCTATGATTGTCCTGAGAACATCGAGAAGAGCAGACAACATCCAAATTCCTGGAGCAACGATGGGGGGGAATGAATAAAAATGGACCTAGTTGCAGATGGATCCTCATTTGACACTCCACTAATCACTAGCTTCAGGACGATCTGTCCCAACAGTTAACCTGTGCCGCCATCTCTGGCCTGTTTATCTGGGACTCTGGATCCCACCTCTCCTGCCCTTTTATCAATGGGTCATACCTAAGGCTCAAGAAACCACCCCAAATGCTTGTTTAAATCTGACTTAGATAAGCCCGATCCCCCAGAACTTGGACGCTGGAGAAATTCATTGGCTCCCCGCTAAAGTCTCAGCGTACGAAACACCAAGCAAGAGCAACCACCTTCTGGCTGTTAACCTCGCCTCCCTTCTACGATTGACATATGCCGTCATGGCTTGTCAGCTCTGATTGATACATGCCTGCATCACATCAGCAGATACCAACACTCTTTTGCATATGCAAGAATAAACATCCATATCCACCTCCTTATCCCCAAAGGAGAGCCCAATTGCTTCCCATAAATATGTAGGTTTCCCCATTATATATTGATCAAAGGGAATTCTGGGGAGACCTTTCTGCCTTTGATCAATCTAATCTCCATTTCTGCAGATGGGTTTCCAAAACCCCAACAACTATAGGTTTTCCTGAGCAGTCAAGAGAAGGGAGTGGGATTTGGGACCCTAGCCTTAGGCAAGAGAGATAGGGAAGGATGCAGGTCGTGGGCTGATCTGGGCTACAATTGCAGATTCCTCATGTCTTTCCTTATCAGTTATCTTCGAGATTGAGATCCAACCCCCTTTTTAGCATCATCTTCTAGGGTCTCCCCTCTAACACCTACCTGTATCCAGTATTTTGTTTCCTCATCCAAGACCTCTTCATAACTCTCACTCACTTTCTAGCATTGCAAGACACTGCTAAGCCTCAACGTCTTCCTTTGATGTCTTCCTCTCTGGTTGAATATCTCAATGGTGAGTTTGACTCACCAATTGATAATCAACTCCATCATGATCTATATTCAACTCCATTACCATGTCCTTCTTGAAATTGCAGAGGAGAATTCTTGATTATGTTTTTTTCCTCCATGTTTAGCATCTCATGGTTTGTAGGAGTTGAAACATTTTGAAGAAAGGCGTTTGGCCTTTTCCTATCTCTGTGGGGTCTCAAATCTCCCTCACAAATCCTTTCAGGGCTTGGCCAAGACCCAGATTTAGATCCAGCACTCCATGGGTAGAAGACTCAGTTGCTTAGCTCAAACAATGATAATACGTGCTTGGGAGACTTCAAAATGTGAAATTGCCTCACATGAACTAGACTCATCCTTGCTTTTTGAGGTGCTACAGGTGTCTGCATCTTCAAGCAATTCCTTCTCCCTTTCTCGGCTCAGTCCCTCATGTAGTCATGTTTACCTTCTGGAACTTCTTATAGGGGAGTTCCTCCACGAATTTCCACATCAGGAGCCTACTGGTTTGTTGGTTCCAAATCTTCCTCTATCCTTGTTGGTAAAGTAAAGCCCCACATCCTACATTGCCTAAGTAATGCCTTTGGCAAGGCTTCATATATGCCTGTTTGGGCCTTCCACATAAGAGCTTAAGCTTTTTGGTTGGTATATGGTATCTTACAATCCTGACCTGACCAGAATGTCAGATGGCTCCAATCTTCAATCTGGAACACCACTGTCAGATGGCTCCAATCTTCAATCTGGAACACTACTGTCAGAGGAATAGAACATTGGATCCTTCTAGATCCTTAGGCAAACTGCAACTCCTCTCTGGCTGAAGATTTGCAATCAACTTGAACTACTGTGCCCAGACATCCTTCTAGGAAGTTGAGAATTGCTTCATGCAATGCATGCAGATGTCTGAGAGTTTGAGCTACACTAAATTTGCCGGTTCCCCATTCATCTCCTTACATCTTTCCTCAACTAAGTAAGGAGAACATTGCAGTCACCATGACTTCCCCAACTTCCTTTTCTGAAGGGAAATCCAAATCATCTTCTGATGTAGTTTTTGCATCCCCATGGTCATCTTACCTATTCTCCATCCAGCCATCCTTCCACTATATTTGTATCCACACCCTCTTTCAAAAAGCATACCAGGAAAAACAGAACATGCATAGGTGAAGTTTATGACTTCATCTGAGAGTGGTTGGCAGTTAAGAACTGTATTGCATACTCTTTCATGCATTTAAGAACTGTAATATTTTATTTATTTATTTATTATTATTATTTTTTTGTATGTCTACCTTTGACTTTGTTGGGCTTCATTTAAATGTTATATACCATAAAATGAACCATGAGAATAAAACAAATTAACTTTTCTTTCATATTTTCTTAAGTTTTTTGCCCGTTTATTTTTTTTTATTGGTGGTTTCTTGTCCCTTGTTAATCTTACGTGAGTCAAAAGCTATGTTATTTGTTTTCATGACTTAATAAGACTTCACATACAGTTTTTTGAAAGCTCTTTTATCAATTAAGCTGGGATTGATGTTTTTGTGAACAGGATGTTGGGATTTGCAGCCAAGATTGTTGGAGCATCCAATTCGTTGTTCCATACGTGGGTACTCTGTTGGATTGTGTATTGCCTTGACTTATTACCATACAGCTCAGTTTGTTTGTTTTCATCTTTTCAGCCTGGAATATTTTGAATAAGTACCTCATTGATAGGGTTGCTATATGCTGAAATCGGATTTCAATTATCATGCATGCTTTGTTCTATTTTCTTTTCTTGGACTGAGGCTCTAGGTTTGGTTGTTCTCTTCTTGGCTGTCAGTTCAGTTGTTATATGAGCAGACAAATGGGATCCGCATTTTACATGGCAGGCACGCAGTCTGGTCGAATGCTCTCTCTAGTCAATAAACAACTTGCCATTTAAGTTGCTGCTGTCCATCTGATTCCAATGAATCACATCCAGTACATTTGATTTAGTGGTTACTTTATATGACCCGTTCATGTTCAGTGGATGTGGCATGACTACGTCTGATTTTTCATCATATAATTTCCTCATTATTCATCTAGAGATTTAAGCAGGCCCACAATGATAGATGTTCTAGGTCTAAGTCTCACATTTGAAGAACCATGGTGCCTGGCCGGCCTGCTGATCTGCCTGAAATCTGTATCAACTGAGTGTTTTGCCATAATCAAGTACAAGTAACTGGTAAAGTCAATGTAGGAAAACCATCTTCCTAGGATCCAAATACGGCCCTAATGTGGCGAGAGCCTCTCCTGATATTACGCCAGGACATTGAAGGGAAGGTCGTACCCTCTCTGTGCATGTCATCATTTCCAAGTGCATCTAAATGGGGCATGGAATTGATGATAAGCTGCTATGTGTCCCTTGAATTGCACTAGAGGTGGTGCAGGCACAATGTACTAAGAAAAGGGAGTGGCCGACCATATGTACTTGGAAGAAAGTGTTACTAACACAGCTAACCTAAATTAATGTAAATAGTGGTAATGGTTCTTTGCTAGTGGCACCTAAATTATGTTCTCTTATCAAAACCCTTTGATTCTAATCCACATAGAACATCTATCAATCAATTAAGCTCCAATAATTAAAGTGGGCTAATGGCTCTATAAACAGAAGGGTCTGCTTTGGTTCTTTGTCCTTCAACTTACATGGGCTCATCAAGTTTAAGTTCTTTAATAGGACAAAGTTAGGGTTGTACATGGTCCGGGTCGCTCCAGACTGATGCATTTCATGGCCTAGCCCAACTTTAGAAACATAAGCCCATATGTGACTCTACCCAACATGGCCCGTAAATGTCAGGCCCAGTCCTGCCCATTTAGTCTATTGGGCTAAGCCAAACCAAGCTTTTAATTAGTTGTAAGGGCTTTCTAGCAATTGTTGGACACATTATACAAGCAGTTCTTATTATTTAGGCTGGGCCAGCCCTGCTTTGGGCTTTCTATAATTTGATCCAAGATGGGCCCAAACTCTAAGTAGGCCCATATTTATACCCAAGCCCGGCCTGAATGGGGAGACCCCTTGGACGAAGTCATGACCCCCCTAAATTCCAAAAAAACTCCCTTTAGATTAATGATATTTTAAATCCAATTTTAACAATGTCACCCACGCCCCTCAAGTTTTTTTTTTTTTTTTTCACAATGTCCACCCCCATATATCCTGCTTCCACCCCTGGACGAAGTACTAAGAAAGATTAATTTCACTAAGGAATTGAATGTAAATAATGAAGATCCAAGAAAATTTCACAGTCACCCATTGCGGCCAGTTCTACTCAAATGAATGCTATGATGTCATGAGACTCGTTCTCTTTTGAATTCTTAAGGGTTTTATTCTCCAAGGAATGGAGGTTTCAAATGTAATCTTTTCATTTATTTTTTCTAAAGTAAGGACTTTTGTCATCTTTATCTATAACTGAAGGAGATTGAAAAACATCCAATTAAGTCTGCAATTATTGTGTGAGGAATGATCAAACTGCTATTTTGTCGTCGACTGTCTTTTGGTCTATCTATCTATCTCACATGCATGCATTTGTCCCATTAATGATTTACCAATTACCACCCCCAAAACAATACTTAAAGGTCATAAGCTTCATCTAATTAATTATTTCTCTTTTAGATTTTTCAATTTACATTCGTCATGTGTTAGGTGATGATATGAAGGAATGTCGTTAAATGTTGGATATTGAACAGATACAAAGGATCGATGGTTGTTTATTCTAATCATCTTGTCTCATGTCATTCAAAGTTCAAACAGTCAAAATTTATTGTTGAAAACCCTGCCATTGTCCGGTTCAACTGTGAAACTGTTTAAGCCTTTAACCCGCTGTTTTTTTTTTACTAATTAAAACAGAGAAGACATGACAAGTTGAATCTAAAACCTAAAATCATTTTATTTTCATTTTCCATTTTCAGAATTTAAGACCGAAATTGTTAAGACCACTTTTATAATTTTTTCCACATATATATTTACTTTTAGATCTATTTTGGAATTTTTTATTTAAAATATAAGAGTTCACGTTGATGTCATGGTTCGATTAGTATGATCCATTCGTCGAACCATGTTTGGCTTAAATTAGTGCCTGTTTATTTGCAAGAAGGGGTTTTTGGGGTTTTATGAATTGCTTCAAATTTTGTCCCCCACCGGATTTGACAAATGTTTAAGCACATAACATTTGGAAAATTGGATTTTGGAGAATTCATCCAAAAGTGACGTCTCACGTGGATGATTTTGCGAATTCTCACCGTTTAAATAGCTAATTTGAGATTATAAGGGAAGCAATTGTCATTTTTAGCAGAAATTATCAACATATAAAAAACACCTCCAAACATAAGGCCCTTAGCCTTTTTTGGTTGAATCACTAGTTTGATTTTTGAAACTTTGCTAGAAATTACTAGTTGATGATAATATTTAATATTTAGTAATTTATTATTAATCATTTAAACATATAAAAATGACCTCCAAATATAATTCCCCCCTCAACCTTACTGGCGCTGCCCCTAAATATCATAATCCAATGTGAATACTTTTCTTACTTTGATTGAAACTACCTCCATAATGATGTAACGTTCATATGCTTTTATTTTAGGAAGTTTCCATGTAATTTTTTACTTTGAAAAACCCTTCTGAAAGCTTGGGACATGGCATAGACTTTGAGAATACACGTATTCTAGAATGCCCAAGAAATTAAGAAAGTCGAGTAGTATTCAAACAAAGAACTTCATTAGCATGATTTCACAATATCCAAATAAAATTGTAGTTAGGAATCCATAATTAAGAAATCTAAAATCACATAATCTCATTAAATTTAGAAACCCAAACGCAAGATTTTATAAAAGGATAATACAAGTATGAATTCTGATAGACATATAGCATAATAATAATAATAATAATAATAATAATAACTTTAGTAGACATTTGGCCAGCTGTATTTGTCTGTGAGCGCTGTGTGCATAGTTTTTTAATATTTTTATATTGGACTCAAACTCATGTAAGACAAACTACACATGCCCGTAACCAATTGACCAAAAGCAGGAGACCTTGACCCATTTTTATTTAATGGTATTCCTAAGAATATGAATGGCAATGGGTCGGACTAAATGGGTTACCTGCCCCCATTATCTCTTATTAGAGGCACATTTGGTACATGTTTGGCATTTCTATCTCTCACATCTAGTTGTTTAAATGTCTAAAGACATTGGAAAAATTATAGTGTTTGGTACCTGATTTTACCCTTTACCCGCTTTAGAGAAGTAGAGCCAAATCCTTTAAAAATAAAATGCCCCAAATATGGGCAAATGAAAATTGGAGCCAAATCCTCTAAAATATATAGAGGCAGAGGATATTTTTTAGGACAAAAATAGCCCTGGACAGTGTTTTATTGGCACTGAAAATCCATTTAACAAAACCCCTTTTTTTCGTTGAACAGCCATGACCCAGAGCTTTCTTCCCACACGAACTCTACCTATTCTCCCTCTGAAACGCTCGAACTCTCCCTCTTATCCTTTGAAAAGCAGAGATCATACAGCATTCTCACTTAGCAGGTGTTCTTCTTCTCTCTTTTTCAACCAAAATATTAGATATCCTTCCCCAATCCCTAATCCTCTCCATCTCTCTCAATGAGGACCCTAATCCCTATTTCTCTCTCAATCGAAAGGCCTAATAGCTACTGAAACCCTAAGGGCCTGTTTGTTAATTTAGCAACTTCAAAACGTCCGTTCTCATCTTCACGCCCATTCCAAATGCCAGATGGGTTCTTTGGATTTTTGCTGATTTGGGAGACTGTGTGGTAAATGGAGTTAAGTGGAATGGCATTTGGAAAAAGTTCCTCGGTGATTTCAACTTGGATTGGAGGTGTGTGGATGTAGTTATAATTATAATTCTAAGATGGTTCTTTTTCAAGGTGTTGGGGGTTTGGTGATGAACCTTAGAAAAACTAGTAGGTTCGTCACACCCGAACTGCATAAAACCTAGATTCTGGACATTTACAAATGCCCAGGTTCAATTGAGTTTCTCCTGCCCATGGTATCAATCAATAGAGGAAATTTTGTACCAAGAAATGTTTACAGCCTGGTGTTGAAATGAGAATTTGTCAATTGTTTTTTTTTTTTCTCAGAAAGTCAGATACTTCTTATTGACGTGAATTTATCTCATAGATATTCAAAGAAACTACCCCTCTAATAACAAATGCGCATGTATTTCTTTTTTACATAATGACAAAAACTACCCCTCTAGTAAGAGGCATGCCCTTCTAATAAGAGGCAGATAAAGGAAATACCAAACGGTCTACTTAGAATAGAGTCGTGCAATACCAAACATTGTTCTTTTATTTTAGCCTCTTTTTTTTTTTTAATGGCTCTATTTTAGATGACTTTGTCGAAACAAGAATAGAGATACCAAACAAGACCTTCATAGTGGCTTTTTGAGACTTTCGTTAGAAATAAACCTGGTTCAGGATTTTGCTCCCCCGGCTCTTTAATAACTACTTTAATTTTTTTCTAATACGATTTTATATAAAATAATTGTAGTCTAGCGGTTGGAGAGAAATGAAAGAGTTTAGGTTTTGACTTCCAATTCTCTCTCTAATTCTCATACTTACAATTCTTTTCCTTTTCTATTTTTTTTACTACATTGGATTATTGGTGAGGAGTACTGATACTTTTAACTTGAAGATACATTGATCAATCTTAAATTGTAGGCAAATTAAAAGTAATGCAAAGGAGGCCTTCAAATAATCTCTCTTTTGATAAGAAATGGTTATCTTCTAATTTAGATCTTTCACTCTCCGTCTATTTGACATTTCATACTCCTTCAATAAATGCCCTCTACCAACATTTCAAGGATTTCAATACCAAGTTGGCAACTGAGCCTTGGTCACCAAAAAGAGTTCTTTTGTCCCACATTTTGATTTGTTAGTTGTTCTTCTTTTGCTTGGAAGATACCTTTTACACACGGGAAAAATTGAAATATGCAGGAGGTCTCGTGGATAGGGTGAAGTAGGGGCAGCAACTCTTGACCTCCTCAACCACCAACCAAGCCCAAAACAAGTATGGTATATAATGGTTTTGGTTGACATTTCTAACCCAATTAACAAAACATTTGTGTTTTGAGTTGAGTTCATAATACCATTTGGCTCGCCAACTCCATCCTAACCTGGCTTGAATTTAGTGCAGGTTTCAAAACTAAGGCCCAAAACCAACCTCAACCCAAAATATGGCCAACCAAAATTTCACTTTTTGGTTGAGACAGGTAATGTAGACTCAAGTCAAGTCTGACTGAAGCTCAGATCCATCCTCAATCCAAAATCTAAAATCCCAATATACAAATACCACTAATAAAATTACGGATAAGATTTCTTGGGCGATTAAAATTCTACATACAAATTAATCTTCTTCAAATTCTCACGCCCAAACACTTCCCTTTTTTGATCGGCAACGGTAAAATATATTAAAGACTTAAGAAAGGTACAATAAAAAAGATGGAAAGAAAAAAACCTGTATAGGTATTAGAGCTAAATACCAACACAAAACAACAAATTACAAAGGAGCAAGCAAAGCTACCTCTCTTTCTACCCCCAACTTAGCCAAAGCATCCGCCATGCCATTTTCCGACCGAAGCACATGAAGAAACTCAACATTTAAAGATGATGACTAAGTCTTGAATTCATTGAAAAGAAATTAAAATTTTCATGGACCCTTCTCCAAACAAGACATCCAAGAAATCACATTTAAGGAATTGCTTTCCACCAATATGCCTTGAAAATAATTATTTGATACACAGATCTTTAGAGCTTTCAATATAGTTAATACTTTCGTTTCACTAGAATCTTTGATGCCTATATACTTTGAGAACATAAACAATACATCTTTCTTATAGTTTTCTAACCTTATTTCATCCATTTGAAGTGAACTGGACATGAAATGTCAAATAAAGAAACTAATTAAGAAAAGTAGGTTCCACAAGCTGAACAACCTTATTGCTTAGTTTTGTTGTTTTTGGTGTTGGTATAAGGCTTTTGTACCAACTCTTTTTTTGTTTCTTTTTTTTGTTGGAGATTTTCTTGTACTGTTGCCTTATCCTTAATTTAATTTACTGTTATCGATAAAAAAAAAATAAGAAAAGTAGGTTCCAAAACAAAAGTATAGAACTTAAAAAAAATTGTTGTTCCTCCAAAATAGAAAAGCTGCTCTAACTTGTAATCATTCATCAATCCAATCTAGCCGAAGAATAGAACGTGGTAGTAGAAGAAGGAATACACGAGGATCAATTCATATTACATTCTATGTATGAAAAAAACGTGCTACATTGGCCATTTCAAAATAGAATGTTGGTCTTCTCATGGCATTTGAATTTGGAAATCTCCTCACCTACTTACGTGCGTATTAACCTCACTTTTTTCTACGGATGATCTCACTTCAGAAAGCTTCCTTTTCATTTTCAATTGTCGGCGCCGTCCATTTTTGAAAGAGAAGACGTGATTGGTGGAGAGAGAGAGAGAGAGAGGAAATCAAACCGTAGGTTTTTTTAGGGTTTAGCATGAGGATTCACTCAAGGGTTTTAGCTTTGATACAAAAAAAGTCCATACACATGACAGGTCAATCAATGGAAGAGTTTCGATTGGGCTATTAATTACCTCTTACAACTTGTGCAAGTTGCCACTTCAATTTGGGCGCCTATGGATGATCAGAACCATTGAAAGTGTGGGTCCCACCATGGATGGGTATTTGGAGAATGGAAAATTCAAAGACTTGCAAAAACTTCTATTGACTAATAGCTTACATTTGCCAATCTGCTCATGGGTGTATTGACATGCAGCCGGTGCTTTCACACGGCAGGCTCATGGAGTCCGGATTCCCTGGGTAGGCTCGCACACGCTTTCCCGTGAGTGGGATGTGTGGAACTCTACCTTGGGGCCTACCTATTTATAATTTGGATTGTTCAAAATGAATGACAACCCTCATGGTGATATATTCTCAAGGTTTTAACTCAATAGGAGTACCACCGTAGGATTGAACATATGATTGATAATTTAATTAAAGTATATGATTAATAATGCATAAGATTGTGTTAATCATGTTATCGGTCATGTGCTTACTCTTACGGTAACACCAACCTTTATTGAAGAAGAATTTGAAAATATATTCATTTTGAATGGCCTGGATTATTAATAGATGAGCTCCACAGTAGAATTTCTGAATGGTTTAAATTATCAATAAGTGAGCCCCGCATATAATTCCACTTATCCAACTCAAGGGAAGCATGTGGAAGACAATGGGATGAGGATTTAGGCTGATGTGTAGCGGAGGACTATACATTTTCGCACCAATAAAATTTGATGGTTCAGTACATAGATAGGGTTTGTGATCTTAGTTTGGTAGGTGTTGATGATGAGCATATTATAATTTGCTGGAATTCGGAATTTATCGTAATAAAGTGTGGAATTTTGAGGATTTTAGGCAGACATGACCTCACAGCCTTCTAAAATAATTCTCAACAGGAAGACTCCCTCCAATTCTTTGTTTGACTGCGTAACTTTAAAGAATGCATTGTAACTAGCTATAACAAAATTGCTAAAAGGGCCTGTGAAGAATCTCATCATTTAAAATGCTCCACTAAGATTAGCATTTGGTAAATTCTACTAACAAAGTTTTTCATGACTGAATTTGTTTATTGTAATTTTAACTAGCAATTCTTAGGAATTCTAAGACTTATTTCGAAAAGTGATGAAAAACGAAGCAAAAAGCCCTATTTTCTTAGTTCATTAATTATGTGCGAGAGAAGATTTGGGATCCCACCTCTCCCGCCCGCCTTAAATATAAAACGTACCGAAATGTACTCTTAAGAGATAAAAGGTGAAGTTTTTATTAGATTATAGGGATTTTGACATATTAGTCTTCTTTAAATATGGTTTTTCCAATTTAATGATTGAAATTAAAATAATGTCACGAGAGTCGCTTGCCTTTGGTTAACATTTTTCAAAAACTTTTTCGCTTTAGATTCTATGATATTTTTTAGAGACAATTACCGTACGGACGGTCTTAAAGCTGACAATAGCCACATAACAGCCTAAAAATGTATATATATTTACCGCAGAGCTGCTCGATCGGTAGAATATTATCCCACAATCACTTAATCAGTCCACATATTTATTTTTTTTCCTTGATTGTGGGACACCAAACCACCATCCAAATCGTTGGATAGCTGTATGAGTGTAAGAACTAATATCACACAAAATTTAAACGTGACCGTTCAAATTTGGTGCGATATTAATTCTTACACTCATACAGCTATCTAACGGTTTTGATGGTGGTTTGGTGGTCCCACAGTCAAGGAAAAAAAGAAAAAAACGGACCATTCAATTCTTCCTGCTTCTGATTGTGGGATATCCTACATCCCTAGGATATTACAGCCTGCGATATCCTAAGGATCAAACAGCTCTGCAGTAAATATTTATATTTTTCGACATTTATGAGGCTATTGTCGCTTTAAGACCGTCTGTACGGTAATTGTCCCTTATTTTTTAACTCTTTTGAAAGAAGGAATTATCCCAAGGGGTGTTAGCCGTTTGGGTGGGTGGTGGGGGTGGTGTTTGTAAAGAACCAACCTCTTCCACCAACAATCCAACTCATGCCAAGAATCTCTCTCTCCTCTTCCACCAAAAATCCAACTCATGCCAAGAATCTCTCTCACGACTTTCAGATCTTTGCCATTCATGAGTCAAAGTTCGTTGCAATTATTTCCAGAGAGAGAGAGAGTTTTCATTTTCTTCTTTTTAAGCCATTCCAGGTCCAACCAGATGGAGATTTTAGAAAGTAGGATAAGGCCCAGAAAGTAAAAACAGTCTGTTTTGATAGCATTTTCTCCCGGAAGTTTTTGAAAAAGCAGTGAAGAAGATCCAGAAGCTTAAAGCTGTGGAAGATGGAAGTTTCTGGGGTCCTTGTATAGTTGTATTTAGCCCGAAAGAGGAAAGTCTACTGTCTAAGTACTCAAAAGGACCAAAACCTGGCATCTCTGACGAGAGAGAGAGAGAGATTATAAGCTTTGGAGGGAAGAACTTGTTGGATAATAGAAGGCCAACATGAGTAGTTGTGAGAGGAATGGAACTGTTAGGCGGTACATAAGGTCTAATGCTCCTCGTTTAAGATGGTCTCCTGATCTTCATCACAGTTTTGTTAATGCCATTGAAAGGCTTGGAGGACAAGATAGTAAGTTCTCCTCTCTCTTTTGGGTTCTTCTGCAGTTTGTTTCATCTTTTCCCTATTCTTCCTTCTTCTGGGGTTCTTTTGAATCCTCTGCCAATTGATTATTTGCTTTTGTTTCTTTTAATTTTCTTCAGAGGCCACACCTAAGCTTGTTCTTCAGCTGATGAACGTGAGAGGACTAACAATTACACATGTCAAAAGCCATCTTCAGGTTTACATGTTTTGTTCTATCTTTTTTGCTTTCTTATCTAAAAATACTGTTATTCTTATCTTCGTTTTTCTTGTTGCTTCTTATCAGATGTACAGAAGCATGAAGAATGACATTAAAAGACAGCAAGGTGTGCAATGCTTGTAACACTTATTTGATTATGGAGAAGTTGAAGATAGTATTTACCCAATGATTGAGCTGTGTTTTTCAATTGTGTTAATGTTTGCAAGAGCTTATTTTGTGGCAGGTTTGCCTATCACCCAACAAAGAAAATACGCTGTTGAAAATGATGGTGAGATTGATGAAAATAATGTTCTTAGTTCTTTTCAATTTTCACCCAAGAAAGAGCTACATCATCATCTAAAGTATTCTTCTCCCTCTCCAAAACGGTTAGCTCCTCTCTCTCTCTCGTGTTTTCAGTTGACTTATTTATTTTCTTATCTGTTAGAATTTGTTTAAAGTCCAACTTCTTGGTGGGAAGTTTGAATTCCAAACAGAAAGAATATGTGCATGAAACAAGTTCTTATCCATACTGTATTTATGATTGTCTTCGTACTAGAGTGGAGAAAAGGGAAAGAAAAGATAGTAGAACGATATGTCAAGAAAAAGAAGCTGAAAAACCAGAGATATCTGCAGATTATTGTAACTTCAAAGCACAGGAGAAAACAGCAGTGGAAGAATCTGAATTACTCAAGGTAAGGTCTCTATTCATTGAGCTTGCAGCTTTGCATATAGCCAATTTCTCGGTCATGATAGATCCATTAGATTTGCAAATGCATTCACTATTGATTTCTGTACTGATGCATATGTCAAGTGGCCCAAGTGTTTCCCACAGGGTCTCTCCCATGATCTCCAGGGAAATACTCACGGAGAAGACAAGTGATATACAGTGAATGATTTTCACACTTGTCAATCTTGATCGGCCAAACGGAACAACCCATGTAAAAAAAAAACAGTTTGGATCATTTGCCAAACGGAACCAGGATTTAAAAACATGGACTCAAAGACCAAGAGTCCAATTCCAAGTCAACTCGGCTGAGTATTGAACTGTTTTGAGAGAGAGAGACAGAGAGAGGCTTCAAGGAGAGAGTGCTGGGAATTGAGAGAGAGTTTAATGGGGCTAGGTTTTGAGAGAGGGTTTATTGAATTTTGTGGGATAAGCTTATAAAGAGGGTTTATTGGGTCAGGGCTTGAAAGAGGATTTTTTTGGGTTAGACTTTAAAAGAGGGTTTGAGGAAAGGTTTGTTGGGGTAGAGTTTGTAGGAGGATTTCTTGGGTTAGAGTTCGAGAGAGGGTTTGTTGGATTAAGGTTTGAGAGAGGAACTTTTGAGAAGTAAAAAAAGGCTTGAGAGAGGGCTCTTTAAGAAGAAGAAAAAGAAGAAAAAGAAGAACAAGAAAATAGAGTTGGGACAGGGACTCGACCAAGCCCAACTCGACTCGGTTTGGTGAAGGCTGAGTCTAAGTCCACTTAGTCTCGGCTGATTTTTAAACCATGAACAGAACAACTGAAGTAAAAAAATTCTTTCTAAAATGTGGTCTATTTTGCTCAACTTTAGTTTATTCCGACATTTTGGTCCATTTTGGATTATATTTTTATTTTAGAAAAAAAGAGCCAACTCTTTTTGTAACTTCTTTTTATAAAATATATCACAAGCCGAACAGTATATAAACTATAAAATAGTTACATGTCATATTATAAGTTGAGATTTGAGAATGCAATTCTAATTTCAATTAGTCACGCAATAATTCAGGAATGATGGTCTTCTCGTGGCATTTGTTTTGCATTGGTGTGGAAAGTAGAGTTCATCCTACCAAGTGAAAGATTGATGATGCATTTCCTTGAATTGAGGAAACCATCAATCCATAATTGCTTTTCCCCTACATGGAAATCTTGTCTCCGCTAGTGGGATTTTTCTGCTTAATGGAAAAAAGTCCCCCTACAGAACTCAATAGCGTAAGAAAAAGTCTACATGAACAAACTTAATTTTTGGCCTGAATTTGTGACAACCCCTATGATATCCCTTGAATATCAGATATTCAAGGGATATCATAGGGGTTGTCACAAATTTATGCCAAAAAGTTTGTCCATGTGGCACAACTGATAGCGTAAAGAGCCACCAAAAGAAAAGACAAGGGCCTCTTATTCAAAATAAGACAGTAGAAAGAAAATAGAAGCCTATACAAGAAGGAATCACTACTAGAGCAGTAGAGCACATAAAAAAAATGTTCGCGCCCTAGTGTCAAGGTTTAGAAGGTGTCGGAATAGCATTGGTCCCATCTAAATCTCCTTCGTACACCCTCATCTCCTTACCTCTTTAATTTTTTTTGGCAAAATTAGCGAAAGGTCCCTAGAGTTGAATGTTTCCAGCCTCCAGTCTAAAGAAAAACTTTTTAAGGCCTATGATACACTCAGCTAGACTCTTTATAGCCTTAGGTCCCTGAACCCACACGTTTGCATTTTTTAGGATTAAATTACCCCTGTAACTGACGCACGATGTAATGAGGTGGTCTCTCAACGTGTCACGATTAGTTAGCAACGTGTCACGCTTAGTTAGCCTCGATTTTAGGTCATTAGAGATCGTCTGTAGATTCAGATGATTCAGATGATGTAGATTTATTTTTCAAAATGTCGATTTTAGGTTCTGGTTTGTTGTTAGTTTGTTTGCTGAATCAAGAATCTGATCTTCAAATCAGAATTGGGTCTTATGCTACCGCTGTTCGCTGCGTACCGGAGAAGAGGGCCGCCTACAGAATCGGACCGGAGGAACGTCGCCAAACCGCCATGCAGTCGCCGCCGCCGCTGTGCCATCTTGGCCGAAGGGGAAGCCAAAGGAGAAGGAAGCAGGATGTTGTCCGGTTCTGGCTACAGAAACTAGAACTCGAAGAAGAAGAAGAACTCGAGGTCTAAGAAAATACAAATAAGTTTGCCAAAAACACAAAAACATTCATTCAAAAGCTCAGTTAAAATTTCAAAATGGAGATAAATTTGTCAGAAAAGTCGGCTATATTTTTCAAAAATTCAAATAAATTTGACAAAAAATCAGATAGATTTGTTTAGAACTCAGATAAATTTATTTCAGAACTCAGATAAGTAGCCAAAAAGTCAGATAGATTTGTCCAGAACTCAGATAAATTTGACGAAAATTCAGATAAATTTCACAAAAACTCAGATAAATTTGTCAAAAACTCAGATAAATTTGCCAAAAACTCAGATAAATTTATCAAAGACTCAGATAAATTTGCAAAAACCAACCTCCGGCGATGGGAACAGTTAACGTCCGACAATGAACGGTGACAAACAGCGGTAGGAGCGGCTACAAATCAAAATCCCAATGAATTCCACCTCCATCACTACCACAAATTAACAAAAACCAATGAAGAAGAAGATGAATTAATTGACAAAAACCCCCAGTTTTCATCAACCCCACAAAACCAGAAGAAGAAAAATAAGAAAAGGAAGACAAAGGATAAGTTGCAGAGAGTGATGGGTGGTAATGGAAAAACCAGGTGGAAGATCTCTTTTCATCTTCTTCCTTCTAAAACCAGGCCCTCAGATAAATTTGATACTAGGACTGGGCTATGGGCTGGGCTTTCGTAGCTAGTCAGGTCAGAACCAACCCGCACCAAACCCAACCTCCTTTTTCTTCTTCGTCCTGTTCTGTTCTGGTCTACAACACAGAACATGACTAATTTATTCTGGTTTCTGTAATAAGAAATCGACGACCAGCAACTCTGTTGCTTTCTTGTTCCTCGAGTCAGGCGATGGCACGGTGTGGCATCCGGTGGAAATCCTCCTTCTCCGGCGACACGTAGGAGGTCTGGCGATCCTGCAAATCAAGAACTCAGGCGGCCAGCCAAGGGAAAACGATCGTGTGGACGGCCTCCTTCTCCGACAAGTCTCCTCCATTTCTAATATCGCAACTCTTTGAGCTAGAGCCCACCCATCCTGCAAAATCAAGAAGAAGAGATAGCCAAGGCACAGGTGGCGTAATAGCTTACTATCTAGAGGAAAAGGTAGAATATCTTTTCAACTTTTTTCTCTGCACTCCGTTTCAAGTCAACATCACATTATCCTTTTGGTGTATTGTAGCACTACAAGCTTCAGTGGTCCTTTGAAAGTTGTAACACAGAGAGTTGAGACCACCCATTCATTGTCGTATTGTCTTATTCGCTGGCGTTATATAAGCAATGCGACAATGAAGGAAGGGGCAAATTGGACATTTCAGGTATAAATAAGTGTGAGAGGGACCTTTGGCTGCATGACTTTTTTTTTTTTTTTTTTTTTTTGTGGATTGTTTGCAACAAAGTTATATTATGAGGGACCTCCGGTGAAAGCCCCCATTTTCCTTTGATGAATCCCATTACCATGAAAGATGTTTATCTATTCTATTATTTTACAACTTCAAAACAATCTCTTGTTCTCAAAAGTAACATGTATATGGTTGAGTACTCATACAATTGAGAGTCAAACTCAAATGAAAAGAGTAAAAGCCCAACTAGATTGATTTGATATAAAGTTGTTAATAACCTGGTTATTGCATCCTTGTGTTTCTTATGTTCTAAGGAAATACTTTATGCATAGTTACCTTGTATACCTTGTTACAAATGATGAATGAAGCAAATCCTGAACTACAACAATTCTCTCTCATATAAAGTTGTTAATAACGTGATTATTGCACCCTTATGTTTCTTATGTTCTAATGAAGTTATCTTGTAAATGCTATATAAGATATACCTTTTTACAAATGATGAATGAAGCAATTGTTTTATCCTGAACTACAACAATTCTCTCTCTATTTGTATATACTCTATCAAACGTCATCATTGTCATGGGCTTTCTATTTGAAGTTTTGATGGAACTCTTATAAGCAATATTCATTCCATTAAAAAAAAATAAAAAAAGAAGTAAGAAGAAAAATTATTTTATTGCTTTAAAAATTGGAATATCCAAAACTAAAAAAAATACAAGGAATAGAGAAGAGCATATAAATTGAAGAATGAATCAAACTTTTTGAATTTAGAAAAGGTCTAGAACTTAAGATTCTATTTATTTTCATAGTATTGCCCACACGTATCACATCTCTCCAACTTGAATAGAGCCTGTCTGTCCCACACCCTTTTCATACAAAGCAAGTGCACTACTACCATTCACTTAGGAAGCAAACGCACTATCTCTTTGCTACGAAAAGTCCAAATATTCATTTAATAAATAATTCAAGACTATATAACATAAGAATACAATGTTGATGCACTTATATCACTAATATTATAAACTTAGTGATATGATTGCATTTATTAAAATATCAAGGTAATTTGGTTTTCTTGTCAAAGTCTGAAACATATATTAAGATAGTATGTAAACACTTTTTTCTACAATTTATACATTTTGTACCGAGCCACAAGACTAAATAGAATAGCACCCTATGCAGCATACACAAAGCAAAGACCCAAAATGTAAACATAGTGTTGATGGTCATGATTTTAAATTTAACAACTTTTGGCATTAGAAAACAATTAGTAAATTAACAAGGGTTGACATTTTAAAGTTGTAATACTTGACATTTTAAAGACATTACTATTATATATTAAACTTTATTTAATAATCATCTATGGACACAAAGATCATTAGCTACACCTTTTGATCAAACTTAAATTTCCTATATTTTTAACATGAAGGCGTCAAAGTTGATTAATTTCCTATATTTTAGAGTTCTTTTTTAATTTATAATTCATTGATTTGTGTAGATATTTTGTTGGCATTATTTGGTTATTCATTTTTCTTATATCTTCAATTATTGCAGATTCCTAATGTAGATGATCAAATCCTTTCACCAACAAACAAGCAACATGAGAGGAAACATGGCTTTGCACTTTCATCTCTATTGTTAAGGAAAAAAGATGAAGTAATTGATGATTTATCGTTGTCTCTATCTGTGCGTCCTAGAATAAAAGAGTAATACACCATCAATAAGTGAAAATAGTAAGACAATCTCTTCAATTCCAAAGATAGAGCTGAAAGAATGCTTGGGTTCTTCCCGAAGTGTAATGAATCTAGATCTTTGCATTTCTGCCTATCATTCTTGCCGTGAACTTGTGTAATTATTTTGACTTCATCTTAATTTTCAATTTATTAATGATTCTTTTGTTAAGATAAACCAGAATATATTGATGTTTTAGCTAGTCTGTAAATAAAGGAACTTTAATTATTTAGTTCAATTCAAATGTATGTGATCTTTTTGGAGATTGTTTCCATTATAAGTAGGGCTGTCAAACGGGTCGTGTAAACGAATTTGGGTGGTGGGTCAAATGAATTCGGGTTAGAATCACCTCAACCCGAACACGACCCATTAAGAAAATGGGTCAAAAAATCAAACACGAACCCAATTCGTTTATTTAACGGATCACCCGAATACGATCTGTTAACCCGTTAATTTTGAAAAAAATATTTATTAAACTTAAAAAATATCTCTTTTTTAAATCATGGAGCCATACTTTATGTTTTGAGGCTAAGACCATTTTCTAAGTAAATGTTGTATCTCTTCTCATTAAGTGCATCTTTCACTGAACAAAAGTTATGTCACCCACACTTTGGTTTTTTGCATGGTAAATTGGTAATGTGATGCACACTCGGCAGCATGGCTTTTTGGCGGGTTGTATCGGATCGTAATGGGTTACCGGATTTATTCGTTAACAAAACATTAATTTAACGGGTTAACGGATCCGACCCATTAATGACCCGAACCCATTAGGGGGTCACCCAAACCCGTTAATATTGTGTGGGCCGGTTTGTATCGTATTAACGGGTCGTGTGACATTTTGACAGACCTAATTATAAATATTATTTATGAATTGAATCATATTCATTCACTTTGCAGTATAAAAGAATAGAAAAGTACAAAAACACAAAGTATAAAGAAAAAGTGTATGGATACAAACTAAAGCTAAAAGTGAAATGTTTTCACAAAGTTCGTACAATCATGGTCACGGTGATAATATCAAGGACTGGAATGTTAATGCATGTGCTCGTACCCAGGCCTGGGCCTGGAACTCAAAGCCCTCATGGCATTTGGGGTTGCTTGGGCCATGGGTTCCCAAGCTCATGCTGACTGGGGATCAATATGGGACCAGTAACAATATATTGGTGCAGGTTTAAATAGGTGGGTTGTTGTGGGGGTGAGATTACTATTTTAAATCAAACGGGCCGGCCTACCATAATAGAGTCAACAGTCAAAACCTCTTGATTCAGATCCTATGGTGGGCCAGTTTAAATGAGGCTCAACTTGGTTCCTAGCCAAACAAGGGAAGATTTCTCATTTAGGAGGGGGCAGGTTGGGTTGGTGCAAGTGACAAGGAGGCCCAGAAGTATCGCCCCAAGGGCGATATGGCCCAGGAGATTGCAGCATACATATATTATGCTGATATATTTCTTCTTGTCTGTTATCCCTTTACCACTACCAGTAGTTTATTTCACTAATGACTAAAAGGGGAATAAAACCCTCATAGTAATAAAATGGTTCCACTAAGGATCACTATTGTAATTACCTAGTTTATTGATAAAGCCTATCTACTCTATAAATAGAGGAAAATATCATCTTTAAAAGATAAGACAGTACTGAATTCCAAACAAATTGTCATTTGGAGATTTTATCTCAAAATTAATGTTGTAGCTATCTCATGTCTCAACTAGCTAGTGTTGACAGATGCTCTCCCAAACCAAACCAAACCAAACCAAGCTTTTTCCCACTAGGTGGGGTCGGTTATATGGATTTGACGACGCCAATCAAATCTGTTTAGGGCCATGTCCTCCGTTAGATCCATGAAGGCAAAGTCATGTTTAATAGTTTCTTTCCAACTTCTCTTGGGTCTCCCTCTCCCTCTCATACTCTTGGCAATCTCCATGCTTTCACACCTTTTAACAGGTGTTTTCGTTGGACGCCTTCTAACATGGCCGAATTATCTCAGTCGATTCTCCAAATAAAGAAATTTCCTATGCCATTATTGTGAGTATCTAGTTTGTTGAAGTAATATGCTATAATTAGAGGACAGTGTAATCTTAAAGATTAAAAACTCTTGAGGTCTCATATGATGATTTAATGTTGTGATTATCTCAAGCAGTCCTGACAGATGCTCTCCAAATAAAGAATAAACTCTGTAAGCCAGAGAGGAACTTATATAAGCTTATAGTAAAATTCATTTGACCTTTTTCCCCCCTTATTGTGGCATTATTAATTTTCCCTATATCTTGAAAATGTCTTGACAAACACATCATGGTAATAATATCATAATGTTTTTCTTTAATACAGGCTATATGTTCCACCCAAGATAAAGGCTCAGTTTTGAATTGAGGCTCAGTCTTGGGCTTAGGAATTTTGGGCCTCATCTTGGCTTGGGCTCGAGTTGACCATATGTGATTAGAACCTTAATTACATTTACTATGAGATTCTATTCACTAACGAACATGTAAAGTGTCAAATTAGGTTGAGTGCAAAATTCATGGAAAGGTAAAAAAGTGGAAGCAAAATGGATTAACAATAAATAAGTCCCATGAGGTTCTAAAATCATTAAGATTCAAGAGAGGTCATGGTTTATTTAAGCACCACTTGTGCTTGGATAACTAGATTTGCAACGGGTTTGGACCCAAGGCTCCAGCCTGGCCCAAGAACTGATCGAAACCCCACCTTACTGGGCCTAGCCAATTGGGCCCACTTTTCAGTCTAAATCCTAATTATCAGTCTGAGAAGATTTCTGTACAGTAAACCTATAGTACAGGCCCATCACATTTGATATCAGTTGCATTTCCAAATGCTCAATTATCAAACTCAGGCTGGAGCAGGTTGGGGCCCAACCTGGGTGCATTAAAAGCCCAGATATGCGTTACACAAAGTCACAAACCTGATGAAAAGACACCTTGCATGCAAGCTGGCGTCGACAGTCACTCAAACACCAAATCTGGTCACTTTCTCTGTGAGACTTGCCAACAAAAGTTCCCATTACCTTTTCCAGGGCCTCACCACTAGCAACAGCCATTAGAATGGTGCCACGTGGCTTATTAGTTGGCATAAATAGTGGGCCAAACCAGCAGGAGCTCTCATCCTCCACCCTTGGGCTAAATGCAGCTAGTCTTGCCTCCATTCATTGTCATGACATGAGATTGGAAAAAGGATTTTGCCAAACCAGTGATGTGAAGGTCTTTGTTTCATTTGATGGAGAGGAGTTGTTAAGTGGCAGAGAGTAAAATAAGTGTTCTCTTCCTCTGTTTCTGATATTTCCAAGCATTTCCTGTAAAGATAAAGGAGTGGTGAGTGGAGTCTGATCGTTTGATTTTTTTTTTTGAACTTGAAGTATATAGATCATGTTTAGTAATCAAATCCGCTCGAAAAAGCTTTTTGATTTTCATAATTTCATGAAAAATGTACGTTTGGCAATTGTAAACTTTCGAGGATTTCGACATATGTAAATCCTCGTTTTTTAGGATTTTCAGCTCTGATGTCCCCCATAGGATTTTGAAATCCTCACGTTGCAGATTTACATATTGAAGCAATTTTTTCTCAAGATATATGCATTGACGCATACTAATATGGATATAAAATCCTTAGCTATATAGATCCTCTGGTGAGGAATCTTTGTTCAAAGAACAGTGAGAAATCCTCAGATCTTCGGATTTATCACCGGTTACCAAATGCACTCTTTAAGATTTTAAGGGAGAAAGAAAGACCCATCTAAAAGAACTTTTTCCATCTTTTTCTCTTTTTTTGTACTCTATTTCTGTCATTTTTCCTTAACAGTGTGTAATGACATGAATCACCCAGTATGATATTATCCTCTTTGGCTCAGCACACCATTCATGACCCTGGCCTCAAGTTTTATTCTCAGAGCCCATTAAGCTCCAAAGTGCGTCATACTTTTAATATAGACGGCATCACACATATAGCCCGCTCTCTGGGCAGCCTCATAAGCGATGTGGAACTTTACATTGTGTCTATTTCTTTATAAGGATTTTATGTTTCTCTTTAGGAAAGTTACTTGATTTTTCTCCCTTTCCTTTTCAAGAACCAGAGATCTTTCCAGGTTGATTTGACTTTCTCCATAGTGCTGGCAACATAAATGCTAGATAAATTTAATCCTTAGCCCAACAACTGAGTTTTCCTCATAGGACTATTTGGATAGTTATGAATTGAATAAGCATTTATGTGATTCCTTGTTTCATTTGCAAAGATTTACAAGCATTGATTGTATCAAATATGAGTTACTAAAACAGGAAAACAAAAAAGAACCTAGGTCCAGTTGGAGCATCAAGATTTAACCATGGCTACTGCCTAGTTATGGCTAGTTTCACCCATGGCCGTCTCCAGTACTCTTGCGTTTTCTGATTCAATCATAGGAGGAAGGCGCTTTTGCGAAAATTTAAGACTTGGCAGTTATGGTTTGAGTTCAAGCAATCACTTGAAGCTGAAGGGGAGAGAACCCAGATGGAATTTTTGCTCTATGAATTCAGAACTGATGCTTGCAAGGTTAAGGTTTGGGGACAGAAAGCAGCAGGAAATTTCCAGTTCTTTCGATTTTAACTCCTAACACAACAGGGGAATTGGGGAAGTTGCTTCGTCATTAGAGCAGAGGGTGTATGATGTGGTCCTTAAGCGGGCTAATTTGGTCAAAGAGCACCAAAAGTCTGATGGGTTTGATGTGAACCTGGACATTGTTCTTCCGGGGACCCAGCAAATGTTGAATGAGTCTTATAATCGCTGTGGAGAAGTTTGTGCAGAGTATGCAAAAACGTTTTACTTGGGTAATCCTCTTTACCTGTTCTCTAATTTGTAGTTTGTCTAATTAGTCTCACTAAAATTACTGAATTCATGGGTCTTCTTGCACATCTATTAACACTGTTGCAGTTGAAGAAGCCATATTATGAAATATATTTTACATTTAGAAGTAACTTGATATGATCTTATTGGCTTTTTGTCAAATGACAGCTAAAACATGCTAATGACTTCAATGTTTCTTTCATTTTATTCAGGAACAAAGCTGATGACACCAGAAAGGAGAAAAGCTATATGGGCAATTTATGGTAAGTGATAGAGATCTGTTATGGTTTCAATATGGTCATCAAGGTACTGGATCATTGTGATCATGATGGTGATGATAACATATCCTCTTATTATATGTATCTGTCTTGTTGGGCACGACATCTTTTGGTTCCGGAAAGATATATTGATACTTAGTTAAAATTACAAATTCAAATCATTTAAGTCCATGAGCGATTAGATATATACTTTTGGAGAGGCTACGGTAATTTGGAGGTCTAAGAAAGAAACATGTATAATGTCACATCCCGAACCTGAGAATCCCCTGATTAGGGTGGTTCCCAAGGTGTGACACGCGTACTTCTGTGAACTCGCACCTGTTTCAAACTAAGTCCAAATTCAGGAAGGAGAAAATTCCACATTTCACGTGTGAAGATTACTCACTGACACCTGTCAAAGAATATTTATTTGCGGAAGCATGTATATCATCAATAACAAAGCCATGAGCAGTCTATTAACCAATCCATTATATTACAATTGTCTTTAACAAGCTAATAATTTAAACATTCAATGCATACTTAAACTAAGTGCAAGATTAACTATCTAGTTTCAAATCATAATTACCACACTTGTACGTACTCCGGCGGTCAAAGCTAACCATTTACCTTACCAATCAAGCATCTAATCTCAAGGTTATTAGCTATCATCTTCTGTAATTTGGATCCCTGTGACACCAAGTGTAGTACCATGAATACGACGATTCAACAATGTATGAGCAATTAAGATATATCGCATATAATATCAAATTTGAGTTATTGACAGAAGATTAAAAGATGTCAAATAATCGGAAACTAGGCACATTGTGCATATGAGTAATTCATGCTTTATCGAATCAAGATCAAATACATACTTCATTCTAGTTGGCTGTTACCTTTGCTCAATCCTCCCTTAATAGAGAGCACGCGTTTTGGGATGTCACTAGGGGCCCGGCCAAAGGTCCTCCTGGCTACCCGGGTTCTAGAGTTCTGGTGCTCCATACTGTCTACTGTGCAGCGACATTCAATTCTAAACCAAAATTCAACCCCGTCAAGTATCATCCGGTCGAAGCTAAGTAGTGCTGACTCATTCGATTCAATCAAGTACACTCACTTCCTTCTCACCTCCTTGGGGTAGGATCTTGACTCGAGGTCTCACATCCTCTGGGTAGGATCTTGACATCGGTTGGTCATTCATTTCTACTTCGTCTCACCTCATCGGGATAGGATCTTGATCTTCGGTCTCACCTCCTTTGGGTAGAATCTTGAATTTGTGGGACGTTACAGTTTATCAAGTCCATGCATGATACAATTGTAAAATAATAGCAATACTCCAACAGAATAACACGAATACTATATAAAACAATCCTTGGGATATTTGAGGGCAAAAATGAAGTCAATAACAATATGCAAATGTAATATTGTGATTCATGGAATCAAGGAGGTTTACTAGCCAATCCTAATATAATTACCCTTCATCTCTAACCGTCCATTTCGGTGTAATTTTAGGTAATTCGATGCACGTGCTAGATTTTATTGGTCACTTTGTGTGTGTGCGTGATACAACAAAATTCCTAAACCAACACCCATGGTAAATAGCTAGACAAACGGATAGGCACATGAGATGATGTAAGCCCAAAATTTCTCATGTGTTACAATCACTACAAGAAAACCGTCTTTTTACGACAAACTTTTTCCGGCGACTCTTACAGTCGCCGTATTATGTGATTTATTGTGGCGACCTATAGTGTCGCCATATATTGCTATAGTTTTTTACGGCGACCATAAGTAGATTGTCAAAACTTTATACGGCGACTAAAACGGTGGCCATATATTGATACGTGAATTTACGGTGACACATGGTGTCGCTAGATTAGTCAGTATATACGATGGCGTGAAAGGTCGCCGTTGATTTAAAAGATTAAGCGGCGACATAGGGTCGCCGTCAAATGTTGTATGGTCGCCGTAAAAAGGTTTAGTGAAATAACTTCAATAGCCCCGACCCATCAGTTTTTCCTTCTGTAATTCTATTTCAAAGCGGTGGCGATCACGGATGAAAACGAACTCAATCTTGTTGAAGGTGAAGGTAATTCTTGAGTTTTTTTTTTCTCCACCATCTTTTCAAGTTTGTTTTTTCATATTATTAAAATCTTATATATTTTCCATCGTTGAGCTGATATGTGTTCTTTTTTTTTGTTTCTGAATTTTAGGGATTCTTTGTCGTTTTTTTTTTTTAGAGGGTAATTGTATTGATAAAAGAAGAAAAACAAATACAGAGGAGAAGAAAATTACAAAGGTCTAATGAGACCCCAAAAAAATGGTTGAGGCACAAAACAGAGACAAAAAACAAAAGGAGCAGCTGAACGCTAATGAACGGGCGAACAAAAAGGGGAGAACTCTTTCACTGATGTTGAGAAGGGGAAGACTAAAATCTAAAAAGGCTACCTCTGATATGGACGAATTGCTAGCGGCTGGGCAGGCTTGATGAAGAGAGGAGTCTTGATCAAGCTATGGAGAGGAGACGCCCAAATGGAGAGGGGAAACGAGATGCAGATGAAGAGGTTGCAAAATCGGGATAACACTTTCACTGTCGTTCTGCACAAAGGAGATACCCAATAAATTGGGTTGCAAAATCTTGATATGGGACGCCCATGTGATCTGGCTGGACTCTAAATCTGGGACGCCCAATTGATCTGGCTGAGGGGTTCTGCAGGAGAGGGCAGAGATAGTGGGCCCTGATCAGGTCTGGACGAATTGTTTGTGGGCCGAGGAAGCTTGATGAGCAGAGGAGCCTTGGTCAAGCTACGGAGAGGAGACACCTAATTGAGGAGGAGAGGCAGTTGCTGATGATGAGGCTAATGATCTGCACAGGGAAGACTCCCAAGGATGATGGGCTGCAAAATCTTGATCTGGGTCACCCAATTGATCTGGCTGAGGTGCGAGTATCTCCAAATCCTGAATTGGGTCACTCAGCAGGGATATAGTTTGACATACTGCTTTTTTGATTGTTGAAGAATCATCAGTCAGGTATTTAGTTTGACATTACCCTAAATGCCATGGACCCATATATTTGTTGTTATCACTTTTTCTAAACACTCAGGGTTATACATATCAGTAATAGAAAGGGTTGAAATCAGAACTTATGAATCATTTGTGTATGATTCTTGAATTATCCAAGTTGGACAGTCTATGAATGCAATGTTTGCATTCAATAGTAATGGCTTGTGTTTTGTTCCATTTTGATAAAAATTTTTGTGTTGGACTACTCGATGCACTTGCAAATTGTGTATTCATAGATGGGATAGGGACACTGACCCGTTAGATAGGGGATATAAGATTTAAAAAGCATGAAATACTCATATGTCTAGCCTTTAAAAGATCTTTTTTTTTAGAATGGATAAGAGTTGGATACATTTGCACAGATCTACCCCTGAGTATGAAAAGGGTATGAAAATTTTCCTTGATCATGCATTTTCTTGTTCTAGAATAGGTGACAAAATCAAATGCCCATGTCAGAATTGTAATAATGGATATAGAAAGACAAGAGCTGAGGTGAAATATCATTTGTTTAAGTGGGGACTTGAGACTACATATACACACTGGATTTATCATGGAGAAAGTTTTGATTCCTCCTCCACTGATGAAGAAGAGGAGCTAGGTGATGATATCTTGCACGAGAGATGCATAGACGCAGCCACATATCGAATGGCATATGACTTATACAGAGGGGAGATTCCTACAAATTATACAGATGAGGCATTAGGTCATATACCAGAAGAACCAAATGATGAAGCTGCTAGGTTGGTTTATTTCAAATGAAGTGTCTTTATGGGTGGAGTAATGTGTCAATGGATGCACTTCTTAAATACTTAAAGAAAGGGCTCTCAAAAGATAACAAATTACCTGAGAGCATGTATGAGGCCCAGAAGATCATTCGTGACCTTGGATTGGACTACGAAAAGATTCATGCTTGTGTGAATGATTGCATTCTCTATCGTAAGGAGTATGCAGAATTGGACAAGTGTCCGATATGTGGTGAGTGTAGGTGGAAGCAAGAAATAGTTGATGAGGAGATTGAGAAAGGAAAAAAGAAAAAAGATGCAAGGAAAATCTTACGTTATTTTCCATTAACACAGAGGTTGCAAAGGTTATTCATGTCTCCTGAAACAGCTGCAGCCATGCGATGGCATGAGGTAAACCGTGTGAATGATGGAGTTCTAAGACATCCAGCCGATTCTGTTGCTTGGAAATCTTTTGATGAGAAATATCATATGTTTTCACAAGATCCTCGCAATGTTAGGTTAGGTCTAGCAACTGATGGGTTTAATCCATTTGGAAACATGGGTACATCATATAGCACATGGCAAATAGTACTTATTCTGTATAATTTGCCACCATGGCTATGCATGAAACAATTGTACTTCATGATTTCATTGATTATTCCGGGTCCTAAGAGCCCAGGAAATGACATAGATGTATACATGCGCCCATTGATTGACGAGTTGAAAGATTTATGGGAATAGGGTGCGCTCACATATGATTCTTCTCTAAAATCTAATTTTCAAATGCATGCAGCATTAATGTGGATTATAAATGACTTTCCAGCATATGGGTCTATTTCTGCGTGGAGTACAAAAGGAAAATTGGCATGCCCTTCATGTAATAAAGAGACGAGTTCGTTGTGGTTAAAGTATGGCCAGAAACATTGCTACATGAATCATCGTCATTTCTTGCCAAAATAGCACCCGTGGCGCAAAAGCATGACCTTTTTAGGTGGGATGCGTGAAGATAGACCTCCTCCAGAGCCTCCTTCTGGTGATGTAGTACTTGAGCAATATGCTAAATTTGAACAAGTCACGTTTGGAAAAACTAGCAAAAAATGAAAACGTGATGACAATCTTGATGGTAATTGGAGAAAAAAGAGCATTTTGTTTGAGCTTCCATATTGGAAAAGCCAATTGGTGAGACATAATCTGGATGTGATGCATATTGAGAAAAATATTTCAGAAAGTGTTTTCGGAACACTAATGAGCTTCGAGGGTAAGTAAAAAAATATACTCAAAAGTCGCCTTGATCTTCAAAACTTGAATATGTCAAAAGAGTTCCACCCAATTCAGTTGGGTAGTAAAGTCATAATTCCTCTTACCCATTACATGTTGTCAAAGGATGAAAAAAAAGTCTTGTGTAATTTTTTGAAAGAGCTGAAGTTTCTTGATGGATATGCATCAAATATCTCTCGCTGCATCAACGTGAAGGAAGGAAAGTGTAGTGGACTGAAAAGTCATGATTGTCATGTTCTCTTTCAACGATTGTTTCCACTTGCTATACGAGGAATACTGCCTAAGGAGGTTTGCACTCCATTGATTAGTTGAGCAAATTTTTCAGTGAGTTGTGCTCTAAGGTTGTTGAGGTTCACAATTTGGACCGAATTCATAAGCATGCAGTGGAAACATTATGCAAGTTAGAGAAAATATTCCCACCTACATTTTTCGATGTGATGGTACACTTATCAGTTCATCTTGCTAATGAAGCAACACTAGCAGGCTCAGTACTGTTTAGGTGGATGTATCCAATCGAAAGGTTAGTACACGAGAAATCATAAACTCTATTCTTTAGTTTTTGTTTGTTTTGTAATTCAAATTAATTGTGTTGGAAATTTCAATATAATCTTGTAGATATCTACGTACATTAAAAGGATATGTACGTAACAAAGCTGTCCTGAAGGGTCAATTGCAGAGGGCTATTTAGCTGAGGAATGCATGACCTTCTGCTCAAGATATCTTAAACATGTTGGCTCGAAATTAGATCGTCCAGATCGAGTATTTGACGGTGGGGAAGGAGAACCACAAAGTACTTCATTGGTTTTCTCTCATCCTGGCATGCACATGGGTGCTGATAAATATGAGTTGATTTTATTGGATGAAAGAGATAAAGCTCATTCATATGTGTTGCAAAATTATACAGAGGTTCTTCCATGGATTAGATAATGCATTTTTATGTATCATTATAGCTACTAAAGTGATAGTTTATTATAAACACTAATCATATTACTTTCTTTCTCATGCATTTGGATAGTGAACATATGGATGAGCTCAAAAAAGAAAGTTATGTCAATTTCCCCATTGGTTCAAGGAACGGGTAAGTACATAAATAGTCATTTGATTCATCTCTATATGGGCAAGTTATATATCCATTCACATTTTAGTACGATCAATTTTTTTTGTTTAGGTTTCAAAGCTATATAAACAAAGAGATGTGAGGATCACTGATGATTTATATACCTTGGCACGAGGTCCAGATAGGAGAGCATACTTTTATGGAGGATATTGCACTAATGGGTTCCGGTTTCGTACAAAAGATAGTGAGAGGTTACTAAAAACCCAAAATAGTGGGTTACTAGTAAGAGGCAATGACTGCACTGGAAATGTGGACTATTATGGGTTCATAATTCACATCATGAAGTTAGAGTATATTAGAGGGAAGTTGGTAGTTTTGTTCAAATGTAATTGGTTTGATGTTCCAAGTCATGGGCAAAATCAAACGAGGGGGTGCAAAAAGGATGAGTTTGGCTTTGTAAGCCTCAATGTCACTCGTCTACGATATGTTCACGAACCATTTGTCTTAGCATCACAGGCTCAACAAATCTATTACGTGGATGATGCTAAGAACAAGAACTGGCGAGTTGTTGTAAAGTCACAACCAAGAAATATGTATGATATACCAACGAAGAATGTTAATGATGATCAAGAGAGTACTATGGAGGGGGAACCCTACCAATTAAAAGAGTTGAGAGTAAATATACCTAGTTGAGAGTAAATATACCTACTCTTTATGAGTCAATAAGTATGGAGAATTTTTTCGTGGACTTGACTCGTTACGACGTGGAAGCACATAATGTGGATGCTAATACTATCTCGGATCTTGCAATTGAAGAAGAAGAAAATGTAAATAATGATAACGAAGAAGATGAAGAGCTACAAACTGAAGATGAGGAAGAGCTAGAAGATGATGATTGGCTCTGAACTTGTTAGTTTTTTAAAGTAAGTATTGCTTATTTTTGCTTACTGTCCTTAGTTGCTATCAGGAACTTGTCCATTAACTGAAATGATGAACATCTTTCATTGATTTGTCTTTAATTCCCTAAAATTGGTTGATGACATTGTAATGCCCCAAAATCCGGGTGCCTCGAATCTTGGAATCTCGGGACGCTAAGAGAAAGTACCTAAGAGATGCGAAAAATCCAATAATATAATCAAGTGTGAATCTCATATGAGCAAGTAATGGATAAAGCCCTAAAATTTTGTTCCACTTTAAAGGATTACAAGGTACTTTCCATAATTAAACTAACTATTCAATCCTGGGCCAACACGACCAGCTACAAAACAGGAAAGAATAGAGATTTATATGATAGGCGCCTCACGATGCACCAACTGCATTATCCTTTGAACCCTGCGGCAACGGATCAGCCGCCAAACAAACCACCAATCAAGAAAGCAGAAGAGAAGATACCTGAAAACACCAAGGATTGAGTCAGGCTCGAAGAGCCAGGCAAATAGGCATTTTTAGATGGCAATACATTATAATAATCGATAGGGAAGAAAACCATACCTGATACCTGCATGATTAGTATCTCGATAATTATAGAAAATATCAGAGTGCAACAGAAAATGGTGTAGAGTGTAGTGCATGAACGATAATCGAGATATTTATATATCAAATGTTTGATACATTATAATAGGCAGATAAGAGAAGCCATCATCATCAGGACATCAAATAAACCATACAAGCACATCAGAGCCACCAGTAACAGAAGTAACCAGAGGAAGTAACCTTACCGTAGTCGTAACCATCGCATCCGGATCCAACCGTATCAACGTTGGAGATAAAGACATTAAACCACGACATCCATATTATATAATATTCATACATCCAATATACATACATAGAAGCACACAAAGGTACGTCCACAGTTGAAGTACAAAGGACGTTGGGGGTCAGAGCCAGCCCATCATCGTCGTCCCAACAACTGTCGATAGACATCAACCATGGGGGTCATAGCCACCCACCGCTGCCGTCACATCGAATAGGAGCGTACAAATCCATCAATGTCCATAGCCACAGCTAAGTCCCAGCCATTGGTCTTACGTGCTATCTCAACCAACAATATCCATAGCCACGACCAAGTCCCAGTCATTGGACTTACGTGCTAGATCCATATCACCATCCATCCATACACCCGGTCCGAGCGCCGACGGTCTCAGTACCCCACCTACACCTGGTACCTACTGTGTCAATCACATCACAATATCAATGTCTATGCCGGCATCATAACCCTCGGCAGACTAATCAATATATATGCCCATGCCGGCATCATAACCCTCGGCAGACCAATCATACATCCATAAATCTACAGATCACTAGGTGGGGATACTCCGAACTGGATAGCCTTATTATCCTTAATATGAGATGATAGTAGTTAAGGGTACGAGGCACGGAGTTCGGGTATAGCTAATCCATCATTGTGATTCTCAACAGTTAGTAATGCATACCCTTATAAACTCCGCTTCTCTATATGCTTAATTAGTATTATCTCATTATACAGTCCGTCTATTAGTATCTACCGTTAAGTTCCCAATATTACAGGTCAGGACTTCAAGTGCCATGTCTCGACATTTCATCCAATACGGACCGTGATCATGGATCAGAGCCTAAGTGCAATGCCTTGATTTATAGTACTTCTCAAGGCCTACATCCAAGGTTCGGACCTACCAGCCAGCCTTAGTGTCCGTTTCACAATCTAAGTACCATATATCACAAATCCATCGATGATCGGTGCCCCTCTATTCAGGTCCAGGGTCCGACTTCGCCTAAGACAATGATCACGGAATCCTAGATGCTTATTAAGTATCCTAGGTGCTCCTGTAGGTATTTAGCATCATAAGACATCCATAACCCTTGAATTAGGTTCCGTTTTACAACCTAAGACCCTACTTAGGTGGCTACACGAGTCAAGGTTAAGCCCAGCCTTTGACTCGCGTTTAGCGAATTCCAAACAGTCCAAATGGAAGGTCAACGGGGCCCACACATGATCAAATCATAAAAGGGTGCAAATCTGGGAAAGGTCACTATAGAAATTGAGCTCGGCCAACCAGGCATGGAGCTCAGCCAACCAGGCACTGAGCTCGGCCAAACTGTTCTTAGCTCGACCAACCAGACATTGAGCTTGGCCAACCAGGCATTAAGCTCAGTCATCCTGCTCTGAGCTCGGCCAACCAGACATTGAGCTCGGCCAACCAGGAATTGAGCTCGGTCATCCTTCTCTGAGCTCGGTCAACCAGGCACTGAGCTCGGCCTGCCTGCCTAGCTTAGCTTGGCCAACCTGCTCTGAGCTCGGCTAACCAGGCACTGAGCTCGGCCAACCAGGCACTGAGCTCGGTCAACCTGCTCTGAGCTTGGCCAACCAGGCACTGAGCTCGGCCTGCCTGCCCAGCTGAGCTTGGCCAACCTGGGTAGCTGAGCTCGGCCTGCCTAGCTGAAAGCTGTTGCAAATACCAGAATTCCTAGATTTCCCCCTTTTCATTTTAATCTTCACCAAACACTTCCAAACATCAAACACATCTCCTATATCATGATCTCATCACAAATGTGCCATTGATCTTTCAAATGGGGGATTCTCATCCATCAATGGCCAAATACACATAAAAAGAGCTTAGACTAACAATTCTATACATCTTATCATCCAATCAACCATCTAAATACAGAAATCATGCCAAACATCCATATAAAGACATCAATTACCAATCTAAGCATGTTAATCAATTTAATTAAATAATCTAAGCATGTCTACTTGCCTAATTAGGAAGAAAGCTCCTCAAATAGCTTGGGCTTCTCTCCAAATGCTCTAAGATCACTCCCACAGCTGGATCCACAATCTTTACACCCATTCCCAAAGAGAGAAATGCATAAGGAAGAGAAATCTAAGAGGAAGGACTATTTTACATGGAAATTGAAAAGGGGGAAGGAGATTACCTTAAGCTTAGAGAGAGAGAGAGAGGAGGGAATTGTAGTGAAATGAGAGGAAAGGAGTGTAGGAAATATTTGAGATGGTTGTAGTAGGTTTCTTTTATAGGAATTGGTGGGATGGAGAATGTCCAGGGAGCCCTCTCTTGCTAGTGTAAGTTTAGGATAATGTTGAGGGTATTTAGGGAAGGTTAAAATAGAATGACCAAAGGGTCCTTGGTGGCTAATAGAAATAAAGGATAAGGACTAGAGTAGTATATGTATTCTCACATAATGACTAAAGTATCCTCAAATGTGTGGTTGTGAATAAAGGAGCCTAAGGGCAATAAAGGTAGGCTATTTATTATGACAAAAGTGCCCATGGTAGAGAATAAAGGAAGCCAAGGTCATTTAAGGTATTAGGATTTCTAAAAAGGAGGGAAAAGGTGGGGTAGGAAAGACTGGAGTGCCCTCATATAATTAATGGGTTAGGCTATGGGTAGTTGGGTCATTCTACGGTTAAATGCACAACTCTCTAAGGGAAGCCCATCTATAATTAGGATTACAACTAAGGCCTCAAATTGGCTAATTAAATCTAGGGGACCACTATTAATCTCACAAGGGTTCTAACCTTATAAATTAGGCTAAATTAATGAAAAATGCTAACTATCATGCTAGTCACCTATTAAATAGGATAACCTATGGTTGACTTAGTCAAATTGGATCCCACTAGGTATTTCTAGGAACGGGTCCTTACAGACATGGTGAAGCTGCTAGACTTGTAGAGTTCTTTGAAATTTTCTCTTCTATGGTTAGTTCATCTGCTCACGTAGGAAAGAAAAAGTCTACAGGGACCGAAGGGTGCAGGGGCTTTCAGGCCCCTTTTCAGGGACCTTTTTTCAGTCTCTGTAGCAGGGCTCCGTAGGCAATAAGTATGAGACTATACTATTAACTTTAGAGCAGCAATTGACATGTTATTTTTCACAAATAAAAGTACAAACAAGAAAGTGTTGTCCTTTTCCTGAGACTTAAGTCTTGTTCCAAGATATGGGTGTTAACTATGAGGATAGAACAAAACCAACCAAAAAAACCTAATAATTGGTCTCAGTCAGTATCATGTATGGATCACATTCTTAGTAAGTACCCATTAAAGGATGGTGGAGTGTTGCTTGACACTGGCTACCTCTTTGCCTCTCCACATCTTGTGTAAGTTGTGTAAAATTGTGGATACAGAAGTAACTGAGTACTTTGTGACACCTTGTAATGAGTTTGAGATGATTTTCAAGTATTCAGTTTTTGCCTTGTATTTCAACCAAGCAAGAGCTACTGATACATTTTGGTTGGTAGATTATTATTGAAATTGTGGTTGGTACATTAAAATAAAAATATCTTTAGATATGCTTGTGAAAAATGTTGGTGTGTTATAATTTCTAAAATGACATATGCTAGCTAGCTTGTGAAAAATGTTACAATTTGAACAAATTTTTGTTTTCTTATTAATAATATGAAGTTTAGGTTTTTAATCCATTTGATATGCTCTAAATGTAACGGATTTAATTTTGATTTTTCTTCTTATTCTTTTCTTGGTTTTCTTAGCTGTAGTAATTGTATGTGTCTTTAGTCAAAGTTTATATTTGAGGATGACTCTATAAATAAGAGTCACATCCTCCACCATGCAAACAAGCTGTACAGGGAATGGCGTCATACTTTGCATCGAGATCATTACATGAAGTATGAGACGGATTCCGAACGACTTTGAAACCGACCTGAAGATGTGAGTGAAGCTGATTGGGCCTTCTTGGTTGATTTCTTTGGAGGAGATGACTTTAAGGTACAAATAAAATATATATAACATATATTTTGAAGATTACTAGTAATGCTGTTTTTTTTATGTAAACTTATCGCAGAAAGTGTCAACAAGAAACAAAAGGAATCGAGAAAAGGAAGGAGTGACACAAATTACTGGAAAAAAATCATTCCAATCCATAAGCTATAATTTGGTGAGGTCTTAGCTCCTAAAGTTAATTATGTACATGGTGTATCCAGTTACATATAATTTACTCATGCAAAGACCAAATGGTTTACAAGTGCAGCGAGATCCTGAGACTGGAGATAGGCCTACTGAGCTCGAGTTATGGAGAATCACGCATGAAAGACCTAATGGAAGATGGGCTGATGAAAGATCTAAAAATGCCTATGTAAGGGATTTCAACACCTCAAAATTAATTTGTAAAAGTAATTTAATTATTTATCCAAAGTCTTTTTTTTTTTCATATTCTTGCCTTGCTATACGGTTCCTAATTTCTTTTTCTTGCAATAATGCAGGAAGAGATGGTTAATCTTCTTAATCAGCCACAAGTATCACCTACTGGAGATGAGGTTGTGCATCTAACTCCAAGAGAAGCTCTTAATAGGGTTGTTGGTGAAAGGTCTGGACATGCTAGAGGAATGGGTTGTGGTCCTAGAGGTTTTTTAAAACCCAGTAGCAAGAGGTATACACAAGATGAGATGGACCAAGTGAGGAATGAACGTAACGAGATTGCAGAAAAGATGACGCATTTGGAGGACATATTTGAAGCACGCGTACAAGCTACCGTGGCAAATGAAATCAAAGCTCAAGTAGATAATGCTGTTCGGGAAGCTTTATCTAAGTTTATGGAGCTTTCTCGACCACAGTCCAATTCTAACTTTGATGTAAGTATGTTACTATATGTACAATGATCAAACAATAAGATGAGTTATGTTTTATTTTTCATGTCTTGTACACATAATTTATTTTTTTAACTTCTTGTGTAGGCAAGTTTAGAATGAATTTACTTATTTTTGAGGAGTAAAGCTAAGGTATAACTATCTACTCTTAATGGTAAAGTAGCAATCTATTCTTGCTTGTCTTTTTTTTTTTTGAAAGATCTAAACTTATGGAAAATGCCTAAACTATCACCTATAGCTTCTGGCAATCTATTCTTGTTGTATCTGCTAGCTCTTAAACCATAAGTGCATGTCATGTGGCTTACCTTTTTTGTTGGATCTGACTGGTTATTTGAGTTTGGCTTATTATTAGGAAATTGTATATAGTCTATATTGTATGTGATTTTAATAGGTTCGTTTTTTTTTTACTTTCAGGTTCTTAAGTATTCAAAGCTCCATGGACGTGCATTTGGAAGAAAATGGTCTTTTTGAAGTTCAGTTTGGTAAATTGGAGTGCATACTATTGTTTATTTTGATGACAAGCTAGGAGTTTAAGTTACTCATCTTTGTCTATGTTTAGTTTCGGTTTTAGGTCTTTTTATAAGACCTAGTGAATGATGTGTCATTTGAACTTTAATTTTAAATGTTCTTTGTATATGAGTGATTTTTGTTACCCTTTATCTTAGTTTTGTAATTAATGTAAAGAGTAATAATTTGATCAATAACCAACATATAATAATATAATAAAAAAAATTTATATGCTAAAATTATATCACAATATTTACAATAATTAAGATATTGAAATTAAAATAAAAAATAATATCTTCTATCATGGCGACTACAGTTGCCACAATTCGTAAAACATATTGCATATTAAAATTGAAAATTCATTGTTTTGCGGCGATAAATGTTGCCACCTTAGGCTATACACTTTATATGGCAACTAGAGTCGCCGTATAATATACACCTCTAACGGCGACTTTATGTTGCCTAAAGGTGGCAAAATATGACCCGACCCGCAAACCCGACCCGACCTAACCCGCGTATTACCCGCTTAACCCGACCCGTTTAATAGGCGGGTCGGTCACGGGTCAAGTATTCATGACCCGCCATTAAACGGGTCGGGTTAGGGTTGACCCGCATAACCCGCTTATTTAAGCTAAAATTGAATTTGATTATTTTAATACATAGGCTAAAAAAGAATAAATGGACCTTAACCAATTCAACCCCACGCTTTTTATTAATGGAAAGCAAGATAATGCACATTACATGATTGTTGAAATGAGATTAGACCAAATTTGATCTTAGAAGTCAATTTTGGTCAAGTATGGAACCATAGTTGAGTCGATTTATTTACTAGATGGATGTGGGTTATGCGGGTTAAGCGGGTCGGGTCGGGTTGACCCGTGGTGGGTGCTAGTTAGGGGTTTCTGACCCGTTTAATAAACGGATCGGATGCGGGTATAACCCGTTTAATAAATGGGTCCGACCCGTTTAGTACAACCCGACCCGATTGCCACCTCTAATGTTGCCACAATAGGGTATATCCTTTAAATGGCTACCAACTTCGCCTCAAAAAGAACTGTGGAAATTGCCACCTTAGGCTATACACTTTATATGGCAACAAGAGAGTCGCCGTATAATATAGACCTTCGACAGCGACGGTATGTTGCCACAATAGGGTATAACCTTTAAATGGCTATCAATGTCACCACAAAAAAGAACTGTGGAAAGGCCTGCATTAATGATTTTGTGGCAGCTTTGTATCCTTTTACGGCAACTAATAGTCGCCGTATTGTATATCATTTAACGGCGACATAATGTGGATCGCCGTATATATACATTTTCCGACGAGACCTTTTACGGCAACGTTTGGCGACCCATTGGTGTCGCCGTTATAGAGCGTCTGCGGCGACAAAACGAGACTATGTGGCAACTGTAGGTCGCCATATATACGCAGTTATGTTGCAGTGAATTTCCATTTGACTTAGTTAATCGGTTAAGGGTTCCATGTCTAGCGATCTATACGGTCAATCCTTTCACAACCTAAGAACCTTATTGGTTTAGTATTGGTGTCACAATCATCCTCAGGAATTGATTATGATGAGTTTAGTACATGAGTTCCAATCTAGGGTCCAAACTAGGTATAAAGTCTCTTTTCCCAAAAGAGATAGGGCACGGTTCAATGGTCTACATATCAATTTCCAATTTCAATCTATGATCATTAGGATGTGTAGACTACTGGTTTCTACGTTCCAAGAGTTTTCCGACGATATATCGAACTCCAAAAACCGATGTACTGATCAAAAGTTATAGCCATACAAAGTTGACAATGTTGGGCCCAATGGGCCTACCTGCTCAAGCGGGCCCAACCCGGTGGCAGAATTCTGAGGCAATTTCTGAGTCTGAAAATGTCCAATTTTAGCCATTCATTCTCCCATTACAATTACCAATCATCCTTAGAATATGTTAGACATGATTTGAGCCTCCAAAGTTCCATGTACAAGCTATTTATCAACCCACATCCATTCCAATATCCAATAATACTCATATATACATAACCCATTTTACAAGATGAATTCCATTCAAATGAAGAGGTAGAAATAACATTCAAAAGCATAACCATGTTCAGTCATTGAATCATTCACATGCAAAATTCTAAATTGCTCAATACTTGCCTTTTTTTTAATGCTTTTCACTATAATTATTTCCTTTGACTTAATTGAAGCTAAAACCCCCAATTCCTAAGTTCAAATCCAACCCTACAATGAAAAAAAATATAATGAATGGAAATGAGTTAACATGCATGCAATTTAAATGAGTCTAAACAGTCCCTAATAGGCTTAGAAGATCATTTAGAAGATGGGTTCTTACCAATAGAGAAGATGGTGATGAGAGGAAGCTTGAAAGTGAAGAAAATGATGTCTTTGGAGATGGGTAATGATCCCTATCTGCTCTGCACAGCCCTCATCAACTTGATTGTGATTAAGGAAGAGATGCTTGACTAGGAAACTTGTCAATGGAGGAGATGAAATGGTTTGAGGAAGAGATGCTTGAGTGGGAACCTTGTCAATGGAGGAGATGAAATGGTTTGAGGAAGATGGAGGCTTAGCTAAGATAGAGAAGATGAAGTTGAAATCCTTAACTCCGACTTGCAAGAGATCTTCTAACCTATTAAGGATAGTGATTCAGTACTTGAGATAGACTCGACTATGTAAGTGTGGAAGCGAGGCCGCTTCCTATTGAACTTCTGGGCTTGTTCTCTGAGCACTAGCTAAACCAAGGAGAGTGTACATCGTCATTGACATATTGGCTTCTAAGAACACCAATAACTTTCAAAAGATTATTGTGTTTAGTATATCCAGCTTACCAAATAGGGCCCTTAATTCAATATTAAGTTTACCGAATATCTTGGTAAACTTTGATGTACTCGGAATAAGAGGGAGTTCAAGTCGAAAGTGACATTCATGTATGCATTCATCTTCAATGCCCAAAACGTTTGACCTTTTGTTCTAATTTTCAAAATTGCGAGGGATTGTTAGGGATTCTTGAAACTTGTTGGGGAATGTCGAAAATTTCCAAACATTTGCAAACTCTAGTGATTAGGAATCCCTTTTTTTCCCTCTTAGACTTCATTACCAGAGCCCCACATCAGATAATGTTGAAAAAATGCCCTTTTATGAGTGTTTCCTTTGCTAATCTTACTAAGCTAGCTTGTTGGACCCTTGAGTGTAGGGGGTTTCATAGGCCGGGCTAAGCAATATCCAAGCCCATTTTGGGTTCTAAACTATAGGCCGAAGCCCGGTCTAGGCTTGAATGGGGCTATAAGTAGCTGGATCAAGCCCAGCCCCCCTAAAATAGTAAGTCCAAGCACAGCCCAAGTTACATATGTAGTTATAAAAAAATGAGCTAGCTTACGTAGTTTCAAGTGTACCCCAATTGGTTTGGACTTTCTAATCCCGTCCCAAGTACTAAAACCTAAGGCCCAAGTTCGGCCCAAACCAGGATGGGCCTAGTAAGGCGCCCCTACTTGAGTGTGGCTTGCTCGGCGCAAAACATGGCTTGGGCAATGAGGTGTGGTGCACTGCATTGCATATCATGTGTGTCATGACTCATGAGGGCATGGGTTAGGCTTAAGGGTAGTGTAAGCCAAGTTAAGGAGGCCTATATTTTTATAGTTTAATGTGCGTGACCCAAGTTGACATAGTCCCATATTGGACCAAGTCGGCTTTCTTTTTGGCCGGGTAGGACTTTGTGAGTCTAGAGGTAATTGTGGATGGTTAATAGCCATCAATGATAGTTAATTAATGTGCATCCTTCCCTTACGATATGGTGAAGGACAAACTTAATGGGGCCCACATAGGCCCCGATTATTCATGGGACTAGGGGGGATGGAAAGAGCCTTCTTAGATGAGCTCATATATCAAATTTGGGGTCAATCCCATGCTTCTAACCCATTCATCCATGCCCCACAAATTTAAAGACTTTTTATTAAAGAGATAAACTTGTTTTTCGATCCAACGGTCGAATCCATTTGGATAGGTGAAAATTTGATGGGTCTAGTGTACTTAAGGAGGTGCCATGTGTGTAGATGATTTAGATATATCATAAAGTCGGCCCAACTATATTGTCCCTCACCATATTATGGTGAGGGATGGACGCGCAAGTATATTTCCCATAGTTAATATCCAAATGATTAATGTCCAAACAAATATCCTCCTCCAAATTAACCGTAGTTAAAAACTCTTTTAATAAGCATTTCTTCAAAACTATTATTATGATTTATGAGTACCTCCTTTGAATAGTCTCCCACCAACTATCATCATGACATGAGAAGCATCTCCACTCAATGGATACTAGCAAAACGCCCCCCGTGCTTAGCACGGGCAATAGAACTTATTAAAAAAACAAAACTTTATGTTATGATATAAATAAAAATAGTGATTTTGATATAATATGTTTATATGATATACAATCTAAAATAGAGATATTTCTCAAAAACAAAAAACTTATAGGCTTAAAATTATAATCACATATAGGAAGGATGTTGTGTCCTATGTCTCAATCACGAAATACGGAATAATTATCAAATATAAAATTAAATCAAGATAATCTTAATGAAAAACTTATATTTTGGGTTTTATGGAGATAATATTACGAAAACTATTAGAGTAGATCCTAGTTTGCGTTTTTTTTTTTCTTGTTGCATATTGGATCTTTTATTTTTATCAATATTGTCAAAAATAGGATATTTTTAAATTATGTGCGTATGTATTTATATATAATCATACGTCCTAGGTGCTAAAAGTGTGTTGGTTATGTTCTTGTCGTCGTATCAGTGATACTATTGTTATAAGATATTTTCCATAAATATTGCATTAAAAGGTGAAATGAAGAAGGGAAATAGAAGTTATGGTTTTTTGTAGAAACGGTTGAGATGAGATGACATGAGGGGACAAATAATAGGCACGGTTTGGAAGATTTAAATGAGGTCAAAATCAATTTGGTCGTCCAAATCAATTTGGCTGATTTCTCAATTGGAATCAGCTGCTTTCATATATTATATTAACGAAGTCAATATATTCTATGCCATTCCCATTATATGTACCTTCATTAAAAACCCAACATATCTGGCGTACATAAGCGATTGCCCTTTTAAATACTCTAGGTACACCATTGGTGTTATAAGCTTGGTGTACGACACTACAAACTAAGTCCAATACGGAGAGGATTTGGAATACTCTATTTTTAGGTAAACTAACTTCCTCCAAGAGTAGCGCTCTGAGAACCGACGAAGCTAGGGTCTCCAATGCCACCAGACTCCCCCAACCTCGTCACGATCCCGCCAATCCCACCCTCTTCTTCCTCGCCGATCCCGCCCCTCTCTTCTTCGTCGCCCCTTCTCCCTCCTCCCCCACTGCTTCCCCCCCCCCCTTCTAAACCAACCTCCTCCACTCTTGCCAGTTTTTCAAATTCCTCCATCTCCCGCCCATTTCCCCTCAAGCTCCTCGTCGATCCAGCCCTCTTCTTCTTCTCCGTCAACTCTCCTCCCTCCTCCCCCACTGCTTTCCCCCTCCCCTCCCCCACTTCTAAACCAACCCCCCTCTTCACTCCTGCCAGTTTTTCAAATTCATTCATCTCCCGCCCATTTTCCCCCCAGGCCAGCCCCTTCAGCTGCGGTCCGGCCAACCCCCTTCCCCCCTTGGACTTCCAGACCTCCTCCTCCAAACACCCCCTCTCTCCCCCCAACCAAGCCTTTTCACCACTCTGCCTTCCCTCCCCTATCCTCCCCCCCTGACCCCTCTGCCTTCCCTCCCTTACCATCCGCAATTCCCCCTACTCCCAGCCACTCCTCCGACACACCTGTTTTCCCCCCTTCTTCCTTCGCAAACCTCTTTGCTATTCCACAGCCTTCCTTCCACCCTCACAGCTATCCCCCTACCACCTGGACTAATGGTAGACCGACCTTATCTATCCCCCAATCTGTGCTCTCCGCTAGCAAAGAATCCTTCAATTTCTCTGTCATAGGCAAATTTGCAGGTAAACGCCCCTCCCTAGAATGGGTTGAAGAGAAGGCCAAATTCTGGGCCCTTTCCAGACCTTGCTTGGTTTCCCTTACCATCAAAGGCCACTTCATCTTCCGCTTTAACTCACCAGAAGATAAAGCCTACATCCTGGGCCTCTCCCCTCTGTCCTTAGACAGGAAGAAAATCTTCTTCCAACCCTGGTCCCCTGGTCAGGACGAATCAGTCTGGCCCTCCTTTTCCCCGGTATGGGTGAGACTTTCAGGACTGCCTTACCACTGCTGGAGCCAGCACATCATTTTCTCCATAGCCAACTCCATTGGCCAACCAATCAAGTTAGATGCAATTACCTCCTCACAAAGAATCCTAACTTTTGCTAGGGTCCAGGTCAATATTGACCTCTCCAAACCTAAACCCAAAACCATCCTTGTAGCCTTGCAGGGTGAAGGGGAATTGGAAATTGCAGTTTCCTATGAACATTGCCCTTGCCCTCTCTGCTTTCAATCGGGCCACTCCTCTCAGAATTGCCATCTAGCTCCTCAGCCCAGCAACCACTCCCTAGACCCTGTTTCACCTCCTTTTTCCCTCTCCCCCCAACCCCCCCTCTCTCTCCCTTAGCCCAATTCAGCCCCTGCCTTTCACTCATCCCCCCCCTCTTCAGTCTCAGTTTCCCCCCCCTCTCTCAACCAGCCCTCCTTTGGTTCCCCCAACCATCACTGTTCCAACCTCCCTCTCTCCACCTACCTCTGCAACCAACCCGCCTCCCCCCTCTTCAGTTATTACCACCAACACTTCCTGCCCCTCCTCTTCTCCTCAGCCTTTTCAATCACTTCAACACCCCAAATCCTCAAAGACTTTAGCCAGTTCTCCCAGTAAGTCTCTCACCCTCTCCTCTTCCAAGCCTTCCCTCAATGACCTACCCTTTGAAGTAGTCTCTGTCATCCTAAAAGAAACCTCTCCTCCAACCATTGACTTATCCAATCCCTTTGACATCCTTGATAAATGTTCCCTATCAGACCCCACCTCCAATCCAAACCTCTTTGGTCGCAATCTTCAGGCTCTCTCTGGAGATGCCCCCCCACCAGGCTTTCATCATCCTTCAGACACCCCTCTGGCCAACTCTCCTTCTCCCCCTCCAGCCGAACTCCCTCAGGCTATGAACCTTAGGACTACTCCTGCAGGCCCTTCCAAGCATCACTCCAAAGGCAAAGGGAAATCCAAATGCCCAGTCTCTGGTCCAATTACTAGGAGGTCTAGAAGTAAGTTCACCTCCCCCCCCTCCTAACCATGTTAAAGATCCTTTACTGGAACTGTAGGGGAATAGCTAACTCCCCTACCATTAGAGCTTTGGCCAACCTGATCCGCTCCCATCTCCCTGACTTTATCTTCATCTCTGAACCAATGTCTAGCTTCTCGTCCACCAATTCTCTTGGCCTGCTTAATTTGGGTTTTGACACTTTCCACTCTAACCATCTTTCTTTAGCTACCCCTAATCTTTGGTGCTTCTCAAAATCTTCCCATCACCTCTTTACCTCTGTCCTCAATGCTTCATCCCAGCACCTAACTCTTCTCCTTCAAAACCCAACCTCTGGTCACTCTTCCCTTATCACAGGAGTCTATGGATCCACCAATCATACCCTTAGGAAAGACCTCTGGAAAGTATTAATTGACACCTCCCAAACCTCCCATCCCTGGTGTGTCCTAGGTGATTTTAACGCCATTCTCTCCCACAATGAGAAGCTCAGCCTCCGCCAAGCCTCCCCCTCCTCTCTCAAAGACTTCCAGTCGATGGTGTTTCAAGCTGGCCTCTCTGATACTCTCTATTCAGGTAGCAAATTCACTTGGTCCAACAATAGGCAAGGCCTCTCCTATGTAGCAGCTAGACTCGACAGAGCTCTAGTGAACTCCCACTGGCTGGACTGTTACCCTGACCCTCTGCTTCTTCACCTCCCTAGGATCTCCTCTGACCACAGTCCTATCCTTCTGACCCATTCCAATCTTCCCCCAGCCCCTAAAGCCCCCTTCAAGTTTGAGAATAAATGGCTCCTCCACCCTTCCTTCCTTGATGTCGTTGCATCCAGCTGGGCTACTCCCATTGCTGGAAATCCCCAGTTCATCCTAGCCCAGCAACTTAAAGCCCTTAAACAGTCCTTGAAAATCTGGAGCAAGGCCACCTATGGCCAAATCCACCAAAACATAATCCACCAAAACATTCTAACTGCGGAAGCCTCTGTCCTAAGGTGCCAACAGAACTTTGACTCCTCCCCTTCGGATTCTCTTAGGAATGACCTTCTGGCAGCAAAGCTTATTCATGAAGCTCTAAAAGCCCAGGAAATTCATTGGAAACAGAGATCCAGGAACTCTTGGCTCAAGGAGGGAGATTTGAACACTAAGTTCTTCCACCAATCTGCAAAAGCCAGGAGTTCTTTCAACAGAATCAACCACATTACTGTCAACGGCAACCAGACTGATGACCCCACCATCATCCAAGCTCAAGCAGTGGACTTCTTCTCCAACCTATACAAACCTCATGATGGCCAGCTTCATCAAATCCTCTTTCAATCTGATAGCCCCAAGGTAACAGACCTGGAAAACACTACCCTTGTTTCTATCCCTGCTGACTCAGAGATCAAAGATGCAGTCTTTGCCCTCAAAAGAAACAGTTCTCCAGGCCCAGATGGCTTCAATGGCGCTTTCTTCACAGCAGCTTGGGGAATTATAGGACCTTCAGTAACCTCAGCAGTGCAGCACTTCTTTCAATCCAAGAGAATTCTCAAAGCCTCTAATGCTTTCTTCCTTGCTCTTATCCCCAAAACCAACTCCCCTGCCACCTTTGCTGACTACAGACCTATTAGCCTGCTGAATTTCTCCTACAAAATCATATCCAAAATCCTATCTTCCAGACTAACAAAGCTCCTCCCAAAACTGATATCCTCCTATCAAGCAGCTTTCATCCAAGGCAGATCAATCCAACACCATGCAGCACTGACCTTCGAGCTATTCCAGAAGCTCAACTCCAAGCTCAGTAAAGGTTCCCTTTGCCTCAAGCTAGACATTTCCAAAGCTTTTGACAAGCTAAATTGGCAATTCCTTTTCTCTGCACTAAGGTTTTTCAACTTCTCTGAAGACTGGATCTCCCTCATGCGAGAATGTATTTGCACAACCAGATGCTCTGTCTTGATCAACCGAACCCCTCATGGTTTTTTCAGCTCCCACTGTGGTCTTCGACAAGGTGACCCACTATCACCTTACCTGTTTATCCTTGTAGAGGAGATTCTCAGCCTTCATCTCCACAACCTTCAATCTCAAAGGACCATCCTTCCCCTATCCTCAGTTCCCTCCACCCCTTGCCACCTCCTCTATGCGGATGACATAATCATCTTCATGAAAGGTACCACTTCAGGAGTGCTAGCTCTTCAAGACCTGCTGGAGCTGTACCAAACCTCCTCTGGCCAGCAAATCAACCTTCGCAAGAGTCAGCTCTTCATTGGCAAATATGGGACTCGTAGGAAGTCCAGAATCTGCTCTATCCTTGGTCTGCAGCAGTGCCAGGCTCAGCTAAAATATTTGGGATTTCCTATAGTTTTTGGCACTCCGAAGCAAGCTCACTTCCTCCCTCTGCTGGATTCCATTCTAGCAAGACTGTCAGCCTGGAAAGCCAAATTTCTCTCTTTTGCAAGCAGACTCATCCTCATTAAGCACGTCCTCTCCTGTATCCCATTAGACACAGCCTCCATCCTTCCACTCCCTGTCTCTATATGTAAAGCCATTGAAAGATTGATGAGAAGGTTCCTCTGGTCTGGCAGTGCCCCCTCCTCTAAGATCAACCACGTCAATTGGTCCCAAGTTACCCTCCCAAAGTCAGAAGGAGGCCTCGGCATCAGAAGGATCAGCGAAGTCAACAACGCAGCTTTCATCAAGTTGGGCTGGCAGGCTTCCACCATGAACACCATCTGGTCTGCATGGTTTAGGGACCGTTACTTCAAGCTCTGCAGCATCTGGAACCCTGCAAATACCATCTATGGCTCCTGCATTTGGAAAAAAGTTCGTCGTCTTGCTCATCTTCTACACCAGGGCAGTGCCTGGGCCTTTGGCAACGGCAAAGACATCAACCTCTGGCATGATACATGGTGTGGAGACAGACCTCTCTCTGCTGCCTTCCCCAATCTGCACTTTCCTCTGGATCAAAGGCTGGCCTCCCTCTTCCACTCTGGCTCTTGGCATATCCCCCTGAATCTGCCAACTCCTGTTCAAGACCTGCTCGACAATGCAACCTCATACCTCTCTCCCAACCACGCTGCTAAAGACAATCTCTACTGGAAAGAGTCTGCCGATGGCCAGCTATCCCTGAAAACTGCCTGGAATGTAATCAGACAGAGAGGCTTCATCCTCAATTGGCCTTCTCTCATTTGGAACGGTATCTCCCTTCCCAGAGTCAGCTGTTTTGGATGGAGACTAATGCTAAACAGAACACCCTCTGATTCGCGCCTGCAGCAAATCGGCTTCTCCTTAGCTTCGAGGTGCAGTCTCTGTCTCAGTGGAGAAGATTCAACCAGCCACCTTTTCTTCTCCTGCCCTTTTGCTCTTTCTCTCTGGCAATGGCTGCTGCTCTCCTCAAATGCATTGCACCCGCCATCATGCTCTGCCTCTTCTATTTGGCATGCTCTCTCGACAGGAAATGACTCAGCTGGGAGGCACTTCATGGCAGCAGTCTTTCTCTCAGTTCTTCATACTATCTGGAAGGCAAGAAATGCAGCATTTTTTGATGACCATCATCCTTCCCTTAATCAGATCTTACTTAATCTGCATGATGATCTGGGTATCTCTCTGAAAAGGATCTCAAAACCTTTTGGCAGCCACCAGCTCACCTCCCTCTTCAGATTTTTGAATATACCTGTAAATCAAAACTACAACTGAATCCTCCCTGGCTTTTGTATCTTCTCAGGGTCTTTTGGCTTTTCTTCTCTTGTATTTTCCCTTTCTTTGAGGCTTCCTTGGCCTCTGTATTCTTTCTTCTCTCTCATTAATACAATTACCCTTTAAACAAAAAAAAGGTAAACTTGCCGATAATTTGACTGTAGATACCAATATAGTGTATGACGGCATTTATTGTCTTACGGTAAGCCTGACCCATGATTGAAGTGATCCCATGAAATTCCATCCGCTGAACAACATTGGTACTCACGATAAGGTGAGCATCGTATGCCAAAATACCTAATGGGGCCCATCTTATGATCTAGTCGAGTGGACCATAGACAAGGATCCCCCCTGAAGGTCACTGATCTAGGGTTTGGCACCCATTTGAACTGGACCATTGGATTGACTTGTACTTATTTTGGATAGTGAGAATTTATTAGTTATTGATCGAGTGGTTATGATGATGATTCGAGCCTCCGTCACCATACACAGGCATGTGGGGTGGAGGTCTTTTGATCACCTCTGGTCCCATCCCCAAGTGGGGCACATAAGAAAGTGTTCTCACCTCTGGTGCTCGGGGGAGGGGGAGGTGTCCCTATATATATGAGAAACGGTCTAATGACATGATGTGGTATACGATGTAACTTTGTAGTGCCCACTTGGATTAGTGCCAACTTTGAAGGGCACGAGGGATTGAATGATCTTATTGGGACTGGGTATGTGCAAAAAAACAGCCCCATCCAATCATCCTAGCCCCTTCATCTTAACAGTCTTCCACATTTGCAATGACTGAAATAAGTAACCTCATTTCACACATTAAACATGATTGGATGGGGCTGGTTTTTGCACATACCTACTTTGCAATAAGATCTTTCAATCCCTCATAGCATTCATAGTTGGCACAAATCCAGGTGGGCCTTATAACACTAGACCATTTCTTTCTCTCTCTCTCTATATATATATGCGGTTTTGACAAGTTAGTCTTTGTTAAACCCAGTTTTGCCAATTCCACTACTGAAATTTCGAAATATCGCCAGAGTCACTTGACTTTGGTCAATATTTTTTTAAAAAACTTTTTTGTGCTATATTCCATAATATCATGGGGGTTGTTAGTGTTTGTACCATATACTTTCTGCAACCTACAAGTGAATTTTCTTTTTTACAAAATACGAAAAAATGACATTTATAAATACACATCAGATCACCATTCCTTGAGTTCTATTATTCGGAAAAAAAACTCCCTAAGACGCTTCATAAAATCCATGACATTATGGGATATTCCCATGATATGATGGGATTTATCAGTTCCTATGACATACTCTGCTCCCCTGATATCGTGGGATCTAGTGAAAAATAGTTTTTTTAAAAAATATTGACCAGAGTCAAGCGATTTTATTGACATTACCTAATTTCGGTTATGAAATTAGAAAAAACAAATTTAAGGAGGACTAACATGTCAACACCCCTGTATAACAACTCATTTTAGTAAATAAAGTCACCCACAATATCCTTGTTCGTGTTCAGTTTGGTGCAGGAGGACAGATGAACTTGTAGATGGACACAATGCTTCACATATAACATATACTGCTCTAGATAAGTGGGAGTCAACGTTGGAGGATATCTTCTCTAACCGTTCTTATGATATGCTTGATGCAGCTCTATCAGACACAGTTTTAAAGTTCCATGTTGACATTCAGGTTCAAATTTTCTTTCTCAGAATAGCTCTAACTTCACAGCATTCACATTGATAACTTCTTTTGCAGAACAAGTGGTGTCAGTAATTAGTTATGTGCCTAGTCCATGTAGTGTCCTGTGTCATTTGACAAGCATTTAGAGAATTCCATTTAACTATATACACACATCATTAACTTTTCCTGGTCTATTATACTTTCCAAAATCCCTATCTAGATTATTTCTCAAAAAGTTACATAATGAGAGTTACCGATGACTTCTTTGATGGATGCTTTGACATGATTGCATTTGATATTGGCCCCCAAATTTTAAGAGAAACTTTCATGCTAATTGACTTTTACTTTTTTTTTTTTTTTTTTGCCTAACAAACATTTGTTGTTGCAAAAAGTCTACTTGGCCATATTTTTTGGCATGAATCTTGGACATGTCCAAGATTCATGCCAAAAGTATGTCCAAGTAACATTATTCTTATTGTTGTAATGAGAAATATGAGAGTGACAGTGGAAAAAACCTGATTGATCTTTTTGTGTATCTAGACTTCACTTGATCAAAGCTTCTCATTTCACATCCCCTCTCTATACGGACTAATAATCCTCATCTATGATACCCGAATACTCAAAATAGGCAACATTTGTGTCATATTGTATCCAATAGTCCACCTTTTATGTGTAAAAGTTGTAACCATACAATATCCATCGGATGTCCTTACCATGTCCATTTTGTATCAAGGCATCATACATCCTAATTCTCATTTGAAGCAGAGTGACTTACATTCACTAGAAGAAGAATTAAAAAAAAAAAAAAAAACATTCACTGGCAGACGACATGGGCTTTACTGGTGGTTTTATCCACCGCTAAAGCCCACTTTTTGAGAAGGAATTTATTTTTCACCGCAAAAACTTCCATGTTTGCTTCCTTACGTATTGTTTAAGAATAGATTCGGTGAAAACTTCCACTGCAAAATCCAACTGTAAACGGCAGAAAAAGACATCCAGTAGGCCACGGCGTCTGCCGTTGAAAGTCATATTTTTTGTAGTGATTGTTGTATCGTTTATATGTAAAAAAAGATAACTATTTTTGCATATAATCAATCCAACAATTCAGACTAAATTTAAGTGAAATTTGGTCTAGTTCCGATAAAGAGGTGTGCATGTGATATGAGTATAGTTTTTATCACACTAATTAAGGTGGGCTCCTCACATGATAAATAAGGTTTTGGTTGCCATCATCAGCACCATACCAACGACAGCATGGTAACAAAAATATGCAGTAGTCATTAAACTTGCCTTCTAATAAGTTTAGCTGTAAGTAAAGATTGAGTTGGACGATAGGAGCATATCGAACATATGCCAAAAAAAATACTGAAAATTTGTACTTTCTTCCCTTATGCATATTTGGGTCTCTGTCCTATACGTTTAAATCATTAGAAGGTGTTTTATATGTTTAATATTGCAATGTTTTCAGCCATTCAAAGATATGATAGAAGGAATGAGAATGGACCTTGTTAGAATATTTAAGCTGTCAGGCCAAAGTTCATCCCGAGGCAGAATCATGCCTTGCTATAGCGAGGGTAGCGCAGGGAGTAGAGTTGGTTCAGGACTCTAAGTGGGAATTTGAGATGGACTTCTTTTCTAAGAGGATTATAATTAGGAGTCTTACGCACGAATTATAGGCTATATATTGGGTGTTTCTCACAATCCAAAGGTAAGAAAAAAAGACACATATCATCTCTCAAGTTCTGAATTAGTGATCAAATTGAGAGAAACTTTTTCTAGAGATTTTTGAAGAGTTGTGCTGCCAAGTACTTTAGAGAGCCAAGTTCTTCTGCATCTCTTGTAGAAGATTATTTTCTTGTGTAGAAGATTTGAGGAGTTAAGCGCTGGATCTGTTGCAATTAACGGTGTGATGTCGTTGAAGCGTGATGCGACACAAGGTAACTTCAGTCTTTAGATAGAGGATATTTAGGGAAGAAATCTGAGTTTCTTATAATTGCGAGATTCATAGTGTTTGATTAGATCTAGTTCGGATCAGTGGTTTTCAAAGTCTACCCAAGACCAAGCAATGGCGGAAGAATTTTTCTCCACCCAAGACAACTCAAATTTGGGTTAGAAAATCTGATTTGCCTAAGGAGTTTGCTCACACTGTGTTGAAAGTTCCAACTACAAAAGTGTGGGTGGCTAATCATAAAAAGCCCTGATCAAGGAAGTCAAGTTCCCACCCCCAGTGCTGATACGAAGATCATAGTGAGGGAAAGTAAAAATTGAGGGGAAGCTAGTGCTGCATCAAGATTGACAAAAGTTGAATGATGATTTTTGTTTGTCAATTATGGACAAATTCAGGGGGAGAAGAATGAAGCCCAAAAGAATTCTACAAGCTAAGGCAATTCAAGATCTACAGAAAGCAATTCAAGATCTACAGTGCTGATTTTTTTTTAAATTCAATGTATTTTGGGTTTTTCTTTTGGATAGATTATATTGTATTAGGGAGATTTGTCCAAGAATTGCCAAAAGGGGGAGATTGTTAGAATATTTAAGCTGTCAGGCCAAAGTTCGTCCCGAGGTAGAATCATGCCTCGCTATAGCGAGGATGAAGCTCGCTATAGCGAGGATAGCGCAGGGAGTAGAGTTGGTTCCGGACTCTGAGTGGAAATTTGAGATGGACTTTTTTTCTAATAGGATTATAATTAAGAGTCTTAAGCACGAATTAGGGGTTATATATTGGGTGTTTCTCACAACCCAAAGGTAAGAAAAAAAGACACAGATCATCTCTCAAGTTATTAATTAGTGATCAAATTGAGAGAAATTTTCTCTAGAGATTTTTGAAGAGTTGTGCTGCTAAGTACTCTAGAGAGTCAAGTTCTTCTGCATCCCTTGTAGAAGATCATCTTCTTACGTAGAAGATTTGAAGAGTCAAGTGCTGGATATGTTGCAATCAATGGTGTAATGTCATTAAAGCGTGATGCGACATAAGGTAACTTCAGTCTTTAGATAGGGGATATCTAGGGAAGAAATCTGAGTTTCTTGTAATTGCGAGATTCATAGTGTTTGATTAGATTCAGTTTGGATCGGTGGTTTTTTACCCAATTAGGGTTTTCCACCTTAAATTTGGTGTTCTTATGGTGTGTGCTTGTGATTTTATTTCTGCTGCATAGTTTATTATTTTTTACACACTAGTGGGTTGATTTATTGAGTGGACCAATCTAGAGATCTCGAACCCTAAACCCTCAGACCTTGTAAAATCAAGAGACAAAAACTTTGGTGAGCTCTATCTCTACTGCTACTCTGTCGCTGGAACTGTGGGTTTAATGAGTGTTCCGGTGATGGGTATGAGTCCAACTTCTCATGCAACTGCAGAAAGTGTTTATGGTGCTTCCTTGGCATTAGGAATTGCAAATCAGCTCACCAACATACTACGGGATGTTGGAGAAGAGTAAGTGAAAACATATATAACTTGCTATCTACTCCTTTTCCCTTCTGAGATATACCAAGTGAACGAACTTATAATCCTTGATTTATTGTTAATCTGCTCCAACTGGTGTTTCTTAGATGGATCCAAATTCTGTTTTATTTTTTATTCCTAATCATTTCTTTCATTCATAGTTCAACACTGTAACCAATGCAATGCTCTTCTTCAATTTTTTTCATTGACCATATTTAAATTCAGCACAGGGAAGATTTTATGACGTTTTGAAGTTACTGAAAAAGGGGTCCCATAGAGAACGTAGGATCTCAGACCACATTGAGCTACCACTTATCCCAAAACCATTTGGTGATGGGAAACGACACAATAATGATTTTATAATTTGTTGATTGTGTTAGGAAGGCATTTGGACATCACTCCACCATGGTTGCACACGAGGACCTAACAGAGAAGTGTTACATGAACATTGTCTATCTTCTATTATTTGATCTTCTATTATTTGACATCAAAGTCATTACAGATTCACCCTTTTTTCTCTTGACGTTGAATGTTAGAATTGAAACAACATTTTCTTCTTGTTCATTTTAAAATTCACAGTGCTAGGAGAGGCAGAATCTACCTCCCACAGGATGAGCTCGCACAGGCAGGTCTTTCAGATGAGGACATATTTGAAGGGAGGGTAACAGATAGGTGGAGGAATTTCATGAAAAACCAAATCAAAAGGGCAAGGAAGTACTTCGAAGATGCAGAGAAAGGGGTAACTGAACTCAATCAAGCTAGTAGATGGCCGGTAATACAAACCATGCATTATTTTCTCAATTTTCCAGCACTCTGTTCTTCATTGAGCATTATCCTTAAGATTTGATTAGTCTCGTTGTCAAAATGCTATCCAAAGTCGCTTTCATTGCTTCATCACCCTTCATCTGCAGATCGATTTGTCCCGTACTGTTTGTTCATTGAATCTCAATTGTTTTTAAGTCTTTTAATGAGTTAATTAGGGTCTACTAAACTCATTCCTAGTTACAGTACTGCATGTTTCATCTGGAGCATAGTCCTCAAAGTTTTATTCATATGAGGAGGCATAAGTGGTAAGTCCCAAATGCTTCATTTGGGGGCACTGCTTCTATTCACAGTTTGTGTCTAATATTGTGGAATGACAGAAGGAACGATTTCATGAACCTTGTAGGTCTGGGCTTCCTTGGTTCTGTACCGTCAGATACTGGATGAAATTGAGGTGAACGATTACAACAACTTCACCAATCGAGCATATGTTAGCAAATGGCCTATACAAAAGCACTTACCAGATGACCAAGAACATTGCTGATATCCTTGCAAATGCATGAGAAACTAGTGTTCATTGATGTGAATGCCAATATTTCTTATATCAATGCTAATAAATTTTCATATACAACCATGTTTCTTGTTGGAACAGTTGTGTTATATGTGATTCACTAACTACTTAACCTCTGGTACGCGGGCCCAAGATGTGGTATGGGGGCCTTTTTTCTTTTTTCTTTTTTTCAGTGCGCGGATTCGAACTTGAAGCGTATCGACTCTGATACCATCCCATATATTCGTTGAAATTGAGTAGCTGAATCCTGACTAACCATTTTTATTATTTTTTCGATCGGTGACTAACCAATTTATGAGCCATATCATTTAATGGTGTGATAATTTAATCTTGGGCATCTCTCTAATATCTCCGATTGGGATTAGTAGCGGTCAGTGTGGGGTTCTCGGTCCTGAGATCAGGACCATGTGTGTGCGGGGTCCACATTTAATGACTGAATACCATGAACTCAATTTGGATCCTCTGGGCCTGTTTGGATAAGCACAAAATAGAATAGAGTGAAGTTAAATTGGTCCTTGCTGTCTAAAATTTCAACTCTATCCCGTTTGGATGGGTCTGGGGATGATAGATGAAGTAATGTTGTGAGCTATATGTACTCCATTTCACTTCAACTCTAACTATTTCCATTTCCTTGAGTAAAAGTAGATTTTACTTCAAACATTAACTTCAAAATAAGCATCCAAATAGAGTGAAGTGAAGTTTTATATTTTAACTTTAACCTACTTCTTTTCACTCCACTCCACATGTGAAATCCACTTCATTTCACTCTACTCCTCATTTATCCAAACACGCCCCTTCATTTCACACCACTCCTCATTTATCCAAACATGCCCTATGAGGAGTGGAGTGAAATGAAGTGGATTTCACATGTGGAGTGGAGTGAAGAGAAGTACGTTGAAGTTAAAGTAGAGTACTTCACTTCACTCCATTTGGATGCTTATTTTGAAGTTAAGGTTTGGAGTAGAATTCACTTTTACTCAAGGAAATAGAAGTATTTAGAGTTGAAGTGAAATGGAGTACATGTGGCTCACAACATTACTTCATCTATTGGGCCAAACTCATCCAAACGGGGTAAAGTTGAAATTTTAGACTGTTAGGGCTCATTTAACTTCACTCTACTATATTTTTTGCCTATCCAAACAGGCCCGATTCACAGAATTTTCTGAGACCAACCCTGTCTGTCGTCGGACAAGGGCTCACCATTCTGAGTCACTGTTCTGGTGTTGGGCCATATCTCACTTCACCTGGCAGCCCAGTGGTGAACCCTTAATTTTCATTTAAGGGGGCTGGATGATGGCTATAATATTATTTTCTTGATTACTTTGCGTTTAAGAGTGACGGTTTTTTTTTTTAATGGGGAATGGGCCATATGGCCATAGCCCTTTACAGGCTTTTCTAAGGTGCATGGGCGCGAGTGCCACCAGGGCCCTATATCTTGATCTGCCCTGTGTGGTGTAGGGTCACATGCATTTGATTAATCTGAAGGTGGACCTAACTCCAATAGAAGTGAGATTTGGCCCATCACTTTACTGGCATCAATTTTTGAGGGTTTTTGGGTTTCAAAGATATAGTGCTAGAAGTTTTTTATTTTTTGATTTTGGATTCAAAGTGGTATGAATTTATAGATTTTGACCTGAGTGGGGTACTATGTAAATTTGGGTTTTGATTGTCCTATCGCAGGTAGCCCTATATATGACTAATTTATACATTTGTTTAATGGTACAAAGGATTCAAAACTAACCTTGGGTAGTTGATCTCAAACATTTGTTTAAGAGCCTGGGAGTGTTGATTTTCAGGTTTGATCCCTCAGCGTACGAGAATTATAAGAAATAGTTTTTAATATCCTTAGACGAAGGATTACTCACTCACAGGTATCAAACCAGACCTCCCTAGAGGCCAGTCAATTCGGCCCTTTGACATGGGGCCAGCCAGGCCCAGCCCCCAACAAGCATTTAAAATGAGGGTTTTTATTTTCTTAAAAAGCCCTAGGGTCAGGCTTGAACAAAATATTACTAGCCCTCTAATTTGAGGACCGGGCTTGGATGGATCTTGTATTCTTCATAATATATATGAAGCCAACATGGGAAATACCCTTTTTAATAAATGGGAAATAGTTTATATCTTGTCCAATGCTAGGAGCTCAACATGCACTCGATCATTTAAAATAATGATGTTTGTAAGAATGATAGTTCAGGTCTTTATCTCCCATCTCAAGTGGGATTTGAGTGTCATAGATAGTAATTTGCTACCTATACTAAAGGTTAAGGACAACTTGTGAATTAATGATTTTCATACATAACGGTGATGCATCATGTTTGTTTGCACTCATTTACGCATCACGTGTGTAAATAGGGGCAGTTTCATTTATAAATTATTTATTATTTTTATATAATAAATATTTTCTAATCTTCAGTCAGCCAACTGAATAAAAGACAATTCTTTTAAATTCGTCATGTTGCTTGTTGTAAGTATTGTCAGTCACAAAGGAGGATGGTTAATGTTCGGTTGACACTTGATGCTCAATAGCAGTGTAATTGTAATAATAATAATAATAATTTTTTTAAATATTTTTTTCATGCCCTGGGCCCGGCCCTGGCCCTCAAGAGTGGGGTAAGGGAAGATTTTCTCCTACAAACATCAGGATACCAATGTCGTCCCTATCTAATTGTCAAAGAGGTGAGGGCCCATCAAAAGATTGAGACCCACCTAAATATAAAGGCCTCCACTGACACATCCGCATAGAGATATGTATCCCATAGGGGGAAATTCGATCCCCTTCACTTGCATCTTATTTGGGATTCAATTGATGGTGAATAAAGATTAGATTACTGTCAAATTAGGCCTACTGCCACATCATTTCCGATGTGATTTGTAAGTGTATATACTAATCAAAGGTAAGCCCAAGTGAGCCCCGTAAAGTTGGATTAAACATGGAAAAATTGCTCTCCAAAAGTTTCTACTTAATCTCATGCCTCTACTGAGAGGGCTTTTCGATCTGCAATAGCAAATCATGGTTAGGGACTTTTTTTTTTTTTTTTTGGTAAAACAGAATTCCAAAAAAGATAACAACAAAACAACAGATAGAAAGAAGTCGATAGGAGCCAAGGCGGGAAAGAACCGTCCAGAAAACAATCGCTACTTGCCAAGGAGCTAAACGGAGCTAAGGAATGATCTACCCTATTAAATTCTCTAGGAATAAAAGAGAACTTAATTAACATATTCAAAAGACTTAGCAATGTTCAAAATGTCGTTGATGAGGGTAATTAAGGACCAATCCAACGATCCATTGAACCACGTCCAACGCGTCAGAAAAAAACTTGAATCCTTGAAAATCCTTTAGCCGCATCATAATTTAGTGCAAAGATGATCGCGAGTGCTTCAGCCTCTTTGGAAGAGTTGGAGACAAAAGCTCTTGTGGTCCAGGTGTATGAATCAGGTGAGTTTTTATAGATATTGATCGTATAGGTATCATTAAATCTATCTTTGCTTGATAGCTGCTAACTTTAAAAAAAAAAAATCATTTAAGCGGTTCATACAAGATAGAGCGGTTGAGAATTTTACCAACTACCCATCCTAGATGCAGGTACATGCATTTTAAGGTGGGTGATTAGAGTTCCCAAAAAAATTCCCTAAAATTCAACATAGAAATCATTTCATTTATGTTACAGGCATCAGGACAAGTCCCCCAGATTATCCTACGAGATTTCACAAGATATAAAAGTGTCTTATTCTTCTTTTGAGATTTCACATTTTCCATCCATAAATGAAAAAAATAAAAAAACCTTATACCCCTAAAATAATATAGATTTTTTTTTTCAATTAAATCCAGAGAGTTCGAACATAAAAATTTTGGTATGACCCTCTCAATGGAACCTTTTGAAGCTTGGATCCAGGTTTGGGTCCGAAGGGTCCATACTTAGCTATATCCAGCTATGGAAGTAATATGTGTAAAATATTATTTATTATACAAAAACACTTATTAATTAATAATAAGTATTATTTTCTTATTTTATACAACTTATACAAATAAGCCACAAAGGATATAAACAACAAAAGGAGGATAGTGTAATATTTCCAAAATGATTCTATGCCTCTCTTTGAGAGGTGGAGTGATTTATAAAGAATATGTTTATAGAGTTTACAAAAGAAGAAATGATCACAATTCCTAGATGTTAGGAAAGATTTTTCAAGAAATCAAATATTTAAAGATATTTGTTTCCTTGTTGAATCATTTGACTTCATGGTCCCTCTATCTTCTGTCTTATAATCAAGGAAAAATTTCAAAATAGTCCTTAACTTTTGGGTGATTTTCAAAAGAGGGTCAAAAGAATTCAATATTTCAAAAACGTATGAAGATTTTCAAGATTTATTTCAATCGGGTCCAATCCGACAATCTATACTCATCGCCGACAACTTTGTATAAACAAAAGTTCAAAAGGACAAACGTGCCCTTTGTGAGTAGTAAGTAGGTAAAAATGCAATTTTCAAAACAATCCTAAACTTTTTAGGTGATTTTCAAAAAAGGACCAAGGAATTGAATATTTCAAAAATGTATGAAAGCTTACAAGACTTCTTTCAATTAGGTCCTGTTAGGAGATCTCCATCCACTGTTGGCAGTTTTTTTTTTTTTATCTCAAAATGAAAAAAAAATCCATTTGATTTCATTCCTTCTCCAAAATTTTGGACCAACTATAAGATCACTTTTGCTTGTTCCAAGTCACTTATATAACACAATGCATTGATTGCACTGAAGCTTACCTTAATAATTAGAGTGCCCAAATATTAAATTGATCATGACATGAAAATTGAAGTTAACTATTGACTAGGTTAATAACTAGTGAAACCCCGTGCTATGCACGGACCACGTAAACAAAAAATGTAGACTTATACATATTATTTTTTCATATTTTTTATACTTTATGTGAGGTGTAAATTGAGTTTCATGAAGCTCGGGCACGTGTAAAAAATATTAAACTAACGATATATTAGCAACAAAATAATAGAATAAAGCAAGTAAATGTAATTTTAATAAGACGGGGTTCACAGTATTCACATTCGTACGATTTATACAAATTGTGGGATTTTATTCTCCTTGCATTTTTTCTTATTTCCTCATCCCCTTCTTCTCTTCAGTGCATGTTATGTAACAGAACGTTAAAAAAAAAAAATGCTTCTCGCCTTGGTTATTGAGGTGTTTAAAATTATGGGTTCCACTTATGAAGACCCAGATCATACCTCACCTTGAAGCTCGCCCAAGGCACTTTGGTATGAGATGTGCTTATATGAATGCTGTTCATGTTTCATTATTTATTTTCATTTTTCGTTTTTATTTTATGAACAATAATTATTTCATTTTGGTTTTTTATTTTTTTAAATATAATTATGCTGTTTGTTCGCCTTTGGCGTTGCTAACATATTAATCAACATTAAGATTCATAATGTATGTGTGGGGTTTATGTATCATTATCTCAATTTTATTTTATCTTTAAGTTATATTTTTTCATGAATGTTGATTAATTTGGGTTTTCTTAATTTTTTTTCTCATTTCAATCACATTCAGCTTTTTTTTTCTCATTTCCTCATCCCCTTCTTCTCTTCAATGCATGTTTGCAACAGAACGTTAAAAAAAACCAATAGCTTCTCGCCTTGGTTATTGAGGTGTCTAAAAATCGTGGGTTCCACTTATGAAGACCCAGATCATACCTCAACTTGAAGCTCGCCCAAGTCTTGGTATGAGATATGCTTATACGGATGCTGTTCAATGGATTTTTAAAGTGGGCCTCACTGATTCTTGTCATTTTATTAAATCTTTAATGTTTTTGGTTATTGGGTTTCATATTATATCGAGATTTATGTTTTGTTTTTAATCAGATGAGGGCTTTTTTCGGCTTCAGTTTTCAAATGGCATTTATAGATGAAGAATCTTGCCCAAAAAGCAAGCGACCTTTTCTCAAAAAAAAAAATCCATCCTTCTCACTGTATTTAGATGGGTCTAAGATGCCAACTGACATTCTATCTCTTAATTACTGAAAGTATGGATCTGATAGATTTTTTTCCTTAATTTTTGCAACCAAGAGGGAATAGTAGCAGCAAGTGAGGACTCCCCCACACGTAAGAGTGCATCAGCAGCCCTATTATCCCTCCCACATTTATATTCAATTGAGTAATCAAACTACATAAGATCATTTTGAAACCCATACATCCCACTGGTCTGATCTAAAATACCAGTGGAGATATGATTCATCACCAGACCATTCCTAGGGGCCCACAGATCCAAACAGCGGCTTGTATCAACCTTCACTTCACTCAAGCCTGGAAATATATGAGGATAGTGAACAGTGGGTCCCATTGGTCCAAATTTCAGATTCCACCATCCATGAGGTTGCCCAAGGGTCCCACATTAGATGGCCATGCCTGATTTCCAATCAGGCAACCAGGTGGGTCCCAGAAGGCCCTGACGATAATAGGATGTAATGCTAGCAATAGTCGCCTGGGTTGCATCATATCAACTGGATGATGGCACAGATGGTGCCCACTCTTCATGGGTCCAGGTCTTCTTGGGTCGGCCATGGGACGCCTTTTGGATCACTGGTCCAGATTTTCTATCAAGTGGACCATGGGGTCCCACAGCCCTTGTCGACTTCTATTGGTATCAAGGAGACAGAATAATTTTTCAAGTTTTCTGCACAGATGTAACATAAAACAGTCCTATAATATATTCCATTACATAGGAACAACAACAAAGAGAAACAATCCTTAATGGAATTTGGAGCGGCTTATGCATCCGCCATCCAGTGGCGTGTTTGTTTTTGGCTGTGAATCGAAAAAAGGTTGTGACCTTTCAGATATGATTGTATTGCCTCATCGCCAACGCTTTCTCCGATTTAGCAGTACTGATCTCGAAATCCATACGGTCCAAAAACAAAACAAAAAAAAGGTTGATTCTTGTTGTGGTGCGAGGTTGAGAAATGGAAGGAAATGGAGGGTTACAACTTTCAGGGCATTTGATTGGAGAGAGAAATCGAAGGAAATGGAGTGTTTCTTCATATTTTCTGTATTTGGAGAAGGAGATAAGAGAGCAGTTACGTAGTAAGAAGTTTTTTTTTTATTTTAAGGAAGTTATGCGGGTCAGTTACTTTAGACAGAGTATAGTGGAGAGAGAGGAGAGTCAGAATGGAAGGATATACTGACAGCTGGCCTGAAGCATGTTAAAAAGTGAGGATTGGCACTTTAAAGCCCTGTGGTTAAACCAAGGCAAAATACATTCCCATAGTTATATAGACTAGAGCACCCACCTAAGCAGTTTAGGACTGTTTTGAAATTTTCCTTTTTACCTACTTACTACTCACTAGGGGCACTTTTGTCCTTTTGAGTTTTTATTTATACAAAATTACCGGCAGTGGGTATGGATTGCCGGATTGGACTTGAGTGAAAGAAGGATTGCAAACTTTCATATGTTTTTAAAATATTGAATTCTTTTGACCCTTTTTTGAAAATCACCCAAAAGTAAAGGGTTTTTTTTTTTTTTGAAAATTTCCCTACAAACGCTCGTGCTCAAACAAAGATATAATAAATTATTATAATAATTAAAACTATAAAAGAAGAATCCACTATTATTATTTTTAAAAGTTTTTAGAAGAAAATAAAGTGGAAAAAGATCTTAATATTTTATGGTAAAAGAAAGAAATTATCTTGAAAAATAATAATGAGAATCTTGTAATATCACACCTATAAAATCTTTGTAAATTGAAAAAAATACATGGGTTGAAAGTCCCCACTAAAAAAGAGAAAATTCTGGATGGAAGCAAAAAGAAAAAATGATACCATTCAAAGAAAGAAAAAAAATGAGGAAAAGAAAATGCGTCCATTTTTCTACAAATACATCAATACCCGGCTGGGGCTCAGTTTGTTATGTACATCGTGTGGAGTGTGAGTGTGGCTAAGATGAGTTCCTCGAAAAGAAAAAGAAAAATGATGAAGTAAAATAAATAAATAAAGAAAATCAATCCTTTAATTAGTTTTCACTTTCCTGTAAAGAAATAAGGTACAAATCAAACCAAAGATGCCATCATTCTTTGGAGCATCTCAGTGTAGATGAATCGATTCAAAAATTAAGAAAAAGAAAAATGCTTTGCCATTCTCGTGTACATCTGAACCATGGATCTTACATACCAGTAAACAAACTTCCACAAAAACAGCTTAATCAATTCCATCATAAGATTTTGTCAAAGCTTGTAGGCTCCATGCTCGTGCTCAGCCCGGGCCCTAATAAAAATAATTTTTTATTTTATTAAAATTAGATATATTTTGTTTTATATTAGTATAAATAATTGGAGAGAGAAAAAGGCATTAAAATCGTACACCTATTGATGACAAAAGGTGCCTAGGTTATAAGATTTGCGTTAAAAAGAAAGTCGATTAAAAACCCTACAAATCTAAGCTGTGCCAGGATATAAAAATGGGAGATGCTCCTATGAGAGATATCTCTCACCTTAAATGAGAGATTGAGTGGGGGCCCTCACATCCATATATCCAATGCCGACAACTTAAATGCGAAGGCCCCCACCCCTATCTCTCATATAAGGTGAGAGATATCTCTCATAGAATCTTGTAATATCGCACCTATAAGATCTTTGTAAATTGAAAAAAATGCATGGGTTGAAAGTCCTACTAAAAAAGAGAAAACTCTAGATGGAAGCAAAAAGGAAAAAAAATGATACCATTCAAAAAAGGAAAAAAAATGAGAAAAGAAAAAACAAATGTGTCCATTTTCCTATCAATACCTGGCTGGGGCTTAGTCTGTTAGGTATATCGTGTGGAGTGTGAATTATGGCTAAGATGACTCCCACACCAATGCACCAAAACACTATCCACTCGTTTTGAGCCTAGTTACCATTAGAACACACCTGCTTGAACCTGCAAATCAAATCGACATCCAACCAAACACTTAAAGAAAGAGAGAGATGTATAAAATCCTTTTATTCTACATCAATGTCCTATATTTATTTAATACATAAAAAAAAGATCCAAGGAAAAAAGGTCCCTCGCATGGGATCTATACCTGGTGCAAGATAACGATAGAGAGAGCAATTTGTTTGCTTTCATCAATGTTGAGGCTCTGGATTTTACATGAATGTTGAAGCATTAAAACTAACCTCATTGCAAGCATGTGCTATAAGTTTTATAATTTAGAAGTCCATTAAATTAACGGCCTATTGTAGGAATTTCAATGGGCCCGTTTCCAGACTGGCCCATTTCTACTATCAATAGGGATTGAACGGCCTGAGTTCAAGTATATATCAGGTCCTAGATACTAAATTTGAGCCTGCCCACTCAAAAAATATGGGTGGGGTGAGACTGCCCCTTAAAGGCCGGGGTCAAACTAAGGTTTGAGTCCGGGTGCACATAGGATCATCCCAGCTCAAACCACACGATAAAAAAGTACTGAAAATTTATGACAACTGTTTGAAGGCCTCGGTTCAACAAATCCTCAAGTCCATTTAACATTTGAGTCAGGTTGATAAGTTCTATGAGGTGGTCCCACTAAGATGGTGCATGGGTTAGATTTATTAAATTCCCTAAAACTTTTGTGGGGTAACACATAAGTAAAACAGATTGATATTATATAGTGGCCCCCCTTAGAAGGGTCTTTTGTGTTATTTTTGCAAGATTAATTTTAATTTTAGGAGATATTGATTGAGAGACTTTTAGGAGATAGAAGATATGGATAGATACTTTTGGAGAAAAAATAGTGGAATGTGATGACATGGCTCCTTAAATCACTCTAAGTTTTTTATGTGTAATTATTTAAAAGGAGAACTCCTTCCATGATGACATGGCACCCCTCACAGCCCTCCTCCACCGTTTGCTTTAATATATATAACTAGCAACAAACGCCCGTGCTAAATCCGAGCAAAAAATCAAAATATGTTAAAATTTAAGAATTCTTTTGAAATATTGTTAAGATAAAATAAATATAAAATAGTTTTTTTTTATTATCTTTGAATATTAAAAAAATTTCTATGTATGAAAATAAATATAAAATGAAGTAAATTTACATAACACGATGACCCCTTGAGGCATTGACCATTACGACCGTCTCATTTACGGGTATATTATACCATTGATGATTGAATATTTAAGAAAATAAAATAAACCGGATAGATCTACATCTAATAAAAAGAACCAAAAGAAAGGGACAAAAAAATTAATGTGTTTGATCCATCAGTGGGGGCTACCCTTGAAATGTTTTTAACGTGTGGGACCCACTGATGGCTCTGCATCCAAAGAAGAAAAAAGGGAAGATAAGAAGAAAGGAAATGGAAATCAAATGATTTCATCCTCAATGGGCCACACACCATATTTGGATTTATGGTGATGGAACAATTGGCCCCCAGAGATGATAAGAAAAAAAATTGAAAAAGAGGGGGGCGAACAAGTGTAAGAGAAGAAAAAAAAACATAAAAGATGTACATTACATGGGATGAGTGTACGTGGATATAGATATGAGTCATCATAGTATTTTTCTAATCTTTCTAACTCATGTGCACACAAATGACATCCTAATAATTATCAAAGAAATTAAGCTTGTGTATGATACCAACCCAGTCTGATTGCCCACTACGGATACATATTGACCTAGAAAACTAATATCTATACATAATCCATGAGTGGGTCCCACTGCAGAAATAAGTTAAATGTGCGGGGCCCACTAATGGATTTGCATCCATTAAGAAACCAGACAACGGGGCTTGCCTCCCTCCATCAGTTGGGCCCACACTTGGAAAAAAGGAGTTAAGAGAAGGCCATTGAGATTTCATCAAATACTGGAATCCAATCTTGAAATATATTTAATACAAACTGGTGCCCACTACTGGAACCATCCATTTGGGAAAAAACTGAAAGGAGAGTAAATGAGCTTTATTAATCCATGAGTGGGACCCATTGTAGAAATAAGTTAAATGTGCGGGGCCCACTAATTGATTTACATCCATTAAGAAACCAGACAACGACCAACAGGCTTGCCTCCCTCCATTAGTGGGGCACACTCTTAGAAAAAAGGGGTTAAGAGAAGGCCATTGGGATTTCATCTAATATGAGAGTCCAATCTTGAAATATATTTAATACGAACTGGTGCCCACTATTGGAACTATCCATTTGGAAAAAAAAAATGAAAGGAAAGTAAAGGAGCAACGGCTTGGATTTCATTTATCGGTAGGGCCTACAAAACATATTTAACATGAGACCCATTGATGATTGAAGATCTAAGGAAAAGAAAACAAATCGACTGTAAAGATTTACTTATAATTTGGATAATGGCAAGAAATAGGACTCAAATTCAAACGTTCATAAAAATCTCTTCTGAAAGAGGTTTTAGGAGAGAAAGAGTAGCCCAAAGTGAGGTGGTACCTTAAAATAATGTGGGTTTTTTGTGCATATTTTTTTGAAAGGAGAGACTTTTTAGGGATGATGTGGCACCCCTCACAACCCACCTCCCCCTTTGTTTTAATATATATAATATAATTGTATGCCCTCTCAAGCTGATGGGAGGGAAATGCGTATCACTTCCTCCAACATTGTCACACCATATAATTGGGGTTTGAGCCATAGGAATATAAGGGTCGTATTGCATAATGTGTCAGGGACTTGTATTCAGACTCTTTACTGCACTTGGCCACAACATGTTATATCGTCCTGAAGTAGACCGTTGATCATCTGAACTGCCAGCCCAATCAGCATCTGAAAAACATGTCAATGTCAAGTTGGATGATTAATTAAAGATGAGTCCATGATTAACAGCGCCTTTAATATATCAGAAAACACGCTTTATAGCTATCCAATGATCAGTGGTTGGATTGTGCATAAATTGACACACTTGATTGACAACGAAGGCAATGTCAAGTCTTGTGCAAGTAAGATATTGAAGGGCACCCACCGCACTACGGTATTCAGATGGATCTGGAAGTGGGTCTCCATCCAGTATAGTGAGCTTACCGCCACTAACAACAAGAGAGGAATATGGATTAGCTCCATCCATATTAAATTTGCACAGTAACTCTATACCATGTAAGATTTCCAAAATGATTCGCAGCCTCTCTTTAAGAAATCCTGTGATTTATAAAGAACGGTAATATTCAGGTGAGAACTAGTTCTCAGATATTATATGAAAACTTTTTTGTGCGGCCCAATTGTGGGCCCCAGTTGGAGATGAGACCAGGGTGAATGGAAAGATCTATGTGAGACCACCCCAAGTATCAAGTTTGACCCCAAACCCATGCCCTTAACCCCTTCATTCGTGGCCCACAAGTTTAATGACTTCATATTCAAAAAGTTATTCAACCCTCGATCCAACGGTTCAGTCCATTCGGATGTGTGCCGATCCTTGTGATTAGTGATTATCAGGAGGTTCCCTATTGGTTGTTAGGTTTGAATGGATTGCTAATTACGTCTCGCAAAAAAGTTCTCATATAATAAATGAGAACTAGTTCTCACTTGAATAGAGAGTAAAAAAAAAAAAAAAAAAAAAGGAAATTATCATATTTCCTAGATGTTGGGGAGAGATTTTTCAAGAAATTTAATATTCAAAGATATTTATTCCATGTTGAATCATTTGACTTCATGGTGTCTCTATCTTCTGATGTGGCAGTCTTATCATCAATTATGCTAATAGTTAACACAGGTGGTAGAGACTCGGGCTTGTCAAAGGGTCACATGTGTGAATCCAAGAACTGTTTCTCTTGGACCCATACAACTTAATAATGGTTGTGAAGGGCACTTCTTCGTAGTGGATTTTGACAAATATAAATTATACATTACACAACATACACATGATGGTGGTACCAAAACCACCTGCGGCATGAACCAATGGACTGCACCTAGAATTTTTTTTCTCTTTTTGTGTATTCCTGAGTTTGGGCTCAAATTAAAAATCTATCCAAATCTTGAACCTACATCTGAATTTTCTTTTCAATTTGGGCCTGAACGTATTTCACGATCTGTTTTGCATAGATCCTATTGGTTAATACTCTATACAAAATATATACAATGTATATTTAGATTCAGATCAGGCTTAAGTTGGGCCCACATCCAACCTGACCCTCACAAAGTAAAAAAAAATAAAAAATGTCACAGTATTACGACAGAGAGACGTTTAGATGAGTCATGAGTGTAAATGGCCTTTCAGTCAACGTGTTCAGATTCAAGTCATTAGGAAAAAGAGATTGCATTGGAATGTATGTTTATTATTATAATGCCATGAATGCAATGGAATTTCTGTACTTCTCCATGTTTCTCTTTCTTTATGTAGTAGTTGGATGTGAGAAGAAAGAAACATTCACGTAAAGACATGAAAGAGAATCTTTCTTCCATACAAAACACTACAGAGGAGATGTATTCTGTTTTATGTCATTGTTATTTGAAATTTCAAACATTCTCCCCCCTTAATAGTAAATAGAACAGAAGAGGGAAGAAGGAAACAATGGAGACCATCTTTTTCATACTTGATCACAAGCATGTGAGGAATAACTCTTACGACCAGTTTGTTTCATCCTATTTAATTCCTACCAATTGTAGACTTTGTATTCTTTATTAATTACTCAAGCATGAAGAATAAAAGGCGGATATTAAAAAATGACCATCAAGTAACCGCTTTATTAGGATATAAATTAATGGAATATGAAAAATGAATATCCATCCATCACCCCAGTATTTCAAATCATAGGAAAGTCAATGTTTTATATACATTTCTTTCTTATTTGCTTCACGTCTTACCTCATATCCTTTTGACTTCATCTTTTTAATGATCCTTGAGTGGAGACCATTTGACCATGAATTAACTACTGTCTTTAATTCCTATTTATTCTATCTATTAAAATAAATGAGCACATTTTGCACAATGCCCTATCCTATTGGGTGCAGTGGAAAAAGGCTACAATTTTCGTCAATTTTCTATAGCGAGGCACGGTGCTTTTTCTTGCAAAAATAGAGAAATCTAAACTAATTAAGTTTTCTCAAGCTTGCATAATACTGCCTCCTGGTGTTGGAACTACTTTTCTATAGCTCCATATAATTAATAAAAATCTACAAATTCAAAAATCCCAGCATTACCCAAACATTTACATGCCCCAAGATTCGTCCAGAAACTTACATTGAACAGTGGTTATTGAATCTCAATATTTTTTGACTTTTTTGTGAGACTTTTTCACCGCTTTATATATTGAATTGACGGTGTCACATGAGTGACTAACTTCTGCCTATTCAATTTTTTATAAGATTTCAGATCTCTGATAATGCAATTGTACTCTTAGGGTCATGAGTGAGTCCACCTATAAAAATCAAAAGCTCTCAAAAAATAAATACCCCCACTGTAGTGACCTCACATAACTCCACTTGAATTGGGGTCAGGGCTGCAGTTAGATTGATCACTTAAATAGAACTTAATGAACTTTTATAATATTTTATTTATTCACGTATTTGTAATTAATCAATAAAAAAATGGGATTGTTGTGTGTGTGCAAGCGAAAGTGCGAAACCTACGATTGAACAATCATGCCATACAAGAAGAGACGCGGATTTTACGTGATTCGCTGCATCTACGTTTTTAGCGTCTAAGGTTACAGATTACCTCATATATATATATATATATATATATATAGGGAGATGCTTCTGTGAGAGATATCTCGCACCTTATATGAGAGATAGGGGTGGGAGTCCTCACATTTAAGCTGTTGGCATTAGATATGGATGTGAGGGCTCCCACCTTATCTCTCATAGTAAGATAAGGTGAGAGCATCTCTCATAGGAGCATCTCTCATGTATATATATATATATATCTAATCTCTACTTTCTTTGTCCCTAAAAAAACTTCGGTACAATGATCAAAATACCATTGACCCTGAATCCCGTTATTGGCTAACTCAATGGACTACTCCGGTATATCCGGAATACAAGACATAGACCCAACATGGCCTAACTCGTATTATATATATAGAAATTTGGAGAGGGTCCATCGAAGGAGCATCTATTTTGGGTTATTCAAGGGAGACTTATTTCTCTCGAGTCAAAGCCAGAGAGCCGAGGATCACATTTCAATCATATTAAAATGTGTTATGGCACTTTTTCTTCCTGCAAAATCTGCCTTTCTAATTTCCTTTCACCCTTTACACAAGTGAAAGAAAGCAATAAATTGAAACCCAAAAAAGTACATATAAAAGCTCCATAACGTTTTTAGTACTAAACAATGACACCCCAAAATTCTGAAGAAAGTTATTGAACAACATACCCACAACGCTTTCTTTCTCTTCTCTCCACTTACATTCATGATTGATCTCACTGCAAGTTCCCACCTCCCAAACATCGATTCACATCAGCAGCATTCATTCCCGAACCCAAAGAGCCAATGCCCAGATGCTGCTCTCTTTGCGAAATCGTTCTGCTTATGCCTCTCACCATCCCTCCCACACCAAGGAAGTCTCTGGTTAGTCCATCTGATCCTCCCATGTTACACAAGTTTCTGTCCAAGGCACCAAATCCATTTGGCAGAGAGTTCATGATTAGGTTTTGTAGGTGGGTTTCATTTTCTACCTGTGATCTCAAGCTCTCATCGCCTCCACTGCCAAAACTACCCTGGAAGTTTGTTTGCATGTGCTGTGACCTGTCATCTTTTGCAGTGTTTGTGGATGAGCTGCTGAAGCCTCTTAACAGAGACATGTTGGTTGAACTTGTGGTTGCACCCATCTGAGCTGCTTTCTGAAGTAAAGCTGTTGCTGACATCTGAGGAAGGACAGAATCATTTTGGAAAGAAGGGTTATAAAGAGAGGAGGTACCTGATCCCATCTGGGTGTTCATCATATTGCTCAATTGATCAGGAATTAGTAACCCAGATGGATGTGGATTGCTGTTACTGTTGTTACTATTGATGCTGCTAGTAGTAGCACTATTGGAGAAGAAGCTGAGGTTGAGGAGATTCACAGAAGAAGAGTTGTTGGTGTTGTTGCCTTGGAGATCAGGAAGCTGCATCAGCCCATGGAAGGGCTTGCTCTGCAGTAAGCTTTGGTGGGGTTGGGGTTCATTGAAGTTTTGGTTTGATGAATGAAGGAAAAAGGAAGAGGATGGTGTCGACTGTGGCGGGTGGAAGGATGATTGGCTTGAGGGAGATATAAGTTGATCAAACTGTACCCCACCAGCACTGCCTAGCCTCAAGAGATTAGTAGATGGGTGGTTTTGGTCTTGTATTGAGGAGAACTGAGAACCCAGTTGAGGTAGACTTAGGGTCATGTTGCTATTTCCATGTAAATGACTTCCCATTGTGTTGAGGACACTGGGGAACCTTGCACTCTCTTGAGCCAGTGCATCACAAAAGGCCCTGTGGGTGATGAAGCTATCCCTCCTGCAATTTTTGAGAAAAATAAAGCATTTGATTGCATGAATGGCATCCAAGCAAACTGCAAGTTTTACTTCAATGAGTAGTTTGTGAGTGGTTGAGGAAGAAGAAAGATCAAATAATTGTTTGCAAACATGGTTTACTACTATATCAGCCTACACAGAAACCTTTACATGTATGCAATAAATTGGTTACACATGTATCTGTTTATTTTGTCTCTTTTTTTTACTATTTTTAAAAATAATATAATTATGAAATTGAAATTGAAAAGTCTTCAATTTTAACTACTTTAGGGTGCTATAGATGTAGATAAAATAAAAAGAAAGAGAACATAAAGGTGGTGATAATAGAGTTTAAATGCAGTGATTAAACATAGAGAAAATAGGTATTGGTCATGGTTGGGACCATGAACCAAATACAACTTGTTTCAAACTAGAGAATTGCAAATGAATAAATCCATGGTAAAGTATACTTTGTTATTGGATTAGGCTTGTTCTTTTTCTTTTTGCAGTGTTAGTACATATTCCATAATTTCATGAAAATTAAGATTGAGTACACTTCAATTGAAGCAAGAAACACGGAAGAAAACTGGATGCAAGAAAATTCTTCACAAAAATAAATTTTATAGAGCAACTTTCTTCACTAAGTAGATGAAGAAAGACAAGTATTTCTCACTTCTTTTTTGATCTAATCCCATGCAAGAACTTTACAAACAGAAAGAAGAGTTTGAAGGGATCCATTCATTTTACTCAACTACAGAAAACATAAAACCAATGGCAATGCAATCAATCTTCATCACTTCAACAAGATACTAAAAATAGACCCAGGAAAATTGCAGGACGCAAGAAAGAGACAGAAAATAATGAGATGAAAGAATTTTTCTACCACTTGCAATTCAAAAATGATCGACCAATCAGGAAAGAGGCCTATTTATAGGACTGTCTATACAGTTAATAATGTGAAAGAATTTTTGCAGGAAGCATGAAATCCTTCAATCAGGAAACCCATTTCTAGGACTTCTTCTTCGATTAATGCTACAATCCATGAAACGTTTGTTTCTCCAGGTGAGAATGTCACCATATAAAATGAAAATCACCAACATTTGGCTTCATTGCTTGGCATCCAACCGCAATGAATACAGCAATAACTGTTTCTTTTCTAAAGATGGAAATCGGTACTGGTATGGCAAAATCCATCAATGGCAAACCCCATTTGGCACTAATTTCTCAATCACTGTAACACCCATATGAGAGAGAGAGAGAGAGAGAGAGTTAACGTTTACATCCGAGTGGAACCTGCAAAACGTAACCCAGCTCACATCTAGCCAACCCACAAGAGAACAAACCTGCTAACCCTCTTTACATGGCAACACGTGACTTCGAAAGGTAAGAGGATCAAAAGTGGCGATGGTTCCAAGGAGAAAACTCACTACATTTTTCTCTTCTCCTTTGAAATCTCTATGACCATGGCAGTTCCACAGATAATTCACGTGGGAGCAGTTCTACGTTTCTCTCTCTCTCTCTCTCTCTCTCTCTCTCTCTCTCTCTCTCTCTCTCTCTCTCTCTCGATAAAAAAAAAAAAATGGATAGTAAAAAAGAAAACCTGTTACTGAAAATCCATCTCTCTCTCTCAATAAAAAAAAATGGATAGTAAAAAAGAAAACCTGTTACTGAAAATCCATAGAAATTAATAGAAAAGAAACTACCTCTCTCCATCTTTCATATATCAACAGATCTTTCTGCCTTCTGTCAATTAAGGAATCTATTCATAACAAACCTTACAAGCAAGAACTGGGGAGAAAATTCCCTCTCCCATCAGACCTCACCTCACCCAATATCATCTTCCACCAGTATTCTTCCTCTTAAACTCCATTACCATCTTGCAAACTCCTAATACAATGAACAATATATACCAGCAGCAGCAGCAGTAGTAATAAGTGTGTCATTTACCTTGAAAAAAGGGTTCCACAGTCACATCTATATTCTCTGGTGCCGCAGGTTTTGGAATGTGCTTTCCAATCAGACTGCACTGCATATCTCTTGGAGCACTTATCACACTTCCACTTCTTCTCACCATGTTTTCTGGAGAAGTGCTTCTTGATGCCTGTGAGGTCTCCAAGAGCCCTTGAAGGGTCATGGTGAACGCATGTTGGCTCTGGGCATAGATAAACTTTCCTCCGCACCTCCTTTGTAGTCTTCTGTTTCAGCTTCCATGGAAGGTTGTGGCCTCTCCTATGCAGCTGTAGGTTCTGTTCTCTTTGGAAACCCTTATTGCAGACCTCACATATGAACCTGTTTGTGGCCATGAGGCTCTTGGGGGACAGTGCAATAACCTCTGCATCTGGATCTGTTGAAAACAAAAATGCAAAAGTAGAGATAGAAATAGGGGGAGATGGTTAGAGAGATGGGAAAATCAAAACCCTAAAAATAAGATAAGGGTCATTATTATTTGTATGTAGATACAGCTACTTGCTTGGTTTTCCTGGGAGATTCCTCTTCTTCTTCTGGGTTGCTGTAGTTGTAGCTATTGAAGTAGTTGTGGAGAACTGTTGTTGTATCATCTGGTTTTGTTCTTCTTCTCTGACGCCAAAGAACGGCGAAGACGATGAAGAAGCAGCCATCTTAGATGATCCTTTTTGTCCTAATCTACTTGTTCTTCTTCCTCTTCTCTATCAACGCACCCTCAATTATCTAGATCTCATAAAATTCTTTCCACCTTACATGAAATCTCAAGTCCTTTTACAGCTCCAACCCCTCCCACATAGGAAAAAACCAAAACAAACAAATGAAATAACAAGACAATCTAACTTCCACTACATGGGTCTTGATCCACCTCTCCTCTACTCTCTTTAACTCTCCCCCCCAAAAAAAAAAAAACAAGAAGAAGAAGAAGAATCCAACCTACTGTTACACTCAAGGGTTGGATAGAATGAGAGGGGAATAAAAAATAAATGATAAAAAGACAAACCAACCCAAAGACCTCTTTCCTTCTCTACTCCATTCCTTCACCTTCCTTTCTCTTCTTTCTATTGGAATTGAAGTGGGGTTTCTTCAACTTCATCTAGTTTTGTGATTTCTACCATTTCCTTGTTGCTGCAGTCTTGCTGAAATTGCATAATCTTTCTAACCACAATAAAAATACAAAAATGAACATTAATTGAGAGATGGATTGGGGCCACCGACTTCTTGAAGCCTTACCCTCTATTCCCCATCTCCTTCTCTAATATCGTATCTTATTCCCCATGTCCGGACAAACCATCCTTCCATCACCCTCACTTCAGTTAAGATTTTAAATGGAAAAGAGTAAATAATGTAACAAACAGCATCTCTCACATTTCCCATACTGACCTCACCTTTCTTTGGAGATGTAAATGGGTAAGACCAGATTGGCTCAGTTGCTGACTGGCTCGACATGTTTGCTGGAGTTGGTTCTTGACCGAATCGCGAGCAGGCCTCAATTCTGAATCATGCTTGAATTCTAGGAATGTAAACGGGTCGGAAACCTCCGGGTAAATGTAGAAACGGGGACCCATTTACATCTCTATTTAATTCTATTAGTTGGGTTCTTCGGATGGTCAAGTAAATGGGCCCACTATTAACTTGACCTCAAAATCTTGGTTTAAAAATTTGAAGCCAAAGCCCAAGCCCAAATTCATTTAAAATTTTAGAACTATTCTTTTTGTAAGATTTTTTAGATATAATCTTTTGAATTGAAACCTGGACTGGATACTTGAGTTCTTTGGTCGGGTCCTGTGGTTACAGCCTTACAAGGTAGATGGGTATTGGTTTGAGCCAATGGGTTGTGGGAATATAACCCGACATGGTCGGGGGTATGGCTATATATTTTGTCATGTCAGCCAGGTTGGATCTCAGATTTCAGTCCTCCAGAGTCATCATCACCTAATAGGCTAATTCCAAACATAATAATAATAATGAAGGCTGGAGCTTACAATAAAAGAGCTAGCACCACATTTACTGAGGATGGGCCTTTTCAGAGTTTAAGACATCTTCTCCCCATTTATTTTATTTTTCAAAATGGCATGCACATTTTGAAGTTATGTGTTAGTATTCTTGTTGCAAAGCTATAACTTTTTTGTGATGCAAGGCTTTGGAGATCTTGACTATAGTGAATTCGGATGTCGATTGGGAGTTTGAATCATGAATTCCAAACCTCCACAAAAAAGTCTCTGACTCCCTGTGTGTCTCCTACATGTTTCCTATGAGTGGAATGTACATAATTACACACTATGGGGGGTGCCCTATGATAATTCAAACCCTTCAAAATGAATATCAATCCCTCCCATGATTTATCCTCATATTTAGTTCAATATAAATTGATCCCACTATATGACTAAGCAAATGGTTGCGCGATTAATATATATAATCAATAGTACTTAAGATTACTCATGGACAGTGCCTAGGAGACAGTCAAGAGATCCCGACCTCTCATAGATATATTAAAATTAGAAAAAACTTACACCAATAAAGGAAGAGAAAGAAAAACCATGCTTAGGTATATAGGAGATATATACCCAAACACCAGCTACAACAAAATAAGAGAAGCCTTCAAGGCTGGGATCCTAACAACCCCTTGCTTGGCTAAAGCATCTACCATACAATTAGCTGATCGACTCACTTAAGAAAAGGTCATCGAAATGAAAGAAAAAAGATTTTATCTCATTGAAAATGAACTGAAATTTTCATGAACCCTTTTTAGAATTAACACATGAGATGGCGTTGAGGAATCACTTCTCACATATTACTGTCACTTTCAATCAAAATATATCACATCAATTAAGATAGCTTTACATAAATGAGTAGAATGCTTTTGAAATTTGAGGAAAAGGCCACATCTAACGTGGGGCATTTTGAGTGGAAGAGATAGGAGCTTTTTTTTTTTTGATGCCGCCATTGGATCTCTCAAATGATAGCATCAATGAATGAGAGAGGAAAACAACATAACTTCATTAGCAATATAAGCCTGGTTCCAGGTATTTAGGTTATATTTGAGATTGGTTGAGGAATAAAGAGTTTCTAAAGTACAAAAAAGATAAACGCAAAACCATTTAAATTGGTTTAGATATGCGGGTTGACCGTAACTCGACCTATCCAAATGGATTTTATAGGTCAATCCAAACTCATATATATATATATATATAGGATGCGGGTCAGGTTGGATTTTGCCACCTTGCTTACATTGAATACCTTGTGCTTTCAATTTTAAGCCTCTATTTTTTCTCTCATTAACGAGATTTGTCTGAAGCCATGACAGAAGTGATTCCTCTTTTTTAATAAAATGGTTTATATGAATCCAGTGAGCACCAAATTAAGGTGATTTTCATCCATAAAAGCTTTATACATTTTTTCTAGTTTTTTAGTCCAATCATATACGATGGACTTGCATACATAGGAATTCATATCATAAGAGGTTAAGAAACGAAGACCAAATATGATTATACAAAAAATACCAGCAAATAGCCTCTTCCTTAATGGGAATTTTGAGTCAAAGGAAGATAGAAATAAATCCCCGATTATAGCCCTCGTAATTCAAGCTCTAGGAAAGTCAAGGTCCCATAGCTACCTTATATCCTTCACCCCCAACTCATTTATTCGCATCTTACCTCTTTAATAATTCTTTGGTAGAGCTCATGGAGATGAATTCCTATATATTTAATACAAGCAAATAGGTTCAACGTGTTGTTTGAGGGAAAATGGTTTCGGTGAGCAATGGGATGCAGGAAAAATGAATTGGCGCTTTAGTAATGGGGCCTGTTCATGAATTTGGGAAGGGAGAGTTTGGGATGGGAAATTCTGCATCCCATTGTTTTGTAAGAGAAGATTCACTATTAATCGAGTTGTTTGTAAAATTTATGTACTTGTTCTATTGTAGTTCATAGTTTATATTTGCAATTTTTAGTAATTGAGTGAGTCAAGAGTCTTTTTTCTTCAAGTTTGTGATATATGTTCCTACTTTTTCTGGGGAGGGAGTTCATTGTTCCTCAAAGACGATGGTCTCCTTTTTCTTTTCTTTTTTTCTATCCATCCGTGACTTCATAGAATTGGACCACTTGATAAGTTGTCAATCTTATAGTTGTCCTTAGTCCACCTAGAGTTAATGTTGGACTAAGTGAGTGTGGCCCACATAACCACATGGGCTCACTTATTTCTAGAACATCTAATAAAGTATATTTTTCCATGGTCAAAGGATTAAAAAAAAAAAAAACTTATCTTTACAAGTTGCTTATTGGGAGACATGATTGGAGAGATTTTTGAAAACTTATTTTTTCTAATTTTTTTTTTAAAGTAGATTTACTCAGCCCAAAATACAGGAACAAAAATCATATCAACTCAAGTAACCGCATGAACATGACAAGAGGATGAAAATGGGTCGGTTTGGCTTCAGCCTCGGACACTAATGCCCTTGTCTTAAAACTTGAGTATATTATTTCACCAAACATTTTCAACTGCGCACGTCCACAATCTTTACCTTGGATAAATATTCTCATTTATTGATAAATACTCCTAGATAAAAACTTATATTTGAAGAGAATATTCAATATTTCTTTAAATTAAAAAGACCAATATTGGTTAAACCCATCACCAAGTAGGGAAAGTATGAGTCAACGGGTGTGAGTTACTTGACATCGCCCACTTGGGAGTTGATGGAGTTGCATAAGACATGGATTTGCTCCATGTCTTGTGTTAAAAAACACCCGAAATTAGCTCAAAATCACCATCTGTGTGGAGTTAATAAGCACCACAAAAAATTAATCATGTTAAGTCAAAGACCTTAAGAAAAAAAAAAAAAAAAGCCCTTGACATTGCCGACATCCTTACCCATTGCGTCCCGAGTCTGCCTAAAACTCAACTCTCTCCAGTGAATCAATGTCCTCTGAGTCAAGGCCAGTGAGTCGAGCTTTTGAACTATACAGATCAGACCCATTCACAGACCTTGGGTTACAATTACAAAAGGATGGATCATATCATATGAACTATGAAGGGATGAAGTGGAGGAATGGATAAGGGTGTTGTGCCTGTCGTTTTCCAGACAAGGGTCTTGCATCCTGTAAAAGATTCCATGTCTCTCACTCTATTGCTGGAGTGGGGCCCAGGAGGCTGTAGCGGCCATGGGTCCCACGCGGCAGATGCGGATTTCCTGCTGGTTCCCTCGCAAACGACGCTGGACAAGACACAATCCTCAGCCCAACCTGTCAGTGTTGGAAGGGGACTCTTAGTTCATTTTTGCCATTATTTCACACCGCCCCCCCTCCAATTTACAATTGAATTTGAAAATAAAAGGAATGTTGGTGACGTCCCAAGATTTGGTTTTTAGTGAAAAATAAATGCAGGGTGGTCACATGTCTCTTTATCTGAGTGGTAAAGAGCGGCGGTTTCATTAGAATTTCAATTCATATTCTCAATTATAAGATTTTACTCCTCCAAGGAATTGTGAAACAAATCTCCAATTGGGTTCTCTAAACATGCTTAAAAGAACTCACTCATGGCATGCATGAGTAGAGCCTGAAAGAAATATTTAGGGGTTCCCGATTTCTAGATTGATTTACTCAAATAATCAGACAAAAGTGTGCAAATAATAAAAACTATGCAGCGGAAATAAAACTCAAGCACACACCACAAGGACACCAAATTTTAGGTGGAAAACCCTAACCGGGTAAAAAACCACCGATCCAACCTGGATCAATAATCAAGCACTATGAATCTCGCAATTACAAGAAACTCAGATTTCCTCCCCAGATATCCCCTACCTAAGGACTGAAGTTACCTTGTGTCGCTTCACGCTTCAACGACTTCACACCGCTGATTGCAACAGACTCAATCCAGCACTTGACTCCTCAAATCTTCTACGCAAGAAGACAATCTTCTACAAAGGATGCAGAAGAACAGGCTCTAGAGAACTTGTCAGCACAACTTCTTAATAAATCTCTAGAAAAGAATTCTCTCAATCAAATCTCTAACTCAGCACTTTGAGAGGTGAGGTGTATCTTTGGAATAGCCCTTGAGTCCTTTAAATAGCCCTTGGGACGTGCTTAATATTCCCTAATTTGATTAGGATTAAAACCATCAGTTTGAGCACTATTAGAAAAGTGGTTTCCACTTTTTCCGGACTACCTGCGCCATGTCCGCTCGAGCGGAACCTTCATCCGCTCGAGCGGATGAGGTACTGCCACAGCAGTCCTGACATGCCTATTGACAGCCTATAATTCTAACAATCTCCCCCTTTTGACAATTCGTGGACAAATCTCCTAGAACTATACAATAAGATCTACCCAAAAGAAAAACCCAAAATACAATAAATTTTTTAAACAAAAAAAATCAGCACTGTAGATCTTGAATTGCCTTAGCTTGTAGAACTCCTCTGGGCTTCATTCTTCTCCCCCTGAATTTGTCCATAATTGACAAACAAAAATAATCATACAGCTTTCATCAATCTGGATGCAGTAGCTCCCCCTCGATTTTGACTCCCCCTCAATATGATCTTCGCATCAGCACTGGGAATGGGGACTTGACCTCCTTGATCAGGGCTTGTTATGAGTAGCCACCCATACTTTTGTAGTTTGAACTTTCAGCATAGTGTGAGAAAACTCCTTTGGCGAATCAGATTTTCTAACCCAAATTTGAGTTGTCTTGGGTGGAGAAAAATTCTTCTGCCATTGCTTGGTTTTTGGTAGACTATTCAGCTTTTTGCAATGGGGACGAATGTGTCCTTTCTTTCCACAATGATGACAAGTGGATGTGTGTGCAGCGCGTGACACATTCTTTTTCTTGAAACTACTCGACACATTGTGTAGAAGTGCATTATGTGGAGTAGTATGTGCAACACTTGAAACAAAAATTGTTTTACCTTTAGTATTTGAAGTGGATGCACCATGATCATAACCAAGACCGCTTCTATCAAATTGAGACTTCTGACTGCACAAGATATTTGTAAGATTTTTCGTACCAATGTTCATCTTGTGTAGAGAAGCTTTTGTTACTTCTAGCTCGGACAAAGTGATCTTTAGTCTTCCTTGCAGATCTTGATTTTCAGCTTTCAGTGTCACTGTCTCATTCTTCAGATCTGCTACTTCTTTTTCAGCTTTCTGCAGTTTTTGACCATCAGTAGTCAAATTTTCAGTCAAACAGATTTTCTGACTTTTCAAGAGATGAACATGTTTAAGCGCTTGCTCTAATTCAATTTTCAATGCAGAATTTTCTTCTTGAGCAGCCTTCAACTTGATAGTGACCTTGTTAGCAAATTTAGTCATCTTGACGCAATCAGCATATGTAGCATGGTACAATTCTTCAAAATCTTTCTCTTGATCTGACATCTCATCATCACTATCAGTATCATTGTCAGACACAGACGCAGCCAGGAACGCCATAAACTTTTCCTTCCCTTTATCTGAAGGATCGTTTTCAAAATCACTTTCTTCTTCCTTTTCTTCTTTAGAAGATTCTTCATCCCAAATTGTGTTGAGAACCTTTTGCTTTGTACCATTTTTCTTGTTAGCACATTCATTAGCATAATGATCATAGCCTTGGCACTCGAAACACTTTGTTCCTTTGGCAGAGTCTTTCTTCCCAGATTTTAAATGCTTCCAATTCGCCTTTTTTGACTTCATGTATTTTTTGAAGCACTTCATAAACTCAGCCATATTATCTTCACCATCAGATTCAGAATCAGATTCAATTTTCTTTTCAGGCTTCTTTCTTAATTCTGAGATGACTTTCAAAGCAATACCATTCTCTTTTGATTTTCCTTTATTCAACCGGTTTGCTTCAAAGGTTTGAAGATTTCCAACTAGCTGGTTGATCTTGAGGGTATCAAGATTCTTGTTTTCTTCAATAGCGTCAACTTTAGAATCGAACCTCGAAGGTAGAGACCGCAAAATTTTCTTGACAATCTTGTTTTCTTGAATTTCCTCACCCAGATTGAAAATAGAATTGACAATATCATTCAATTTTGCATAAAATTCATCAAAGGTCTCATCTTCTTCCATCACGATGGTCTCAAATTCTTTAGTTAGCCTTTGCAATTTTGCTTGCTTCACCGTGTCTGTACCCTCATAAACCGTCTGTAAGACTTCCCATGCTTCTTTTGCGGTTTTGCAAGTGGAAATCCTACGGAACTCTTCAGCAGACACTCCATTGTATATACTATTCATTGCCTTGTTATTACAATTTGAGGCACGCTTCTCATCCTTAGTCCATTCAGCTTTAGGTTTAGGAACAGTTTGTCCACTAACCACTATCGTTGGTATGGAGTAGCCCTCCTCAACAATATCCCACACATCATCATCAATGGACTTAAGAAATCCAATCATCCTTTGCTTCCAATATGCATAATTAGAACCATCAAACAAAGGAGGCTTGGTAGTTGATGTCCCTTCTCTGTTGAGCACCATTCTAGAAATCTTGTGAGATCAAAACACAATAACTTAGTGCAACCCGCTCTGATACCAATTGAAAGAAATATTTAGGGGTTCCCGATTTCTAGATTGGTCTACTCAAATAATCAGACAAAAGTGTGCAAATAATAAAAACTATGCAGCGGAAATAAAACTCAAGCACACACCACAAGGACACCAGATTTTAGGTGGAAAACCCTAACCGGGTAAAAAACCACCGATCCAACCTGGATCAATAATCAAGCACTATGAATCTCGCAATTACAAGAAACTCAGATTTCCTCCCCAGATATCCCCTACCTAAGGACTGAAGTTACCTTGTGTCGCTTCACGCTTCAACGACTTCACACCGCTGATTGCAACAGACTCAATCCAGCACTTGACTCCTCAAATCTTCTACGCAAGAAGATAATCTTCTACAAAGGATGCAGAAGAACAGGCTCTAGAGAACTTGTCAGCACAACTTCTTAAAAAATCTCTAGAAAAGAATTCTCTCAATCAAATCTCTAACTCAACACTTTGAGAGGTGAGGTGTATCTTTGGAATAGCCCTTGAGTCCTTTAAATAGCCCTTGGGACGTGCTTAATATTCCCTAATTTGATTAGGATTAAAACCATCAGTTTGAGCACTATTAGAAAAGTGGTTTCCACTTTTTCCGGACTACCTGCGCCATGTCCGCTCGAGCGGACCCTTCATCCGCTCGAGCGGATGAGGTACTGCCACAGCAGTCCTGACATGCCTATTGACAGCCTATAATTCTAACAGAGCCTCACCTGTTGAAAATTTAAATTGCCTGTGGGCCCTATAATAGAGTTTAATTAATTTACTTGTCTCACACATTGGTGAGTGAGAGCTTTCGTTCTATTATGCTCTTTAGAGTCTATCTTTGTTAATGGTCTATTAGATTAAATTTGTCGTGATCTCTTTCAAAAAAAAATTCGATTATGTGGCTTGATGAAAATGAAAAAATGATAGCCAATGAATGCATGCACAAGAGGGGTTGTTTGATTTTTTTTAGGAGAGAGAAAACACTAATATAATGATATTTTTTCAAAAGGATAAAAATCAAGTTTACCATGAGTGTAAGAGGTCATGGCTTTGATATCAACTCATGATCGAACGTTCGTTGCCCAAGGAAGGCCTCCCGAGGAAGATAGTGACTCCTTGTCCATCCTTCAAAGCCAATCCATTTTTTCGAGCAACCGGTCTACATGCACCGAAAAACAAGCCTGAAAAAGGCCATGAAGCTCTCCCCTACCCTAGGATCTCATTTCAAAAGTAAATCCTAGGGTAGAGTAGGTTTCAGGGCCTTTTTCATGCTCTTTTTTTCGGTGCATGCAGACTTTTTCTTTTTCGAGGTTAAAAATTCTCTTTGCTGACTTCCTTTCCTTATTGTATGCTAAGTTACATCCAATAATAGATGGCAGACTTCTTCCTAATCCCTTGTGTTACAGACAACTCATTGGTTACTTGGTATATTTCATATTCTTATTAGCCAATTTGTCTCTATCCCTCGCAGTACATTCTGTTGCAATCCTCCTCGCTACATTTAGTACTTCACACATGAGATTCTTGCATGCTTTTATTTCAGCCCCTTCCTTACGACCTTACACGAATGCTGATTAGGTTGATGATGTGATGGATCCTTACTCCACCATAGGCTATTTTATCTCTCTGCAGGTGGTTTTCTCATTGCATGGAAATCCGAACCAGTTTGCTGTCTCTTGGTCATCTAGTGATTTTGAATATGGTGCTAGCACAGACAAACTGCTGAAACCATTTGACTTCACAACTCCAACATTTCGGCCACTCATTCAACTACTCTTTATTATGATATCAAGAGTTATATCTTAATTGTAGAGAATGATATCTTTCATGAAAAGCACATAAAAGTTGGGTGCAGTCCCATTCATCATTATTATCGAATTGGCACCGTTTCCCTTCCATTTGTTCCAGCCCTTGCTCAATTTGTGAACTTCTTTAGTAAGAGTGGCGCCTTTGATCGAATTTGATGTTCAAACTCTGATATATTCTGTGTATGTATGGAAGAGTAATGGAGAGCTGGATGTCAAACAATAGAAAAAGTTGAAGTAAGGTACACAAAACTAAAAAAGTGTAAGTGTGTTAAAGTCCTTTGAATAGGGTAAGGTAAAATATATATAGGACAAAAAAGAGTATAGATTATAATCACATAGTTATAAATTACTACACTACCGGGGGCGGCGCTACATGTATGTGAGTGGGGTCAACATTTGAAAAATTATTTAAAAAAAAAACTGACATTTGAAAAATTATTAAAAAAAAAATCTTTAATGAATTGAACTTATGGAATATTTTGACCCCACTCAATGCCTAAGTTAATGGGCCATCTATCTACCAAAATATATAAAAAAAAATGAACTTCTGAAAAATAAATCTTTTGTTGACCCACTGATTCGAATTCCTAGAGCCGCCACTGTACACTACAACATTTCACACTTTTTTGTGGTTAATAAAAGAAGCATAGAACAGTAAAAAGTTAGTGGTATCACATAATAAACTTACTTGACTACACTTTTTTATCAAACGTAGTGAAGTAAAAAAAACATCCCATCACATGTCTATTTTTATTCAAGGGCAGACCTAAGAAACTCAACTTGGAGGGGCTCCAACTATGGGTGGCCACCAGCCCCTTCTACCTAGGTCCACCTCTGCAACTTGCTTTTAAGAATTGTAATAGGACCTGAAATTAAGGTCTACTCTTTTCGTTTCTTTTTTTCGTAGAAAGGTCTACTCTAATATATATAAGGTAACTTTATGACATCAAACCCTAACGGATCCGCACATAGATCTCTGGTTGCCTAAATTTTTTATTTAATCGATCTGGATATGGAGACTCCGACAAACCCACCTTTAATCTCTTTAATCCATTTCCAAGCCTCGTGATTTTCATACATCCTGTAAACAAGTTGGGCCTTTCTTCACGCAGCTATATTTTCAAGGAAAATAACCCCGGGCTCAATGTAGAACAAATCATTATGTTATTCTATTCATACCAAATTTCTGTAATATAATGATCTCAAACGGCCATGGTTACCTAACCTGTTTCATTAATTCTTACTTATATTCCCTTTTGAGGCTAAGTACATCTAAAATATATATTTGTCACCAAAGTCAGCAGGTAGGACATCCCTCTTTTGAGTGCTTCTATTTTTTTATTAGTTTTTTTGTTTTGACTCTCCAATAGTAAGTGGCAATGGGATACACCTTTGACCGTAATTGAGGGTATATCTACTGTGATATGAGATGGGAATATTGAGAGGGCCTATTGGTAAGGACTCTCACTCTTATCCCTCTCATCAGGGATCGATTCCTTCCTCCCTCCTAGTCAGTGAGCCACAAGCCAAAAAAAAAAAGTTCAAGAGATGGATCCTTCCCTAATTAGGTGAGAAAAATATCCTCTGCATATGTTTTGTGCATGTGTGTGTTGAACATGTGGCTACATACATGCAAAATACCTACTTATCCAATTTCATTTGATATGTGAAATGAGGTATTTTTATCTCCGCGGCTGCAATTATGCAATGGTTAAGATGATGGGTCAAGGATGATTGAGTGGGGTTGTTTTTTGCACATAACTGCACCCCATTAGGATTTTCAATTCCATCTACACTTCATGGTTGGCACACATCCAAGTGAGCTCTATAAATTCAGCTTACATATCACACCATCTCAATGGATAGTTTCCCTATACATACACACATCGTTTGGTGCTATGAAAGTATGGTGAATTGAGATGAACTCACTTAGGTCGACTTACGATCAAGTTACCTCCCTCACATATGTACCTTCACCCATGAGTTCCCCGAGCCAAGCTTTGACACTTATTCAATCGTCACTCACCTTTGAATTAAAAAAAAAATCGGTGCCATCTAAAATGCTAAAACTTAAGATCACAGGTCAATGGGCTAAGATGATCTAATGGTATTGATATCTATTCTCATATTGAGACTTTCCATCCTCCACCTCCACCATGATTATCATAGCTCCAAGTGGGCCGAACGTGCGGTTCATGGCACTCATCGCACAGTAAGCCCGTGGAACTCTAGGATCCATGTTTGTAGGGATATATATTTTAATTTTGTGAGGAATGGGATGTAATTATGTAAATGAGGCAACCTTGGCCAGGCTCTAATGAACTTCAAATGTGCATGACCTGCTCGATCATGATGAACCTAGTTCAAATTTGGCTCCATATCACGTAAGCAAGCTCGAGACGATCGAGCTCATTTGTCAAAAGGGCAATAACTACTACATCCACCTTTGCTCGAGCAGAACCAATTAATTAATACCTCTACCTCAAGCTCAAGCTCAAGCTCAGCCCAACCCATTGTGGAGTGAAGCCCAAGCCAGTCATGAAAATAAATAAAGATTATATTGAAGATTAAAAAATTCATTAATCAAAATTGAAGTGAATTTCTGAACTGAAAATGCGTATATATATTGTTTCAGAAAAGATTATCATCTTAGGTTTTTGTTGCATTTTTTACCATGATAATATTGAGATAGATTCATTTTTGGTAATAAATTGAAATCATTGTAATAATTTTTTTTTATTTTGAAGAAAATACCATAACATGATCAAAATAAGTTCAAAATATGGTCCGAATTAAGTCTAGGCTGGCGAGGATACCCTGGGTCATAAAAAAAAAAATTTCAAAATATAGGATATATTTGTAACATTCACCTTGATAATAGGAAGCCGCAATTGTCTTCAGACGACAATCGCGGCTTCCTATTATCAAGGTGAATGTTACAAATATTTCCTATATTTTGAATTTTTTTTTTTTTTATGACCCAGTCTTCAGTCATATGTGCCTGTCTTTTCCATTCCCAGTACTTCTAGCTAGTATAATTCTTCATATTCTTTGAAATGATAGTACATGTATAAAGTTTTATTCAAAATATCCAAAATTTATAGAGGGTTTGGGCAGTCCAATGGGCCCAAGGGGCTAGATATGGACCCAGGTTTAGCGTTTGAATCCTTTATAGGTTGGAGTCAAACCTTTGAATCTAAGCCCATTGGACTCTAGCCATACATAGAAAATATTATATGCATTTGTGTATTTGACTGTATACAATATGAACTTATAAAAATGTATATAAATACTCTTTAAGTTGTTGTCCATAAGGGTCAAGAGAAAAGGCTCTTCAATGGAAAATGGATCTTCAACAAACTTGGGCCTTAAATGGGCGTGGGGTTTAACTAGCTCAGGCCTTTAATGGGAAGGCTCAGTCCTCCTTTTTATTTTTATTTTTCATCTGGTAGGCTCAGAATAGGAGCTTAAGGTCTGCATTAAACCTACATTCAGTCACAGGCCCTTCAGTCCTGATTGGGCTCAGACATGGATCTAGGTAGGTCTGGCCCAAATTCTGCCCATTGAAAGCCCTATATACTTCTTCAAAGCTCCCATGCTTAGTTTCCTTATTGGAAGTGGTCACTGACTGCTTGGGTAAGAATTCGCACACATGATCACTTTAAGATGAAAATTAAGGTCTGATCATGTTCTTCTTTTGGACTAATTAACGAATTTTGGTTAATTTTAATGTCAATAAATCACATCGACTCGCAACAGGATATGGGCTTCATCGTATCTTAGAAGCAACTTATTAGCTAACACACTTCTTTGTATCTAGAGGTAAATTGCCTTAAAGCAAGGCAATCTAGTAACTTCATCACTTTCACCAATAATCACCCCCAAAACAAAATAATTTTAAATGGGGTCGTAAACATTTCTTATCGATCCAATGGTACTTAATTTTGGATATTCGCCTTTGACTCTTCATTCTTTGTCACTTACGGAAGTATAAAGTCTTATAATTCTTAGGAATTCAGTTACAGGAAACAAGAAAGGCCGGTAGAGATTTTCATTGTAAAGGAAGGAATGGACAGTTTTTCCTAAACTGCTGGGATTTTGTAAAAGTTGAGTGTGTTAATAGGGGGCTGGACAAGACCAAAGCTTTTCCAAGACCAGCCCATTTAACTATCAACCTGAACTGAGGCAGAGGCCCAGCCTGTCTAGAATTTATACGCACCCTTTGTGCTTAATATTTTGGGCCCGTCAGGGTCTTTAAGTATTTATAGGCCCAATCTGGCCCATTTGATCATCAGGCCATTAAATTGGACCCAGTGTAGACCATGGACCTAAAATTAGATCCCAAATCGAGCCCAAGCTGGGTTCAAGCTGACTTTGCCCATGAGTTCCCCCACCACTATAAATTCCCCTTCATAGGACTTACATGAACCAATTATAAAAGTAGGACCTTCCTTGTGTTAGATATGCCACGTGTAAATTTCTAAAAGAAATGTAGAAGAGAACAACTCCTTACTAGAGTAGCAAGGAGCGGCAGCTCTCACTTGTCTGCTCACAGTTCGAATCTTGGATACGTCACCTCTTCCCGCGTGTGCGGGCTCTCTTCCCGCTTATGTGGGTCTAATTCCTACGTGTGTGGGTTCCTTTCCATTTGAGTGGGCTATCTTCCTCTGTGTGTGGGCTCCCTCCTGAGTTCCATCCCCTTTTATTGGGATACTATATAAAAAAAAAAAAAGGAAGAAAATAAGATATTAATCACCAGTTTAGTCGACTATCATCGATCCAAACCTCTAGTATCCAATGACCCCTCGTGAATGCATTCACCCTTACTAGATCCACATATGACCATTGTACTCACTGTTGTGTTGTATTCACTTTCTTGAAGTTTTTAACTTAAGAATTCATTAAACGTAAAACCCCTACATCGGTGGTTAGGTAGATCATCTTTTGCCCAAAATCATTCACAGTGAAACCTTTTGTCACGTTATCCCCTTGTAATTTGCATCCATCTAAGTAACTGCAAGACGAGGGGCTGCCAAGTTGGTTGGGAATTCCAACTCTCACAAGACAACTAGGGATTGATTCCGTCAATTCTTGTGTTTGTCGGTGTTGCCTCCCCATGCGTGTGGGGACCTCTCCTCGCTTGTGCGAGTGCTCTCACCTGGCATGCAGGGGTACTCTCATTGGTCCAGCCTGCTTGGATGGGGTTTAAAAAAAGGGGAATGATTGCTGGAGCGGCTTAAAATTTTAATTCTTTTCCAAGCTATAAGAGATAATTAAGGTATATATAAGAGAGGAGAATTTCCCCTATGATGTCCACTTAGGCCCACCTTTGATTAGTGCATCTCCTTTCACACTCTTAACCCCCAAAATGATATGGCATCATGCCCGATTTAATGATCATCGGACCGTTAGTCACCATTGCATTGAATCGCAAACAAGGTTCTATCATTGGAAGATCATTAAGTTTTAAGGATGTTCAATTAAGGGATAGGATAATCTAATGAGACTGATTTTTTGCATTGCCTTTTCCATATACACGCCTTTCTATTTCTCCTACCCTCAATGGTAGAAATGCATCCAAGTGGGCTCCACAAGCCGGACTGCATGAGCACATTGTGCAATCTACTTGGTGGTGAAGGTTTTCCAGATAAGAGAATCCTCAGATATGGAAAAATGTTCTCCTACAAGCAATGTTATATGCAGTCCGGCTCTATGGGGCCCACTTGGGCCCACCTTTGATCAATGCAGGGCCTTTTACACTTTCATTATCCTATGATCTGGCACTAAGCCCGATTTCACTCTCATCAGATCTTTATCCACCATTTCATTGAATCTCCAAGAAACCTATGGTTTAAAAGACCACTAAACTTTATAGCGATAAAATCAAGGGCTAGGATGATCAGACGGGGCTGGTTTTTTTTTTTTTTTTATCCTTTTTATCCATAAGGAGACCTTTCCATGAACACACCCTCACTGTTTACTAGTCATCTAAGTGGGCTCCACGAATTGGACTGCATATGAGAAGTATGCAATCCACTCATCGGATAACATTACCCCTCAAATATAATTGAGGGTGACAAATCCTGACCCAACCCTCCAACCCAACTCCTATTTGACTTACATAACCTGACCCAATACGGGTTCATGTCATGGACTAGGAGAACCTGACCCAGAATAAAAATAGGTTAGGTTAGGGTCAATCCACATGACCTGCCTAACCAATTTTAATGGGTTTGTTAATTTAGGCCCACCCCGCATATATAAACACATTTAAATAATTTAGTGGTTCAATAGTTTGGTACTTTAAATAGTTCAATTTAAATGGAATGAGTGCAGGCTTAAGTTTATTTACCTGTTTAAAAACGGATCAAATACAAGTTTAACTTTTAACTTAAAGAAATAATTGTCAACTCGACCCATTTTGATCCAGCCCAACCCATTTGTCATCCCTAATTATGCCAACAATAATGCACCCAGAAAGGTAGCTCAGATGCTCGTACATTGCACCATAAGTTGTTCCCACAGCCACACTCTTTTTCTCTTTTTAATAAAGGGTCCACAGCAGTCACACTGGATGCATAGATAGTACACAAAAATCCTGCACACTTCCAATAATCTTGGCAATGCTTAGTGACTCACTTGCCAAGATTTAGGAAAGAGAGAAAGGGTGGTGGTTACAGCCCACATATCTTTCATTTCTGCTTTTCAAATCAGATCGGGCCCATAGGCCATGGATGGAAACACTGCACTCACAAGAATGTTGATTGGCCTGTGCAGCCAACTCTCCTCCTCTCATGCATGCAACCCCGCCATTCTTCTATTATTGTTACTTGGGACACAAGAAGTGGTTTTTTTCCCCAAGGTATTGCATAAATTGGAATGGGGGACTTTCACCGAAAGGGGGTTTCTTTTAAAAGCGGGTTTCTTTTAAAAATGCACCATGAGTCACAGTGTTGGTTAGGGGTGTACACGGATCGGATTGGAGTGGATTATGCCAAATCCGTCACCAATCCATTACCTATGGATAAATAAAATTGGAATCCATCACCGATTCGTTGCTGCTAAAAACCAATCCGATCCGATCCGTGGAGAACCGGATTTGATCGATTTAATCCGTTCAATCCGTTGAATCTAATGTTAAAGATTGAGATCTAATAATCCACAAAAAAATATAAATTATAAATATATTTAGATCCTTAACTTATATTTAGACCCCTTAAGTTTAGCCCTCTTAACTTATATTTAGACCCCTTAAGTTTTATTTTTTATCTTTTATATTTAATGTCAACGGATCGGATCGGATTGAATTCGCAGATTGAGGGCGAAACCCATCACCGATCCATTGCTAACGGATTACAAGATCTTCAATCCATCACCAATCCGTTTACCTTCGGTTCTATTAAAAATCCGCTGATCGGATCGGATTGAATTTATTTTACAGATCGGGCGGAATTTTTTGTGCACCCCTAGACTGTTGGTGACCAAATTGATTTTGGCTTGATCAAACATGACGGGGGCACTTTACTAGAAGTTGGGCCAAATAAAGAAGACATGCATGGGAATCAACTTTATCGAGGAATACTATGCATTATAAAAGGTGGGGTGGAAGATCGAACTTGTGTACGCTGTGCTTGTACTTCAAATAAGTAGTCTCTTACCATTAAAGCAATACACAAATTATGATTATGATGATCAGTGGACACACAATTTCCACAACATTGAGCAAACTCGCATTGACAACTGCAAGTAGTGGTGCTGGTGGTGCTGGTGCTGATGACAATGTCAAAGGAGTTCATGTAAGCCAATTAAGGGTGATTATTATGAATTGAAATGATTCATAACTAATGCTCACTAAAAAAAATAGTTTTATTAGTAATAATCATGACAATTTAGCCCATTACTATGGACTATCGGCATTTTTTTGTGTGTGGGGTCTATCTAATGGCCTCTGATTTCATCTCTGAGTCATACAATATATACTTTTCTTCTGAATAAAATAGATATACATTAATATAGGTTATCTTGTTAGCCTCATGAGGTTTTATGCTCAAAACCCTAATACGAGTCGGGTAGGCAGTAGGCTTCACAATGACTATTACTTTTATGCTTTTTTTTACACCGGTGCACACTATGTAAGTTTCTTAACTAACAAGGCAACAATAGAGGATTATTGGTACTTGTCTTTGTAAAAAGGGAGATACCCTATCAATGAACCATCAGTATTGCCAATAACAATAACAAATAGAATACATATTAAGAAGGATCGATGTGGCCCTTATAAATATTTAGAGACTTTAGAGATTATATAGGTCTCTTGACTTGAGTGAGGGTACTTAAGATCTTTGATAGTATTAACCAAAATTAGGTCACCATCTTCCTTTTAAACTTGGCATGCGTATTCTGTTACTATTAATATAAATTTTCTTACTGTACAGGGGGAAGGCCAGCACACTCCTGGTTGAGTGGTGTCGACACCTTGGTATCACACTATGTCCAGAGATTGATCATTGCTATTCAAGCGGGTATTATCACTCCTGACCAATGGACCAACCCATCAAAAAAAAAGAAAGAAAAAAAGAGGGAAAAAAAGTGTAATGTGACGAGGGCATAAGGTCAAACATCCTGATGTTTTTCCAATGTGTGCGAAAGCCTACTTGATCATGGGAGATTCTCTCTATAAATCCATATTTATTTGCATGAGAGTTAGAAATATAGATAAAATTAACGATCAAATCAAAAGGAGGGAGTTGTGGGTAGAAGTATAAAATGACAAAAAGTTACTCCTTCGCATTTTGTAATTTAGTGCTTTTTAGAACCTTTTCAGTTATTTTGTGTTGTTTAGGAGTAGCTTTTTTTTTTTTTTTTTTTTTCATTTTGTGTGTTTTAGGAGTAGTTTTTTTGTCATTTTGCACTTTTACTCCCAACTTCCTCCTCTTTCTCTTTTTGTAAATGTGATCCTTAATTTTATTTCATTCCAAACCCTCATGCAAACAAACAAGCCCTAATGACAAGGAGCCCTCATATTGACTTATTATGCAGGTCAACTATAATTTAAGGGCCCACCATCCAACTGAGTTTGCTGGTTCAAATCCCACAGCTTCACTCTTTTTAATGTTGTGGGCTTTCATTTTATTATTTTATTCTTATTTTGATTGACAGCCCGGAAATGCCAGGTTAGGGAAGGAATCAGATCTAGGAGTTTTCTTGGGCCTGGTTGGGTCGACCAGCAGCTTGTCCAACCCTGGCGCATTTACTCTTGCACCATATTATTCAAGCCTGATTCTGCCAATGGGCCCGAAATTCAAGCCTACAACCAGCCCATCGCATTTGCAAAATATACAATCTCTCAATGTAAAATGTCAGGTGGGGCTGGGCCTTTCACACGTATAGATCCAGGTCTAGACCATTTAATGACAGGGCAAGAAATCAGGCTCCCATACAAGATACAACCCACAGGCCTAAAAACAAATTAAAGGTGCAAATCCAGCTCATTAATGCAGACTGGGGAATTCAGGATTGGGCTGGGCTTGACCGGCACATGAGCACCATTAATCCAAACAGTCCACACCCAGAACACATAACTAGAACAAATGCATTAGATCTTGCAATGTGAGCAGTTTAAATTTATTCTGCATCCATCATAAGACCCATCATATAATTTATTCTACACTTGTGGCCCAACTTATATGGAGTTTGTTTTTGTAATTTAACATCTGTCGAACTGGGGACCAAGATAGTGGCAATAGTTGGGGGGAAACTGCTCAAAAATCCATATCCCTAGCTTCCAGATTGAGGAAAAAGTCAAAGCTCAAATAATATATAATATTGTTAAAAAAATAAAGGCTATAATTAAGTCAAACCTGGTCAGCCATGGTTCCTTTGGGTGGTACCAGAACATATGATTATATAATAGATAAATTAGATGATAAATGTTAGTTTAAAAATATATCTAAAAAGTGACAAAAGGATAAGAAAAAAGAAAAATAATGGTTTTTGATTTCTAACTAACTTTTTCAAAAATTGCATTTTTCAGAGGTTCAAAAATACACACTATAACAATGTTAGTATTAAATATATCTAAAAATCAAGAAATCATAAAAAAAGAAAAGAAAAATGTAAGGTTCTTAAAATAATGGGTTGATTTCAAGCGGTATTTTCAAAAAATTACATTTTTCAAAGGTTCAAAAATTAAAATTATAACAATTTAAAAGTTTTATGACAGTGAGAAAAAGTTTTTCTATGCAGGTAAATGGCCCGCCGAGGAAAAAGGTAGGGTGAAGAGAACGTGGATGAAAGTATAGTAATCAAAGAAGTGCAACCTAGCTATCTGAGGACTTTCCTCAAGATAAATCATAATGGAGAAGCAAAATGTATTTGTAGAATTGTGTGCATCAGACATTTGTTACTGTTGAAGACTGCAAGTCAATCCTGATTAGAATTAGAATTTGGGTCAATTGACCATCCCAAGTACAAGTGAATCCCCTGATATCTCCCACACACTTCTCGTGAGTGGGATTTGTATAACTCCACCGCGAGGCCCACCTATTGTTAAAATGATAGGCATCCATTTCATTAACATATCCTCAAATTTTATTTCAATTCAGTTGGTTCCACCACCCTAAAGATTGAGCACATATATCATAATATAATTCCCACACTTGTTTCTTTCCTAGAATTCATTGGGCTTATTGGGTTCAAGGCATTTCTGACAAGAAATTGGGCTTGTTGGGGATTTACGACGTGATGATGTGGCATCTTGTCCCCTCGGCATTCCAAATGTTATGTTTGTTGCAAGAACTCAAAATCCCAAACCACATGAAAAGACACTTTTAGCCTTGTGAATTCCTTGAATCCCAGCATTCCAAATGCTATAGGGGATTAAGCATTTGAAATTCTACTTTTAGGGGGTAACATTCGGAATTCCCAAGAATTCTCTCAATAAGAATTTGGACGAGGTTTTTGGGACATGATGTGACATCTTGTCCCTTGGCATTTGCAAATGCCTTGTTTCTTGCCAAGCACTTTAAAATTTCAGTCACTTGAAAGGTTTCAAATGACTTATGAGATTTCAGAAATTCCAACCATTTTGTATTTTGGTTGGGATTTTTGGATGCTCAAGTACAAGGGAGCATCCGGGAATTCCATTATGCCTGGGAATTCAGAAATTCCCCAGCCAAGAATTCAGTAGAGGGCTTCTTATTTTACTAAAATTCCCGCTAGGAATTTGTGGTATTGAAAATCAAGACATGTAATGTTGAAAGAACGTTTTTAAGCCTTAACAGAGGCTAAGGTCTTAGATTAGTTTGGCATGAAACTCATCGAAGGTTTCAGATTCTTTCATCCTCAAAGTCTCAAAGACAGTAGTTAAATTTTGGAGCTTAGTCTGTTTAACCATATCTGTGCCCTCATGAACGGTTTGCAAGATATCCCATGCTGCCTTAGCAAAAGAGCAAGTAGATAACTTATGAAATCCTGATTGGGTAACTCCATTATAGATGGCATTAATTGCCTTTTGTTGTAGTTAGAGGCTCGTTTTTCTTCTTGAGTCCACTAGGTTAGGTTTCAGAATTGTCTGCACATCTCCAACAACTGTAGGTCTGGTATAACCTTCTTCAACTACATCCCAAACCTCATCATCTATAGCCCTAAAGGAAAGCAATCATCATTTCCATCCAATTAGCATAATTGGTTCCATCAAGTAATGGGGCCTTAGTAGTCGATGTTCCATTTTTATTGAATTCCATAAGAGAGAACTGATGAATTGATTACACAACAAATTAGTGCAACCCTCTTTTATACCATGTAAAAGAACGCGTTTAAGCCTTAACACATGCTAAGGTCCCAGATCAGTTTCTCTTTTAGATTCCAATACCAATTAATTAATCTAGAGTTAATTAACCTAAATCCAGAAAATCAATCAACCATAAGAGAAGGAGACATTGGATTTTTACGTGGAAAACCCTACCTTGGAAAACCACGGGTATTAACGTCTAGACCATAAACAACCAAACACTATATAATTGAAAGTTACAAGAAGTACTCATGGACCCTTCTCCAGTTGTAACTCAATCTAATGACTGCGATGATCTTGCGGATGACTCGCTGTGTACCTTCACAGTGCTTGAACCAACCACCTTGAACGCCTCTTCAAGGTTAATCTACTGCAAGAGAGTAGATGGAACGAACTCCAAGGCTCGAAAGCTTCAACACTGCAACTAATGGGGCTTTGGAGAAGATGATGGATCTCTCAACGGATTTTAAGGTATAGAATATGAGAGAAGTGCTTAAGGTTTAAGAGAGAATGTCTATATATAAGCCTTGGTTTGTGCGTGGAGTTTACTAAAGAGGGTTGGACTCAAATAGGTACGAACAGACAAATTAGAAAGAGGTTTCCGAATTAAACTTCTTAGTACTTCGCGCTTCGGGGGCTCGAGCACAGAACCAGGCGCACTCGAGCGCGTGACCTTCTGTTTTCAGTCATTTTGCGCTTCATGTGTTAGGCTTAAGCGCAAAAGAGAACAACTTGAGCGCGTAAATTTCTGTCTGAGGTCTGCTCGAGCGGGTATGAACGTTTGCTCAAGTGCCCATGCATTTTTCAGCTCTCTTGAACTTTCTTCGCAAGACTTCGATCTAGGTAGTCCAACTATAGAATACATGATAAAGTGAGATTCCCTAGTTTGTTCATAACCCAATGAATTTGCCAAACACTCAATATCCTTACAGATGCGATGGCTTATCCCTTGACATTTAAAAATATTATGTTTCTTTCCTAAAATTTCAAGTTCTAGCCACCTGAAAAGGTCTTAAATGACTTTTAAAACTTTTAAAATTCAACAATTCTTGGCATAGGCAGATGCTCCACCCAAGATGTAGATTTAGGGATTCCACGTAGGGTAACTTTTGGAAAATTTACAAATTCTACATACATGGATTTCCTAAGTTTTAATTAAAAAAAGGCCATTTTGTGTTGTTAATAATATGCGTAAATTATGTTGTCAATCTTACGACAGAATCATATAGAAGTGAAATTTGAAAATATATTACTTGAATGGATGGTATTGTTTTTAGAGGATTTTAAAAAAAAAAAAAAACATCTTAGATGTCCAGTGGGCTCAAAAGGTAATTTTAACCTCCATTGCACCACATCAGTCATTTTTCACGAAATGATATATTTTTTTTAGCACTTTCAACTAGTATCCCTAGCGACCCTAGTTTTATAACGTTAAGCGTCGCTAGGGACCCTGCGGTGTATACGAAAAGTAGAACAAAAGAGGGTTTTTTCTCTCTTTCGTTGTTCAAGTCTTCTTCGCCAAGCCGTCTGCGCCTTTGTCGACGCTGTGGTCCCCTGCCTCGTCAACCTCCTCTGCCTTGGGCGACGCTGTGGTCCCCTCCCTCGTCAACGTCCTCTTCCTCGTCCTGGGTTTCAAGTTAACTTGTGCCTTCTGTGTGGTTTCAAGAATGAGATATGTGGAAGTTTTTAATGTATTTGTGTCTGTATTTTCAACCCAAGAAAGGGTTGCAATGGATTTTTTCTGTTCAAGATTTGATGATCCTCAAGTGAAAAGAAGCAAAACAAGGTTATCTCAAGAATACCGTTCATGCTACACTAGTTTCATGATTAAAGCATCGAAGCTCCTTTATCTTTTTCTGGAGTCTCTGATTACTACTGATTAGAGGGCTGATTACTACTGATTAGAGGGCTAAAATAGATGGGGAGGACTGAGGAGAGATGTTGATCATCTTCTTCCATGGATCTGAGCTTCTTTTTCCTTCATTAATTAAAATCTAGCAGTATGTTGACCGTGCACTGACTTAGAATGGAATTAGCTGCACATGTGGAGCAGCACGATTAGCCCACTTCAGGTGATCCGGTTCCGGACTCCTTGGCTTTTGGCATGTGGGAGTGACCTGGAGGGGAAGCAAGGTGACCTAGGAGGCGGGCGCAGACAATTTGGGAGAGAAGATATGTCCCGTTGACAAGGAAAGAGACAAAAAATCATTTTTCGTTGTACTTTATATACACCGTAGGGTCCCTAGCGACCCTAAACGTTATAAAACTAGGGTCGTTAAGGACGCCAGTTGAAAGTGCTAAAAAAAAAATATCATTTCGTGAAAAATGACTGATCTGGTGCAATTGATGTTAATATTACCTTTTGAGCCCAGTGGACATCTAAGCTTTTTTTTTTTTTTTTTGTAAAATCCTCTTGTTTTTAACTATACGAAGTATCAGTAGGTCGGGCCGGCCATTGTGGAAGTGTGTGCAACACACGATTCCAGACTCACCAACTACGAATCGTTTCCCTGTAAAATGCCGACGGCAAAAACAGTGTGTCCCTCCCCACGCATAGATGTAAGAAGACAAACATGCGTTGGCAGCAAAAGAGAAAAGGAAATCAACTATGAACTTTCTGCTGAACGAAAAGTACTATAGGTTGAAAAACAGCTGCAGCAATAAATTGTAGGGGTGTACATGGGTCGGGTTGGGTCGGATTTGGCTAAATACCTCATCAGACCCAAACTAGTATGGGTTAAACATTTATAACCCGTAACTGACCCTATACTAGTTTGGGTTGGGTTGGGTCGGGTTAGTCGGATTGGGTTGGGTTTAAATGGGTTGTACCTATATAAGAATGAATAATGTAAGTGTAACTAAATAATTCAATATTTCCATCTTCCAATCCCACATTGAAAAACTAGATAATGTACGGTTAAAGGCTTAATTTACTTCACTTGGCAGTTTACTCTATCCTCTCTTTTTTTTTTCTTTGGTTCAATTCCATCCTTGTGTGTGTATATTGGGTAAACTCATCCTGGCTACTTGTGTTCATGGTGATTCATTGGTTATTAATAGCTTCTTATACATTCACATAGCTTAAAGAATTCCTTTTATTTTATCACAACAGGGAGTACTCCCCACTACCAAAAATACAAGATTTTGCCGCGGCCAGTTCTGGTGGCTAAAAGTCCAAAGTCCGTGGCAAAAACGTTTTTGCCGCGGAAAAACTTTTAGCCACGACCGAGACAGTATTTGGTGTGGAAAGAAGTTTGTTGCCACGAACTTTGCCACCGCGGCAAAAGAGTAAACATTTAGCCGCGGTCGTGCCGAGGCAACAAATTGTTTTATATTTAAATTATTTTTAATTTTTTAATTAATTAATATCATTTTGTCGTGGGCATGACTGCTGCAAAAAGTATTTATTGCCACGATTTGCACCACCGCGGCAAAAGAGTAATCAATTAGCCGCGGTCGTGCCGAGGCAACGAATTATTTTATATTTAAATTATTTCTAGTTTTTTAATTAATTAACATCATTTTGTCGAGGGCATGACCGCTGCAAAAGGTATTTATTGCCACCGTTTACAGCAATAAATTTCTCTCCATAATTTACTTCGTTCTTCTTTTTGCAGCAAGTGGCCGCGGCAAATATAATCTCTTGGATCAGTTCATAACACTTGATTACTCTCCCCTGGAATCCAAAATAGAATACACTTCATCAATTGTGCTATTCAAGCCTGATTTTGTAACATGGGCCAAAAAAGAGAAAAAGAAAAAGAAAAGAAAGGGAAATTCCCTCTAGGTTCTACCCCACTTTTTGACCTTTTCTACATGAATGCAAAAAGATAGTGCCTTGTTGAAATCCACTGTTTGGGCTTCTACTGATACAGATATTGCCACTGCTGCAGCAACCTCAAAAGGCCTGAATTTCAGGAAATCAACCCCTGCATTGTGTTTCGCTTCAGAGTTATAATTCAGAGAATTCAATTCACTTTTACAGTACAAGGAATGCATGCGCATTACGCGCGCACACACAAAAAAAAATTCTTTTATTTTGGTAAATACACATATATAAACTTGAGAAAAAGAAAAGCATACCTCTGATTGTGCCTAAGACCAGTTCAACAGATCGGAGAAGTGATGATTTTGGTGGAGGTTTATCATCATTAATCTTCTGAAGAAAGTGATGTATAAAGGAAAATGGAGTCACAGCTTGCATCCTCCATTTCAAAGTACTCAGAACCAGAAGCTCCATTCTCAATATAGTCCTAGATTCAAAGACAAATTTTGATTCCCCAACCTGATACAGCACACATCATTTCAAAAATCAGAAAACAAAAATGGAAGAAATCAATCATTTTCTATGAAACAGGCTTCTAACCATCCCCAAACCATATCAGACAATTGCATCTGATAACATTAAATCCAATGTCACTTTACCTGTAAATCCAGAGACGGGGGTACTTCAGTTTCCTCCATCTTGGCTGCCAGAGACAAGCAGGCCACAGAAAACAGCTGCATCATCCAGGGCTTACCTTGCTAGAAACAGATTAAGGCAGAAACAGGCAAGAGAGAATCAATGACAGATCATGAATCATTCAAAAAATTCAAGAAGAATGAGCTTATAGATCAAAATCATTTTTGTGAAATGCATGTTGGGTTCTTCTCCACAACTTACAGAAAGTTCACAGGCTGAAAGGAATCTGTCCAAGTAATTTACAGATAATTGCACTCAGGGGTCCAAATCTGTAGTAGGCATGAACCTGCTCAACCAAATACAAACAAAACAATGAGAGGGACAAAATGAACCCAAAACCTAGACCAAAGGACTCATAAAGAGAAATGAAAAACCCAAAACTAAGTGCACAAAAAGGTTAAATCCTATCAATAATTGCTAACACAAAATCAATACCAATCAATCACCATTACCAATCACAAAGACGAGAAAGAAAAATGGGAAACAAAATACTAAATTTCAGGGGATGGAAAGCATCCAAACATCTTACAAAGAACACATTCTTTTCAATCAAAATACCTTTCCACTGAATCATAGCAGAAAAAAACTCCAGATGATAATAAACAGAACCCAAAAAAAAAAAATGAAATCAAAATACCTTTCCAATGAACTTCTCCAGCCTTTAAAACTAAAGAAAATGAAATGTTCATGTAATGGAGTTGCAACTAGTTGCAAACGAACTTACTGGATGGGTGGCCCCAATGGAGTGCTGCTGTCCAAACAAGAAACCCACATCAATTCAAAGAAAACAAGATCAAAAGAAGAATACATATAACAACAGAACTGCAGAGAACTCAGATGAAAACAAAAGATGTAGAAAGTCAAAGGCAAAACCCACACCAGAAACACTACCAAAAAGACAAACGGAAAAACAGAACACCCTCATATGGAAAACGAAACACTCAGATCAAAACACCCAAGATCCAGCTAGCAAACCCAAAAAAAAAATCGAAAAGAAGAAAAACCCATATCTAAAAATAAAATTTTTAAAAACCCCAGTTGGAAGAGGGCTGAAATCCATGCCTGGAAGAGAGAGACCCTATTTAAAAAATTAAAAATCAAATCTTTTGAAACCCCAGAAGGTAGAGGACTGAAATCCACACCTGGAACTCATCGTTCGGATCAGATTGTGCAAGAATGACCTTTCCATCCACACATAAAGGGGAAAAACGTTTTCACGACCTCGTCGATGAAGGATTCGGCGACAGAGAAGCGCTTGCCGGAGGCGGTGATGTCGATGATGGCGATGTAGGCGTAGGGGTCGTGGCAGCAGCCGCGCTGCTGGGTAGTCCAGCGGAAGAGATCGAGGGCGAGGTCGGGGTCGGATAGGGAGCGAAGGGCGGCTCCGGCGGTGGCGTGGCTGGTGTGGCGGGAGGGCACAGTTTTGGTGCAGGAGGGGAAAAAGAACTGGGAAGGAAAAAAATGGCACAGTTTTGGCGCGGGAGGGGAAAAAAACTGGGAAGGAAAAAAATGAAGAAGGGGGTGGTGGGGGGGTTAAGTGAGTTTAATGTTTTTTCACCAAAACAAAGGGAGGGAAGAATAAAACCGCTACGCGGTCTTTTTTTTTTTTTCAGAAGAAGGGGGGGTGAGTTTAATTCTTTTTCACCAAAACAAAGGGAGGGAAAGAATAAAAATGCCAAGCGGTTTTTTTTTTTTTAGAATAATAAATATTAGATGTTATTGCCGCAATCGAAGCAAAATATGTATTTGAAGCCGCGGCCAAAACATGATCGTGGCAAAAGGAACAACTTAAAGCCACGGCCAGGTTGAAGTGGTTGCAATAAGGACACGTTTTGTCACGGGCAGACACGGGCGAGGCAAAATGAGATTTGTTCGAAGCAAAATATATACTTGAAGCCACGGCCAAAACATGATCGTGGCAAAAGGAACAACTTAAAGCTACGGCCAGGTTGAAGTGGTTGCAATAAGGACACGTTTTGTCACGGGCAGACACGGGCGAGGCAAAATGAGATTTGTTGCCACTAACTCTATTCGTAGTGGCAACAAGTAAGAAATAGCCACAAAAACACTGACCGTGGTAAAAAAGTTCGACGCTAAAAGTCATTTTTTTTGTAGTGTCAATTGTATTAAATAATGATGCACCCTATTATATGAGGAGGATAGGTTGGTGTTTTAGCGCAAGGCAAAGCACACCAAGCACACCAAGAAAATAAGGATTCAATGGTAGTGATAATCATGATCCTACTGGTATAACCGATCCATTTATATGTATGGTTTTGCCTTGCGTTACCCTTTTTATTGTAGGGTTGGGTCGGGTACATATGGTTCGGGTATGAACTAAATATATAACCGACCCGTTTATAAAATGGGTCACACATTTTGGACCTGTACCTGACCCGTTGTGCCGTGGATTGGGGTCGATTTTTGATGGGTTGGGTCGGGTTGGGTATGGGTTTTGTACACCCCTAATAAATTGGTTAAAGAGTCCAGATCCTCTTGGGCTTTGACAGAAATCCTGAGACAAGGAGTGGAACTTCAGGTGAGGCTCAGTACCCATTAAAATTTTGAAAAATAAATACCCTCCCAATGCATGAGATATCCTAAAAATATAAGTACGAGGGGAGTTAGTCCCACCATAAGATTGACTGTTTGGTAAAATAATGTGATTAATCACCATAAGATTGACTGTTTGGTAAAATAATGTGATCAATGAATATACACGAGTAGTGCATATGCTCAAATCCATAATTCCTATTACAAATAGCTGTCTATACACAGTAGCTTCATTTGTAAAAATGAGAAATTGAGAGAAGCCAAAGAAGAAGATAGAGTTACAGACACTGGAGAAGAAGAAGTCTCTGTGAGAATTTTTTTTTCCTTCTCGTGTTTTCGAGGATTTATATGTGTATGTTTATATAATATATATAAGTGTTAGCAATATGAGCAAGTCCCTTAGACATACACCTGATCCTGACCTGACCTGCTCCAGAAACTAACTCTGTTAGTCAGTTTGGATAATGATGATGGAGTGCTGAGGTGTTTCTGTTGCATAAGTAACTAATCAAAGATTAGTTAGAGTAATTAGTTACTGTCTCAACTAATCTTGTTTGTCTTTTGTATAAATATGTATTGGGTGTTCCCAGATTCGTTAATGAAGCATCTCTGAATTTCTCTCATCTTCTTCTTCTTCTCATCTTCTTCTCTGCAACTCCATGGTGTTCATATGGTATCAGAGCACAGATCTTCACTTGAGAAGATTTTGATCCTACAGTTGTTGATCTTCTCAGGAGTTGCTTGAATATTGATCTTTCTGCAGTCATCTTCCATTTTTTGGTGGAGCACTCACGAATCTGTAGATTTCGCTTCGTGTTTGTGACTGTTGATCTTCTTCTTCTTGATTTGCTGTCAAGATTTGATTTCAAGAAGGTGTTCTTCTTCCTGCTTCAAGATCTGTTCTTCTTGATCCACTGGTTCTTGAAGACTCGCTAGCTCTCCACGGCTCTTCTGCTATCATTGAGGTTTGATCTTCCTCTTTGTTGAATCTGTATATTTTTGATTCATCTGTCGCTCTCTGCATATCGTCATGGCGGCTTCGTCAATTCCTGCAACTCGGTACTCTGGTTACCTAATTCCAAACATTGCAAGTTTGGTTTCTGTAAAGCCGGACAATCACAACTTCTTGCTGTGGCGCTCTCAATTCATGCCGGTTCTTCGTGCACATGGTATGCTTGGCTTTGTTGATGGATCTCATCTCTGTCCAGATGAATTCATAGCCAGCTTGTTTGATCAAGAGGTGAATCCTCTGTTTTCAACTTGGATCCAGCAAGATCAAGTTGTTCTTTGTCTGATTAATGCCACACTTTCTGAAGGTGTTCTGGCTCATGTTGTTGGCCTTCGAACATCTAGAGATGTGTGGTTAGCACTGGAGAGAAGTTTTGCTTCACTCTCACGGTCTCACATCATACAACTGAAATCACAATTACAGTCCATCAAGAAAGGCTCTCTTTCCATTGATGATTATGTGAAAAAGACTAAGCATATTGTTGATAGTTTGGCTGCTGTATGTAGTCCTGTTGATGATGAAGATGTCATCATCTATACCATGAATGGATTGCCACCTGAATATGGTCCATTTCGAACTTCCATTCGAACTCGGTCTACACCGATCTTACTTGAAGAGCTTCATGTACTTCTACAATGTGAGGAACTGAATCTGGACTTAACATCCTCTGCGCTCTCTGATCCTATTCACACTGCCATGGTGGCTTCTAAGGAGGGAAACAAACCTGGTCACAACCAGTTCTCTAGCAATAGGGGTGGAAAGCCTCTCTTTCGTGGCAGAGGACGCGGTGTTAGGAACAATGGCAACAACAGGGGCCGTGGTGTCCAATCTCAGTCATTCGTGTCACGACCTTGCTGCCAGATTTGCAATCGAACTGGACACACTGCATTAGACTGCTATCATCGTATGGATTACTCATTTCAAGGTCGTCATCCTCCTTCTCAGCTTGCAGCTATGGCTGCTTCATTTCATCAAAACATTGATCCACAATGGTATGCTGATTCTGGTGCTACCAATCATCTGACTCATGATCTGAACAACCTCTCCCTCCAATCTGGATATCAAGGCAAGGACCAGGTGACTGTTGGTAATGGACAAGGTCTGGATATCTCTCACACAGGCATTTCTACTTTAAACCTTTCTCCTACTACTTCATTTAAATTGAATAACGTCTTGTGTGTTCCTCATATTGCTACCAATCTCCTCTCAGTTAATCAGTTTAGCAAGGATAACAATTGTATGTTTATCTTTGATGCGGATGGATTTTCAATCCAGGATCGCAAAACACGGAGGACTCTTTTCCGAGGATTGAGTAAAAATGGACTGTATCCCTTTCCCCCTTTCAATAATACTCCTTCACCTGCTGCTTTGCTGGGAGTCACAACTTCTGTCGCCATCTGGCATCAACGATTGGGGCATCCATCCTCTCTCATTCTAAACAAATTGGCTGACACTCTATCTCTTTCCAGCTTCTCTGCAAATTCGTTCTGTGAATCGTGTCAACTTGGCAAAAGCTCCAAACTTCCTTTTAGTTACTCATTGTCTTCTACAAGTAGACCGCTTGAGCTGATACACAGTGATGTATGGGGCCCGGCTCCTCGCTCTTCTGTATCTGATTTTCGATACTATGTACTGTTTGTGGATGATTACAGCCGCTATTCTTGGCTTTTTCCTATTCAATGTAAAAGTGTTGTATTCACTGTTTTTCTGAGCTTCAAGCAACAAATTGAAAACTTGTTTTCATTGAAAATTAAATGTTTTAGATCAGATGGTGGAAAGGAGTTTGTGAATAATAAATTCAAGCAATTGTTCTATGAATGTGGAATTGTTCATCAGCTTTCTTGCCCTTACACATCGGAACAAAATGGCCGTGCTGAGCACAAGCACAGACACATCGTTGAAACTGGTTTAACCATTCTTTTCAATGCATCCATGCCTGCTTGTTATTGGGTTGATGCCTTTAGTACAGCTACGTATCTCATTAATAGAATGCCTACGCGTTCATTACAATTTCAGTCTCCTTGGCAGCTTTTGTTTGGGTCTTCCGCAACTTATATGACATTGAAAGTTTTTGGCTGTGCCTGCTACCCCTGGCTAAGGCCATATTCTCAACATAAACTTGAGCCAAGGACTAAGCGTTGTGTCTTTTTAGGATACACATTGGACTACAAAGGCTATAGATGTCTTGATCCCTCTACTGGTCGTCTCTACATTTCAAGACATGTCATTTTTGATGAAGCCACCTTTCCATTTGCTTCTTTCCCTAGTTCTTCCTCTGTTCTTATTGCTGTAACTGACTGGTTGCCTAGTACTTCTACCATTCAACCCTCTCCTCTCTCCAAATCTTCTTCCAGTCCAATTTTCTCCTCAGCACCTCCTTCCCCAGCCTCCACTACTGTAACATTACTGCCCTCCATTTCTTTCCCAGTTCCTGGATCTATTTTCCATGCTCCTCATCCCTCTCCTCCTTCACCATCTCCTACACCGACTGCTACTCATCCCTCTCCTTCACCATCTCCTACACCAACTGCATCCCTCTTGGGCTCTCCCATATCTCCTGCTCTTCCCATGCCTATCGCTACACCTACTCTTCCCACTACTTCTTTCTTCTACCCCTAACACTATTTCCATACCTGCTTCTCATCCAATGACCACTCGTTCTAAATCTGGGATTTGTAAGAAGAAAGTGTTTTTCACCTCTCCTCATCCTCTGTCTTTACCTTCTCATATGTACTATGACATCACTGAGCCCACCAGTTATACAGAGGCTTCTAAACAGGAAGTATGGCGACATGCGATGGCTGATGAATTCTCAGCTTTACAACGACAGGGTACTTGGTCCCTTGTCCCTTCTTCTCCGACTCAGAATGTTATTGGCTGCCGTTGGGTTTACAAGATTAAATATTGTCCAGATGGTTCTATTGCCAGACACAAAGCCAGATTGGTTGCTAAGGGGTTTCATCAAGAATATGGTGTTGATTTCACTGAGACATTCAGCCCAGTTGTCAAACATACTACTATTCGGATAGTACTTACCTTGGCTGTTCATTATCAATGGACCTTACATCAATTGGATGTAACAAATGCCTTTCTCCATGGTTTGCTGGATGAAGAGATCTTTATGTGCCAACCTCAGGGATTTATTGACTCTAACTTTCCTTCGCATGTCTGCAAGCTACATAAGTCTCTTTATGGCCTTAAGCAAGCTCCTAGAGCCTGGTTTGACCGTTTTTCCAACTATCTTGACGGCCTTGGTTTTTCTAGAACCTACACAGATTCATCTCTGTTTATTAGATGTTTCAAAGGGACTATCACTTTTATCCTCCTATATGTTGATGACTTAATCATCACTGGCAACAATAAATCCTACATTGCATTTCTTATATCTCAATTGGGTCTGGTGTTTGAAATGAAACACTTGGGGCATCTTCATCACTTCCTTGGGATAGAGGTCAACAAAACTCCATCTGGTCTCTTCTTGTCACAGTCTAAATATGCTAAGGATTTGTTACACAAAGCTGCTATGCTCGAATGCAAGCCCATTGGATCTCCATCAAGCTACAAACCTTGCTCATCTGCACCAGCTACTCTGCTCTCTGATCCTTCTCTTTATCGCAGCATTGCTGGATCACTTCAATACTTGTCTCTCACTCGTCCAGACTTGGCCTTTGCGATTAATCAGATTTGTCAGCATATGCACCAGCCTTCTATTTTGCACTTCAATGCATTAAAACGCATTCTGCGATATCTCAAGGGGACTCTTCATTTTGGAATTCAGTTGACGAAAGGCTCTCTCAAACTCCAAGCTTTCTCTGATGCTGACTGGGCTGGGGACACTACTGACAGGCGTTCCACTTCTGGTTTTTGTATCTTCTTGGGTTCTTCTCCCATTTCTTGGAGTGCTAAGAAACAGCCCACTGTGGCTCGTTCATCCACCGAAGCAGAGTACAGGTCCTTAGCTCATACTTCCGCTGAACTTAGCTGGATTAGAATGTTGCTCAAAGATCTCTCTGTTTATCTCCCTGATTGTCCTGTCATTTGGTGTGATAATATCTCCGCTCTGGCGCTTGCTTCTAATCCAGTCTTCCATGCTCGTACTAAGCATATTGAAGTTGATTATCACTTTGTCCGGGAGAAAGTGCTCCGCAAAGACTTATGTGTTCGCTATGTTTCCACGACAGAGAATGTAGCCGATGTTTTTACCAAAGGGTTGCATCCCAGGCGCTTTGTTTATCTCAGGAATAAGCTAAAAGTGTCTCCTAGCCCCATTAGCTTACGGGGGCCTGTTAGCAATATGAGCAAGTCCCTTAGACATACACCTGATCTGACCTGACCTGCTCCAGAAACTAACTCTGTTAGTCAGTTTGGATAATGATGATGGAGTGCTGAGGTGTTTCTGTTGCATAAGTAACTAATCAAAGATTAGTTAGAGTAATTAGTTACTGTCTCAACTAATCTTGTTTGTCTTTTGTATAAATATGTATTGGGTGTTCCCAGATTCGTTAATGAAATTTCTCTCATCTTCTTCTTCTTCTCTGCAACTCCATGGTGTTCATAATAAGAAAAAAAGTACCTCAAGTGACCATTGTGGACAGGTCCTTCAATGTGAACGGTCATGGGAATGACTAGAAAACAGCTGAAAGAAACAAAGAAAGGGGGCTCCATGGGATTGCACTTGCATGCATATGTCATTGTTACCATAACTCTTCCTATTGCATCTTAAAATATGGATTTGGTACTATATCGGACAAACAGAGCCACTGCACTTGGCCTTCCATATTCTAGAAAATGAATGGTAAACGGAGCACCATTAAATTAAAGATTTGATGATTTCTCTAGACAGGAAAGCAAGTTTTGAGTATAGTCTCAAAGTACAGGAGGGTTAGGTCAAATAGACAGTCAGGTTGAAAATTCTCACCATACTTTAATATGAGCTAAATACTTCAATAGGATATTAGTAGATGAAGGTAACTATAGAGGACATTTTATGAATAGATCGTATATAAAAGAACGTACAAAAGGTGTTTGTAGATCGATCAGCCATATAATTCTAGTGGTTACAGGCAACTAGTAGGGTTCCTTTATATAACAAAATTACTTGCAATTGTAATCTCCTGTTTGATATATTATAGTACTGGTTAGAGCTTCAATCAAATGAAGAGCATACTCAGTAATTCATCTACAGATTTTTATTTCCATGATGCTTAAAATACCAACTTTGATACAGAACTATATACCATATAATTATCTGGATAGCTAAAGCAAGAAGTTATAGTAGTAAGGCAAGCTATTTTCTTCGAACACAAGTACTGTATACACAGTACAGTTGAGTAGTGTCTTCTCAGAGGCACGACATAGCCAGGACCTGTTGCTCTTGGGGCTCGATCCGGCGGGTCCCATGGCTATTTGAATGTTGGGCCTTGGGCTTGGAGTTCTGGGTCTTGTCCGAATTTGCCAATTCTTTTGCCAAGGTCCTTAATTGGAACTTTTTAATCTTCCCAGTTGAGGTCTTGGGCAACTCTTCCAGAAATATCACCTTCTTAGGCACCATGAAATGGGACATGTTCTTCCTGCAATAGGAAGTAATGTCTTCTTGGCTCACATCCGTCTTAACCCCTGGGGCTGAGGGCTGCTTCTTTAGGGTGATGAAAGCACAGGGGGTCTCGCCCCAGAGCTGATGCGGCATTGCCACTACTGCTGCCTCTAATACCAATGGATGAGTGTATAGTACGGCCTCCACCTCCACCGAGCTGATGTTCTCCCCTCCTGAGATGATGATGTCTTTGGACCGATCCTTGATCTCCACATAGCCATCAGGGTGGACCACACCGACGTCTCCAGTGTGGAACCAACCGCCTTGGAAGGCTAGTGACGTGGCAGCTGGGTCCCTATAGTACCCCTTCATGATGCTGCTGCCACGTAGGACAATCTCACCCATGGTCACTCCATCACGAGCAACACTTTTCATTGTAACTGGGTCCTTGACATCAGCATCAGCAAGGGAGAGCACACTGATGCCTTGCCTTGCTTTCAGCTTGGCTTGTTCAGTCTGGCACAAGTTGTCCCACTGTGATTGCCACTCACAAACCAAGGCTGGCCCAGTGGCCTCAGTGAGGCCATATGCATGGGTCACATGGAAGCCTAGTCCTTCCATTTTCTCAAGAAGGGCTGCTGGAGGTGGTGCACCCCCAGTGAGTACCTGGACCGGAGAAGCAATCGGGCAGCGCTCGGTCGACCTTGCCTCAATGATCTTATTGAAAATGATGGGGGCACAGCACATGTGTGTGACACAATGCTTGGCGATGGCCTGGTAGATGTGTGATGAGGTTGGGCTACGGATGCACACATTTGTGCCCCCACGAGCAGCCACCCCCCATGTGAAAGTCCACCCATTGCAGTGGAACATGGGCAAGGTCCATAGGAATACAGGCTCACTTCCCATTCCCCATTGAAGAATTAGGCTGAGAGTACTCAGGTAAGTGCCGCGGTGACTATACACAACCCCTTTAGGCGCCGAGGTGGTGCCTGAAGTGTAATTCAGTGCAATTGAATCCAATTCATCTTGGAGAACTGGCAATTGGAGCCGGGGATCACCATCTTTGATCAGCTGTTCATACTCCAGCTGGCCTAGTGGGATACCCGTCGCCATTGCATCGACACCATCAGCAATGACGATGACCAAAGGCATGGTCACATTTGCCATGTGACCAGCCTTTGAGTCACCCATGAGGCACTTGAGCGCGCTTCGAGCCAGTGGAACATACTGGTAGTCGACGAAGAATAGCTTGGCTTCTGAGTGCCGGAGAATGGTAGCCACATTGTTGGCGTCCAGACGGGTGTTTATAGCGTTAAGCACTGCCCCGGCCATGGGCACAGCGAAATGCATCTCTAACAGCGCAGGAACATTTGGTGCAAGCACCGAAACAACGTCGTTCTTAACGACGTTTAGGAACTTAAGGGAGGATGCAAGGCAGCGACACCGTTCAAATGTCTCCTTCCACGTGAAACGGGTCTCCTCGTAGATGATCGATATGTGGTCAGGGTATACGGTGGCCGCTCTCTTCAAGAAGGTCAGGGGAGAGAGGGCAGAATAATTAGCACTGCATTTGATTAGCCTATCCATTTAAGAAAGAGATTAAGGAACAAGATTATATGGGTCTTTCTTATTTTAGAGAAAGGAAGTTGAAAAGATTAGCTCTAGGATTTTGCTTTGAGAAAGGATTAATCTGTGAGAGAAACAGAGAGAGAAGAGGATGCGAGAACTGGATAATTTCTCAAATGGGTGTCTTTGGTGGTAATATTGAAAGAGAAGATGGCTATATATAGGCAAATTTGAATGGAGGAGAGAGCCTCTTGGCCTTGTAACATTTGGTGGTAGGGCTGTGGGGAAATTGATATAGAAGGTGCCCAGAGATTGCACTGGAGGTTGAACAAAGACTATTGACCTCTACTTTCTTGCATGGGGTTCGCATAGAGATGTGGGACCGCTTTAGTCAAGGCTAATGTCCACTTAATTAAAGCTAGTACCAATAGCAACCCCACCACCTCAATTGCTACCAGTACTCTATGATTTCTGAAAATCTTCTCTTTCTCATTGTTTGTTTGGGTCTCTATCTATTTTAATTACTATTTTGGTTGTGGATTTGGACCAAATGACTAGAATCTAGTCTTGCATGGGATTTAATAAATTAGAGGGTCTAGCCAAGATCTAGACTATCAAAAGGAAATGACCATACGTTCATACCTGATTCATAGGTGGAAGGGGTTTTACTGATAGGGGCACTGTACCAAACGATCATTAATTAAGTAAGTAATAATGGATTTTTATTAATTAACTGTAGGTGGATTGATTTATATTGAATCAATTTGGTGTGGTCCTACTTTGAACTCTCTTTGCTAAAACAAGGAGAAAATGACTATTTTGATTGTTTTGGATTCATTATAATGAGCCCTTTTAGTTTCTTATTTTAACTACTCTTGTAAAGTAATAAGAAATTATATCTTTAAGTATGTTGAAGTATTTTTAAGTTTAGAGTTATTCTTCGAATCTTTATTTATAAAAATTAAACTATAAAAATATTTTTAAGAGAAATTCTATATGCACCCCTAAAAGTGCTGAGCACACCCACATCCCTCTATGAGCAGTGATTTAAAAATCACTGTTCATAGAGGGATGTGGATGTGCTCAGCAATAAGGGAGGGTGCATATAAAATGCATATAGAATTTCCCTATTTTTAAATGATTAGTCAAAATTTTAATAAATATAAAATATTACTGCCATGACTATCGCTTGCCCGGCCCCCTGCAACAAAATCCTCACTCTGCAACTATTTCACAAGTGAAGGAGAGAGAGTTAGATACGATAGGTGAGATGAGAAAACAGATGAAAAAGTATGAGCACTAAAACAAATGGAAACACAAGTCCTGTCGGAGCATTCAAGTGTTCAAAAGGTATTGGGGAAGAAAGTTGGTGGCCAAAATAAATTATTTTCATTTGGACTTGGACCTCCCTCGTCCTCTCTTGTCCCCTAAAAAGTAGGACTTGGAATATGAAAGTTAACAAATTGTTTCTTGGTGGATGTTAGGACATACATGTAAAAGTGAATAAAAATATAATGAAAACTTTGTGAAAAAGAGGTGAATTTTTTATTGTGATCGTGTGTGCGGAAGCGTGCGATCAACAAGCAATCAAACAAGCCACACAAAAGGAGAACAAAGTTTTACGTGGTTCGGTGATTTCACACCTACGTCCACGAACAAAGCCCGTCTTCTTCTTAGTTTTCACTAATCAGAGTTTTCTCCCATGCTTCTAGGGTTACAACCAAAAGGATAATATATAGGAAACTCAAATACTAAACTACCCTTGAACCCTAATTACATTGGGCCTACAAAACGAGCCAAAACCCAAAACCCATAAAACCTAACAAATCTCCACCTTGGCGAGATTTGCAGGCCACAACATTTTCCACCTTGGCATGCAACTACACGCCTCCAAATGCGCCCGAAAGCGCCATACACCCGAAGGTGCTCAAAATCACAGAATGTTGATCAAGTCCTTAAACTTGACCCTAGTCACCACCTTGGTCAGCATATCTGCGTTTTCCAATTGCCACTTTGCTTCTTTGTAGGTGGTACGAATAGATTCTTCAACCATCGGAAGTGCATATGCCACCATATCAGAGTACCGTTGAGGTTTTCGAATATTCCTTTTCGGTCTACCGGTTTCAATAGAATCTGCTTGCTCTTGTGGAGGCTCTTGAGTTTCCTCCTCATCTGTATCATCACCCTCTAACTCAACTGGGACGATATCAAACTCCACCTGCTTTACCATTGACCTTGCTTTCCTCCTGAGAGTCATTTTGCTTGTTCTGTTTACACATAGCAGCTTCATCAAAAGTCACATCCCTGCTAAGAACACGTTTCTTTGAATCTGGACACCATAGCCGGTATCCTTTCACACCACTGCTGAAACCCAAGAATATAGCTTTCTTGGCCCTTGGATCCAACTTACTCTCTGTGACATGGAAATAAGCAGGACAACCAAATATATGCAATTTATCATAATCAGTAGCGGGTTTTCCAGACCATACCTCAATGGGTGTTTTACCCTCGATCGCAGCAGAAGGCAACCTATTGATGAGATGACAAGCATAAGCAACTGCCTCACCCCAAAACGCTTTGCCTAATCCAGAATTAGACAACATACACCGAACTTTCTCCAATATAGTGCGGTTCATGCGTTCTGCCACCCCATTCTGTTGCGGAGTCCCACTAACTGTGAAATGCCTCACGATCTCCTCATCCTGACATACTTTCAAGAACGGATCAGACTTGTACTCTCCAACGTTATCTGACCTAAGCCTTTTGATCTTTCTGCCAGTCTGTGTTTCAATCATTTTCTTCCACTTCAAGAACACATTCAAAACTTCATCCTTGTGCTTCATGATGTACACCCATACTCTTCTGGAGAAGTCATCAACGAATGTAACAAAGTAGTGCATACCTCCCAAAGATGCCACTTTGGTAGGACCCCAAACATCCGAATGAACATAGTCTAGTGTGCCTTGAGTGCGATGGATCGCGGTGCCAAACTTCACTTTTGTCTGCTTGCCAAAAACACAATGTTCACAAAATCCCAACTTGCAGGTCTTTGCACCTTGCAATAAGCCTTGCTTAACCAAACCCTGCAATGCTCTCTCCCCAGCATGCCCTAGACGCATGTGCCACAATCTGGTAGTGTCTGTAACAGTCTCATTTGAGCTATGAGATACTGTTGCTGCTCCACCTACAACTGTACTCCCTTGCAAGAAATACAGATTACCTCTTCGGACACCCTTCATTAACACAAGTGCACCATAAACAACTTTTAGAACTCCACCTTCCATGGTAATCTTGAAGTCTTTGGAGTCTAAAGCACCCAATGAGATAAGATTCTTCTTCAAATCCGGTACATACCGAACATCTGTCAAAACTCTAACTGCTCCATCATGCATCTTCAAACGGATTTTTCCTATCCCTTTTGTTTTGCAAGCACTATCATTGCCCATCAAAACTGTTCCACTATCCAACTCTTGAAAGCTGGAAAACCATTCCCTGTTGGGACACATATGATAGGTACAACCCGAGTCTAAAATCCATTCGTCAGAATGGCATACCAATGAAGAAACAGTCAAATTAAAATCAGAATCATCATCTCCATCGTGTCCAATGTTTGCATCAGATTTATCTTTGTCCTTGTTTTTCAACTTTGGACAATCCTTCTTCCAATGCCCCTTTTTGCGACAAAACGCACATTCATCTTTTGCAGGTGGTTTTGATTTTCCTCTCGATTTAGAACGAGAGTTATTACCAGATGTCCTATCATCTGATCTGCCTCTTATTGTCAATGCATCAGATGATGAATCCCTGTGGGCCTTTTTGTCCTTCTTCCGATATTCATTATTCATCAAAGCAGCAGACACAACATCATATTTAACCTCAGTCTTCCCGTTGATCAAAGTGTGAGTAAAATGATCATAACTATCGGGAAGCGAATTCAGAAGAAGTAATGCCTTATCTTCATCATCAACTTTCACATCAATGTTCATCAAATCAGCAATAATCTTATTAAAATCATCGAGATGTTCAGTCATAGAAATACCTTGACGATACTCGAAGCGGAAAAGTTTCTTCTTCAAATAGATCCGATTCTCCAAGCTCTTGGTCATATACTTTTCCTCCAATTTCTGCCACAACTCTTTTGCAGAAGTTTCTCTCATCGCTGAGTATTTCTGATCCTTCGCGAGACATAATCTGATGGTGCTACATGCCTGACGATTGATCTTCTGCCATTCCTTATCTTCCATCTCTTTGGGCTTATCCTCGAGAGCAATTTCCAACTCTTGTTGGCTTAGAACATCTCTAACCTCACATTGCCACATACCAAAGTTATTGGTACCATCAAATTTCTCGACCTCGAATTTTGCATTCGAGATGGTTGTCTTTGCTGATGATGAGCTTGCCATTTTGTTTCTGATTGTCAAATTAACAATCCACTTCGTTCAGATCGTAGATCTAGTCGATACGAATCCAACAAAAAAAAACGGAGCTCAATTCTGAGTCCGGATGCCTCCCAAACTCCCAAAACAATTCTGGCCGTCCAATTGGTCAAATCTGTCTTTGACCGTACTGTTCGTTGACGTGGCGCTGACGTCAGCAGCTGCTGGATGGGCTTTCTGCTTCACGGGTCAGGCGGAACTGACCCGGACTAACCTGACCTGGTCCGGGCTGTGGACTGGGCTTCACGGGCGAGCGGGTCGGACCTGACCCGAACTGAAACTAAACCCAAAAACAGACCCAGTCTGTCTTCTTCTCCTTCTTCGGTTCTGGAACAGAACCAGCGACAGGGCAGCCCTGTCTTCTTCTTCTCTGGTGGCGTCGACAGAGGGCGGCCGGAGTGGTGCGAAGACGGCGACGACGGAGAGGATCTCCGGCGAAACTGACAGAAGCCGTGGGCGAACTCCGGCAGCAAACAGCGACTTCTGCGGCGACGGTGGTGCTGCGTCTTCTTCTCTGCAACTCCGGTGTGCAGCGAGAGCTTCCGGCGAAGATGACGACGGGGCAGCGGCTACAATCTGATAGCGTGGCTATCTTCTTTGTCAAAGTACAGCACAGCAGAACGGCGGCGGTGGCGGTTCTTCTCCGATCTACTTCCTTTTCAGAGATGGTGCGACGGCGCGGCAATGGCGGAACGGCGATCAGCAGCGGCAGCACTGCAGTGACTTCGATCGTCTCCTCCGTGGCCCAGCGATTATCAAAATCAACGAAAAACCAGTTTCTTTCTCTCTGTTCTCGGATCAAGTGGCCCACTCTGTGATCGATCTCCTCTGCGCATCGACAACCAAAAAACCACACGATCTGTGCAGCCCACCTTGATCTCACCGATCTGGCGAGATCCACTTCTATCTGCTAAAACCAACCCGATTTCCGTCGTTGATCGCATACCACAACAAAGCTCTGATACCAATTTGTTGTGATCGTGTGTGCGGAAGCGTGCGATCAACAAGCAATCAAACAAGCCACACAAAAGGAGAACAAAGTTTTACGTGGTTCGGTGATTTCACACCTACGTCCACGAACAAAGCCCGTCTTCTTCTTAGTTTTCACTAATCAGAGTTTTCTCCCATGCTTCTAGGGTTACAACCAAAAGGATAATATATAGGAAACTCAAATACTAAACTATCCTTGAACCCTAATTACATTGGGCCTACAAAACGAGCCAAAACCCAAAACCCATAAAACCTAACATTTTTTCAATCTCATATGATATTTAGAGCAGTGGAGTTTATCAGTTTGATAAGATAAGCTAAGATTTTGATGACGATGATGATGGTGGCGGTGGTGGTGAAAACTGCCACATGTTCCATAAAAATATTACTTAATTAATAGTAGGAGATGAGGCATTATTTAGGGTATGTTTGCGGATTACTTGAATTGGGTTAAAGCGAAAAGAAAAAATTAAACCATGGTAACTACTGTCACCTCACATTGTTAACGTTTAGAATGAGATACAGATGACAATTTATCTGACGCATGCTAACATTTTCTTTTCTTTTTTTTATGAGAAGTATAAGAGACACACTTAAAAAATGGCAGGTCTGCTTTCAACCAAGTCAGTCCCTTTTTTACCAAAAAAACAAACCAAGCAAAAGTCCCTTTCTTACCAAAAAAAAAAACAGTCCTTTCTACCAAAAACAAGCAAACAATCAAGTTCTTCGGGAGCTTACTGAGTCCCATTCTCCTTCTCTTCTGCCCACTCCCTGTTCACAAGGTTCTTGGAATAGAGGGTGGAACATGCCCTTGTTCTTAAAGAGGCTTTTTTTTTTTTTTTTCAAAGGACTCAACAATGACCTGGCTTCCATGTAAAATCTTGTATAGGAACTTGAATTCTTTAATTTTTTTTCTTTCTTTTTCACTTTATGCCAAGTGCCTACTTGTTTACAAGCATTTGGATATTTTTTATGTGTGACCATTTAAAATTCTCCAAACATTGTTCCCCATGTAGAATTCCAAAATACTTTACTCGGCATAGCTGAGTTTCTAAAATTTTTATAGGTTAAACATGGCAATTGAAATGCTAGTTTTATGGACTCTCACTATTCAAATAAAGAATTCAAAATTCTCAAGAAAAGCTTTCATTGTTGTTGGAACTCCCAACAAGGGGAATTTCCCATCAGAATAACCCCTAAACAAACAGGCCTAAGGACTCAAACTCAACCTCACCCACTAGCAAGGGCATTTTGATGTCTCAACCTGCTGTACTATAGCTCCAAAAGGAGTTAATATTTTTTACTAAAACTGAAATCTATCGCTTTGCAATTTTTTTTAAAAAAGTGTCTTTATTGTAGAAAAAAATAGGGGGGAAGTAGAGGTGAAGCTTCTGCTGAATCCTAACCACAGAAGCAGGATCTTGTATGCATCCCAGTCTTTTCAATAGAAGTGTGCATGTGGGGACTCCAATGAATTTTTTCGGCTTGCAAAATCTATGATGTACTTTTCCATGGGAATTTGGTTAAATAGCAAGCTCATGATAAAAATTTTTAAAAAATGGTATATAAATGATAGTGTTTTAGACTTTTCCTAGGAATTACTTATTTTTAAATATCTTACAATATTTAGAAAAGAAACTTTCAATATATGTAATGTATTAATGATTTGTAATCAAGATATTTATAACCTATTTACTGAACACATGGATGGGATCAACAACCATAAGAGTCACCATTCATCATGACATATATCTAGGGTGTTTTGGTTTTATTTTTAAAAGCATCTTCTACCATTCCTTATATTTTGTTACTATCTATATTGAAAATTTTCACCTGGAACAGGCCATCATCTTTTGGTGTCCTACAACATAGCTTATTGGCAAAGATATATATCCTTACCCATCGATCGCTTTGGAATCTCCACAAATATATACATTTTTTAGTAAAACATTTACAACAATTAAATTTTATTTTATTCTATTTTCATTCTATTCCATATCATTCTACTTATAGAGACTTCCAAGTTCCATCCAACATTCAATAAAGGTAAGATGAATGTCACATGAAATTTGGTGTTGATTCACAAAGGGCTAATGTCTAGTGAGTGTGAAAAAGAAATACTGGTCAAAGGTGCGCCCATATAGGCTCCATAAGGCTAGCTAGAGTGTACTTGAAATCCACCACCCATCACATGTGAGCCCAATAAAGCTGGACTATGGCACAAAAACCATAATGGGTAATTGTGTGGTATCATAATTTTTTAACCGGCCCATAGATCAAGAAATGGTCCAAACATAACCCAAGGGGTTAGCCGAGTGGTCAGGACCACAGTTCCTTTCTCTTCCGGAGCTAGAGATCTTCGTATCGACCCCCAGTTCCCCCCTCTTCAGGAACCGAAGATTAAGCCCATTTGTGCTACCACCTGGGGGCCACATGGATTTTACCCGACTTCTCTCTGGGCCCGGAGGGGCCCAAAAGGTTGGGAACCTCTATTAGCATAAAAAAAAATAAAATTGGTCCAAACATCTTATGGCTAGGTTCATTCCATCTGCTCCCAATCTGGGCCACACCAGATCAACCGTCTAATATATTTGACTGATCATGTCCCACTCACATTAGCCCACACATGGAGGGAAGGTTCAAAACTGATTCTTCTCATGGGAAAGTCCGAGGTCCAACAACAAATGGTCTTTCAGCAACTTTCTTCATCAACGACCTGTGACGAGGATTCCAGGCAGCTCAGCTGACCCGTCAAGGACGTGAATACTGTTGAATAGTGCGGGACCACCAAAAGGAATAATGATATGTTTGGTAAAGTGGGTGTGGGTCCTGTGGTGCAACTTGCTCCTCAAGAGTTCACACAGGTCACATCCAAGACATGAAAATCATGGGTCCCCGGATAGTTCAGTTCACACCTGCATTATCATACAATTAGTATATACATTATCTCAATAAAATTTGCTCTTTATCTTTATCAATTAAGTGATTTCAATTCAAAGCATGTTTGGAGTCAGAGATATGGTGGGGTGATGATGATGATGATTTCCTAGCTAAGATAGGGATGGAGAGTGATATATCTTTGGTTGTCCACTACTTATTATTTCTAATTTATTTTAAAAAAACATTAAACTTGAGAGCCATTAATAAACAGGGTTAGAATTAATGAACGATGGGGCGGGTGGTTAGTATTTTGCAAACCACTGATCTCATTGCGATCTTTCCATTCCCCACCTACCCATTTACTCTTATACCTTTCTGATTTTATTTCTTTCCCTTTTGTTCTACTATCCGTTGTACTTAAATGACCGGTGAATTGAGATGAGATGAGGTAAAACCTCCATTGTTTAGACAAGAAAATAACGGGGTCATATTAAAAGTACATAAATTTAAAAAACTCCCGCATCTTTCGAATAAAAAGTCAAAAAACAACATCTTTTCTCAAAAAAAAAAAAAAATTACTCTTTTTATACAAAAACTCAAAAAGATTTCCTATCAAGCTACTAAAAGAAAATAACCATCATAACCCCTTATATTTCATTCACCTCACCTCAATTCAATTCACTAGTACTCATCCAAACACGCCCTTAAAATTTTATATAATTACTACTGATTAAATATACACTAAAACATCTTCAATTCAAAATCAGCAATGGCTGGCACTGGCAGGGGTGGACCTATGCTTTGATGACCTGGGGCAGTCATCAAATTAAGTCCAATGGGCCCTACATCATGGCCCACATGTGTTTAAACAACCGCCCCACCTATGCATATGTCTTGATGGGTTTGAGAAATATTTTTGTATTCAGTTTTTTACCATACCTATTCACCTTAAATTTGTAGTGATCTTCCGTATGCATTTATTTTGACATAAAAGTTTGAGTGAAACATAATAATGTAAGTTTGAGTTCATTTTTAATGAGATAAATCAATATTAGCAGATGCAGTTAAGTATTTGTGTCTATATGTTTAAATGTCATATATTTTCTCTTTTGCTATTATTTAGGTGAAAAATGTCTAGCAAAAAAAAATAATAATTGACCTTTTCAATTGACCATTTTTAGCCCCACCTAAATGAAAATTCTGGTCCGCCACTGCTGACTAGTATGGGGCCATCTGTTCAAAGGTACTATGTTACACTTCAAGACTTGAGTGTGAACAGATGAACTTATGATCTAGCTTATATGACCTAATTGGGTTAGAAGATTACTTACAAATACACCCCTCCCCCTCCCCCGTGGTATGTATAAAATATAGTTAAAACTGAATAATATCTGAATAATAGTACCATAGTTGACATGAAGAATACATGGACTACATGACATCTTGTGGGCCATTTGTACGTACTACACATTTTTGTACGTGACTCGATACCATTTTCTTCCACTTTGACTCTAAGCGCATATGGCCCCGACCTCTCCTTAATCTTAATTAATGACTTTATCTATTTCAGCTGGCATAGGCATTTCTTCATGTGGCACTGCCTCTCACTAACCTCAATGACTCCATCTATTTCGGCTAGTACAGGCATCGATGGAGCATCTTTCCTAGTTCAGTCCTCTTCCACGCGCGTGTGGGAGCAGGTATCCATATTCCATAGCCAACTTTTGAATTAAAACCAGGACCTTGACCCCAACTTCATTGGAGACCAAACATTTATATACTTAACATATGCATCTTCATATATTATTATATACAGAGTCCTATAATATATAGTCATTGAAAATATTTGATTGATCTCTGAATTGGTCAATTCAACAGCTCAATCAAACCTTGCAAGCACAATATGATATGCAGCAGAATAAAAGCAAAATCACACACCACAAGAAACACCAAATATAATGTGAAAAACTAAAATCGGGTGAAAAACCACGGATCCAAACTGGGTTAACAATCAAGTACTATGAATCTCGCAGTTACAAGACACTCACAGATCCCTTCCCAGATAATCACTACCTAAGAACAGCAGTTACCTCTTATGTAGCTTCACGCGTCAACGACTTCACACCGTTAACTGCAACAGATTCAGACCCGCTTGAATCCTGAGATCTTTTACGAAAAAAAGATAATCTTCTACAAGAGATGTAAAAAAAAATGCTCTCTAGATGAACTCTACAGCATAAGTATTCAATGAAATTTCTAGAGAAGAATTCTATCAATTAGGGTCTCTAACTTAGAACAATGAGAGGGATATCCATTTAGGGCAGCCATAGAGTCCTTTAAATAGGCTTAGGGGCGTGCTTAGAGTTACCTAAGATAATTAGGACCAAAACAAGCTATTTGGGAGATATTAGAAATAGGAGTTCTAATTCACCCAAAACGCTATCGCATCGCCCGCTCAAACGGAGGAACGTTCTGTCTTGGAGGCAAGCAGCGTTCTGAAGCGCTAGCTCTATCGGACCAAGTTTCTGGATCCAGAAATTTCAGCATACTTGATTCTTTTACCTTTCTTCCATCTTCAATGTGAAGCCCCAACGCATTCTAAATCTAAAAATAAAAATTACAATTTAATGGATAAAAAGTTTTGTCCAACTCATGAATTAGCCAACACTCAATTTCTTAATTGTCATGGCATTAGGTAGTGGACACTGGGGGCTTGGGGCATGTTAGCAGTTGTTTCTTAAGCTCTTGAGATTCTCTATTTGGTTTGCAAATGTTGGACAGTCCCGTGAAATCCTTCCATTTCGCCACGAACATACTACCATACAAATGTGCCTCTAATTTATAGGACCTAGCCCTAATATATTAGATAGACTCAATTGGACCCAGTCCAAATCCCATTATTAACGGATTCGGATCCCCTATTTTGTCAAACAAAGGAGTCCTGTTTGGACGAATCAGGGCTGCAATGAGCCCTAGGCTCTGCTTGGACAAAACACGGGATCTATTTTCATTATTAACATGCCATTTCACCATGAATAACGATTAGAAAATTGTGGGGAGCAAAAGTAACCCAAAATCAGCCAAAGACAACCCAAAAGTAACCCAAAAAACATGCAAAAAGCCACTCGGACGAGTGTAAAAGGAGGGATACTCATTTGGTGCTAGACCAACAAATGTGAAAAGACCCCATTTTCAAACCTGGTTTGACCGTTAATCACCAATAGCAGATTACTACTGTTTCAGTCAACACCAAGATTCTTGTGATAAATGTAGGAATGGCCCCACCTCCCACATTGTCGAATGCAGTCGACGGTCATAGATCTCTTTTTATTTTGTCCCTTTACTAGAGTTATGACCAAGCCAAGTTGCTCTCATTCTTTGCAATATGGCCGCCCATGTTCCTTGTTGCTTGTTTGACTTGGAAACCCAATCAATTTTTTTTTTCTTGTTTTATTCACTGCATTGGAGAATTTAAGTGTTTTACTCGTAGATACATATTTTTAATCAGCTGAGCTACAATCGAATGGTTTTAGACACCATAAAATATTTTAATATGTAGATTAAAAGATCGATGACAGAAATTTTAGAGCTTTTTAATTAGAATCAAATTTTCATTGGTGACATATATATATACTATGTTATGTATGCATATGATTGTATACTATGCAAACAAACAAGCCCTAAATATATTTTTCTAATTTCTACTAAAAAAATATTTTCTGGTGGATCTTAAGATGCATAATAGAGTATAGTAAGCAATGATGGAACATGATACAGTGTTCTTCTTTATGAAATAACATATGTTTACCGAACAAATTAATATGGGTCTAATTCAGATATCGGTGCAGTTTTCCCCAACTTAGATGAGTATATATATGAATTCAACCCAAATTTGACCGATGCTATGTGGTTAGATTAATGGGCTATGATTTGAACCAAGGAAAATCCAAGATTGGTAACCGCTGGTGGAACCGCGAGAGGCATGGCCCCTCCATAATTTAAAAGAAAAAAAAAACCTCGATGTTTTAGGAAATTTTATATTTTTTTTTTTACAAATGCCCCTCCCCCATAAAATTTTCAAAAAAGCCTATATATATTTTGAAAATTATATGCACTTTTTTAGATGTGGCTCTCTCAAGTTTTTGTTTCTATATAGTGGCCCCAGGGAAGAATTTCTGAGTCCCCCTTGTTGATAACTGATAAGGAATTAACTTCGACAAGGAAGAAAATGATTTTGTTTCTATTTCTAATTTGGTCAAAGTATGTCCTTATAGTTCCAAGGGAGAAGGGTTCCTTTGTTGTGAAGAAACTAGAGAATACATGCAACTAGGGCCAGAGAGGTAAGTGGGTTGGATTCAGGTTGGGTACAAGACCATCCAAATTGGGCTTTTTACATTTTCTCAGGTCGGGTCTTTTGGGTAGACATGGATTAATTGCCATCTTTTAGGAGGTTTTCTTTAGTCCAGTTCATGGTAATCTATACCTTTTCTCAGGTTAAGTTCAGGTAAATGGGGACCCTATGACACAATGGCGGACTCAAGATTTTCGTTTGAGGGGTGCAAACCTTAATAGGTAGTTTTGTGTTTGGAGCGAACCAAGGATTTTCATATAGATCTTAAGGGTGAACCCATAATTTTTATTGGGATTTTTGAAACGCACTGTGATTTAATGGGTGCAATGGCACCCGCATGGTTGTACCTGAGTCAACCCCTGCTATTACATGCATAAATATGGAATTTGAGCTCTGGCTTTGTATCATGGTTTTGAACATCGGGTCATACACATTAATGCATAAGCCTTTATGCATCAGTTTTTCAAGAAATCAATAGAGTGTAAGTCTAATACCTAATTTGTAACTTACAAAATACATACATATCCCCTATACGTATGCCCATGCCTTTCTTTCACCTAATTGGTCCATTACTGAAAATTAAAAACTTATGTGGCCTTTTTCGTACAGTCCCATTTAGGCCCAGGGATTTCTTTGAGTCAAATTGGTAAACGGAATGGGCTGAGACTCATGTACGTTCAAAGGCCCAGGTAGATGAGCTGGCCTAATCTGAAAGATGTAACAAAACTAGAATTCTAGTAACAGGTATAAATTAACAAGTCTCAGACCTAACTTTTAGCCTATGGGCCTGGCCCTAAAGATAGGCCCAATAACTAATGGGCTACATTTGCATAATCTTCAGCATCCGAAGCTAACCCATGTATGGGCGCCTTACGTATATGGAATCATGGCTTAAACAAATTGGTCCATTAATATAAATCAGGGATTTAGGTTTGATATTTTGAACCCAATTATTAAACAGGCTGGATTTATGTTGAACCTGTACATGTTCTCCACAATTCTCAACCTAACCTATGCCCACCCAACTGATCCATTGCAACTCCTGGGCATAAAATAGGGATGCAAATGGTCCAATCCAGGGATGGAACTATGGTGCATCCGGACCCGGATGCGACATGGAACCTACTTGTTGGATCCAGATGTGACATCAACTTAAAAAAGAAAAGAAAAGAAGGATCCAGTTTTGGATCCAAAATATTTTTTAAATATACAAGTGAGACTATTAAAGGGTACATAAATTATGTATAGGTTCTTAAATATGAATATGACTCAAGTTATATTAGGCCCTTAAAAGTAATATTTTATTATTATTATTTTATAATGAGTTTGAAAAGGCATTTTCATGGCATACCCAATCATCCTTGAACATGGAACAGTGGTACCTTGTGATTAAATCCCTCACTCTCATGTATTTACTCAAATAGTGTCCTAGTTTTACATTTATATTGATCATATAATTTTGGCACTCATTTAACTTTAGCGGCTCAAGTACACAATCATATGATCCCCATATTTAGCATACATGCAGGTCATGAGGAGGCCTTAGCCAATCCTCGTGCCCCATGAATCGTGATGGTCATGCTTTCAAGAAGGACCCATAAGCTAGATGGTGTCATTCTCAAGTACAACTCTTTTAAAAATGGTTTTCTAATTTAGGAGTTTTTTAGAATTTTAAGGGCACATTTGGTAAACATAGATGAATCCTCTATTTTGAGGGTCTCCTTGTTATCCTATATTCAACATATCAACAAATTAAAGAGGATTTTCAAAGAGAGTTTTAGGTTTGGTAAACCCAAAGGACTCCTACGATCTATGAGATGTGTCATCCAACGGTTATAGTTTTCCCTTTTACGGTTTTCTCAAGATTCATGAAAAGTCAAGGGTTGAGCTTTCACCCCATATCGGCTCTCTTGAGAATTTGAACAATTCGGATTTGCTAATGGGGCCCACAGGAATAAAATTTTGATATTTTAGAATACGGATTTATTCACAAATATCTCAGAATCTATGATGGATCAACAGCTGAAATTTGACATAATAGGCATTTTGGGCATATTAGTCATGATTAACAGTTTAGATCTTGATTGTGGGACCCAAATAGTAGGGTTCCAAAGTAAAAACGCTAATACCGGTTTTGGCAATGTAGTAGCGCCTTTGTCCGTTCAGTGATTTGAAAATACCTTCAAGTTCTTTGCAATTTTTTGATGATCCATGATGAATCACGAGGTAAAATTTATCCCCATAATATTTTTAGGCCTTCTGAAGAGATTGGAAGGTTCGGGTTTTGCAATCAAGGCCCACATAATCTCAGAAATCGAAACCCAACAGTCTAGACTTTTTAACAAATATCTCAAAATGTATGAGGAATCAACAACTGAGATTTTACCACATAGCCGTTTTGGACATCTTAAACATGATTAATTCATGCCCAAAAAGTAGGATTCCAAATACAAAACGGCAAACTTTAAGCTATCCCCTCATGACCACTATAGTTTTTTTTTTTTTTTTTTTTTTTTTTTTTTTTTTTTTTTTTTTTTCTGTTGATCTTCAAAACCTGATGGGAGAGGTTTGACTAGCATTAAAATTGGAAACAATGATCTTGGAAATCCTTGTTGCCATTTTATTCTTATTACGGCATCTTCCACGGGATTCAAAAAACGGGGAGAAATCCACTTCATGGATGCGTATCAAAGGCGCCCTAAGGGCCGTTTGTTTGAAAATATTGTGAGAATTCATGTCTAAGAGAATTCCAAGAATTCTGAATGATGCTCCCAAAGTAGAAATCTAAATGCTCAACCCCCCTTTAGCATTTGGAATGTTGGAATTCAGAAAATTCACAAGGCTAATTGTTTTGTCATGTGGTTTGAAATTCTAAATTCCTACAACAAACAGAGCATTTAAGATGCTCAGGGGACAAGATGTCACATCGTGTCATAAATCCCCAACAAGTCCTTTTCCTTATCATAAATGACTTTATTAGTGAAGTAAAGTGAATGGTCATTTCAAGAGACAATAAGAAAAAGGAACATGTTATCCACACATCTCTTATTGCTCCCTGCAATCCATCCATGGGACCCCTCTAAAGGATTCCCAAACTACCCCTCCCTCTCCTTCTCCCTCTCTCTGCTTGGCGCCCACCTCCGCCCGATGCCCACCTCCGCGCGCTCTCTCTCCCTCTCCTTCTCCCTGTCTTTCTCCCTCTCCCTCCTTCACTCTCCCTCTCTTTCTCCCTGTCTCTCTCCCTCTTCCTCCTTCACTCTCCCTCTCCTTCTCCTTGTCTCTCTCACTCTCCTTGCTCGCCGCCCAACTCCGCCTGATGCCCACCTTCGCCCGCACCGTCTCCCTCTCCTTCTCCCTGTCTCTCCCTCTCCCTCTTTCTCTCTCCGTCTTCCTTTTCCTTCTTTCTCTCTCCCTCTTCCTCCTTCACTCTCCCTCTCCTTCTCCTTGTCTCTCTCACTCTCCTTACTCGCCGCCCAACTCTGCCTGATGCCCACCTCCGCCCGCACCCTCTCCCTCTCCTTCTCCCTGTCTCTCCCTCTCCCTCTTTCTCTCTCCCTCTCATTCTCCTTGATCCTCGTCCCTCTCCATCCTTCTCCCGTTCTGCCGCTCAGGGCCAAACAAATGAGTATCATCTTGTTCGGCCCCGAGTGGCCAAACGAGAGAAGGAGGGAGAGGGACGGCGATTAGGGAGAGAGAAAGAGGGAGAGTGAGAGACGGGAATAAGGAGAGGGATAGGGCAGGGGTGGGCAGCGAGCAGGGGGTGAGAGAGAGAGAGGAGGTGGTAGTTTTGGATGGATGTGCAGGGAGCAACAAGAGATGTGTGAATAGCAAAAAAGGTAAAATCAGAAATTACTTTATTTCAAAAAACACCTTTACTTTTTACCAAAAATGTTACTTTTCCAAGTCACTAAATATTAAAAAAATCATATTCTTTCTTTAAAAAAAAGTTAGTTATATTCTCATTTACTAAAGAGCTTTTTGTATATACCCCCATAAGGTTTGTAGGATTTGTAAATAGGCCCCTAAGGTTTTATTATTTGCAAATAGACCCAAGATCAATAGTCTTCCAACCACCATAGGTTTTTAGAGCGAAATGACACGACACTTTTATCCATCTCTTTTATCCTTATATGCATAATTTCAAAAGCTTGAACTAATTTTTTTTATAAAGCATGTAAAATTAACAATTGCACTTAGTGGGAGAGAATAACCCTATATAAATTTATTTTTTCTTATCAATACATGGTTCATTTTATTAAATCGAAATTGATCATGACGACAATTGACACTACTTATAACCGGTTATGATTTATCCAATCCATACAAGACCCACGAATAAATTGATGAAAGTCTCAAAATACTTGATTATACTTCATGTATAGGAGGTTTAAAAGAAATATTGGGGAAACGAGTAAATGTAAAAAAAAAAAAGACCATTAATTTTTAGAATTAGCGGCGGGGGGTCATGTTTGGCTCTATGTAAAAGAAATATTGGGGGAAGGTGCAAATGTAAATATATATATTAATTTTTAGAATTTGCGGGTTAGGGGGGGGGTATTTTAAACTTTTCTCAGATATGGGTAGGGGCTCTAGTTCCCAGGCCCTTGTACCTGGGTTCACCCCTGGTCATGTGCATGAGATAGTTATTGAGAGAAAGCATTGAGACTTTAGATAAAATAATGTTATTTTTGTAAATAATAATATACTCATTTTTGTTTAATAAACGTAAGGGTAAAGCTGGCATTTATATAAAAATCCAACACAAATCTCATGGTGGCTGCCCATTCTTGCTAACAATATTGATTTTAGAGATATAAAAGGTATTAAAAAGAAAAGGCAGGGCTTATTTACAAATACTAAAAATCTCAAGAGTCTATTTACAAATCCTACAAACCTTAGGGGATTATATACAAAAAGCTCTTTACTAAATGACAAAAGTCGATAACCTTTTTTATTGGGAATTTAACAGCAAAAACCTCCTAAACAGCCTATTATTGCATTTGGCAGCCTATTATTGCATTTGGCCCCAATAAAAAAGATCAAACAGATTGGGCCCTAAATCCTCGTTTTCCTTTTTTTTTTTTTTTGTCTTTTGGCACTATAGTCGATATCGACGCTTAAACTTCATTCATTTCTTCCTCTCTCTCTTGTTCTTTGCAACTGATCTGAATCTCATAACAATCTTTGAGAAGGAGGAAGAAGGAAAGAGAAAGTTGGTGGGTCTGTGCAGATGAGATGCACGGAGATGGAGGTGTACGCAGGGACTGTGAGGGCGGAGTGCAGTAGTGAATAAACGGGAAAAGAGAAAAGAAGAGGAGGAAATAAAGAGAAAAAAAAAAAGGAAAGAGAGGGAGAGGTCTTCGCTTGCAATCGCAGCGATGGAAACTGACGAGGAGCAGAGGTCACCTTTTCCTCCGGCGACTATTGGTTCTCCTTCGCCTCCGGCAAAACCAGATTAGATTTGCAAGCCCAGAACTGCCTCTTCTTGCCGTGATCTGCAGCCCACCTTCAATCAAAACCAAACAGGGAACTGCCTCTTCTCGCTGTGATTTGCGGCCCACCTTGGATCAAAACCAAATAGGCGATACCGATGTGCACTGTTGGTTCTCCTTCGTCTCCGGCAAGACCAGATCAGATTTGAAAGCTTAGATCCCTTGAGTTTCTCCTCTTCTTTGATCAAACCAGATTTCTCTAGTTCGTCTTCTGCACCGCAATCCAAGACCGAGGAATGGTCTTCTTCTCCGTTCACGGTGGCCGAACTAGTCCTCTATTTCTGGTCGCAACAGCCACACCCTTTTCCAGTCTCCTTCTCCGATCCCGACGACTGACTTCCGGAACCGAAACCAACAGAGGACCGACTTCTCTGTCTCCGTTCTGCGGTCTTCTGTTCCAAAGAACCCAAATCGTTTTATCTAGCTTGGAGAAGGTGATGGTGCGCAGGAGAAGGTGATGCAGGCGCTGGAGAAGCAATGAACCACAGATCTGTGTTGTGGTAGTTTCCATGAAGGTGTTCGATGAAATGATGAAAAGAAAGGATAATGAAATTTCACGCTCATTTCTCTTATTTTTCTCAAGGGAAAGAAGTGTGATGCTGTTGTGGGGTTTGTCATTCTTTGATTTTGCTCACGAGGATATATTTGATGAGAGGAATTAGAGAACATGGGTGGGGTTTTCATCCTTAATTTTGTAATTTTCAAACAGATTTCATGTATATATTTTTTGAAATGTAAGGTCAAGACACAATGAACTTGTAATGTTGTGAACGGTTTCCCCCTATTTAAGATGTTTCAAACATCTTAAATAGGGGAAAACCATTCACAACATTACAAGTTCATTGTAACTTGACATTACATTTCAAAAAATATATACATGAAATCTGTTTGAAAATTACAAAATCAAGGAATGAAAACCCCACCCATGTTCTCTAATTCCTCTCATCAAATATATACTCGTAAGCAAAATCAAAGAATGACAAACTCCATAACAGCAGCACAATTCTTTCCCATGAGAAAAATAAGAGAAATGAGCATGAAATTTCATTATCCTTTATCTTCGTCATTTCATCGAACACCTTCATGGAAACTACCTCAACACAGATTTGTGGCTCATTGCTTCTCCAACGCCTGCATCACCTTCTCTTGCACACCATCACCTTCTCCAGGCCAGATTAAACGATTTGGGTTCTTTGGAACAGAGGATCGCAGAACGGAGACAGAGAAGTCAGTCCTCTGTTGGTTTGGGTTCCGGAAGTCGATCGTCGGGATCGGAGAAGGAGACCGGAAAATGGTGTTGCTGTTGCGACCAGAAATAGAGGACTGGTTTGGCCACCGTGAACGGAGAAGAAGACCATTCCTCGGTCTTGGATTGCGGTGCAGAAGACGAATCAGAGAAATCTGGTTTGATCGAAAAAGAGGAGAAACTTAGAGGATCTGGGCTTTCAAATCCGATCTGGTCTTGCCGGAGACGAAGGAGAACCAACAGACGCCGGAGGAAAAGGCGACCTCCGGTCCTCGTCAGTTTCCATCGCTGCAACTGCAAGCGAAGACCTCTCCCTCGCTTCCTTTTTTTTTTTCTCTTACTTTCCTTCTCTTCTTTTCTCTTTACCCCCTTTTTTGAGGACTCTTGAGAGGTTTAATCTTTTCCTTTGCTTGGGAAGGATGGTAAACAACATTTTGGAAAGGGCACTACTTTGTGGGTTAAACCTAGTGGGTGTATATTCAAGGTAAAAACATTTTTTGAAGTGTGGTTATCTGCATCTCCCTCAACCTTGTCAAGATTCTTACTGATCTTCTTGGAGCTGTTTGTGATGCACAATGCAAATGTAGAATCCTTGTGCTTTCACTAGGTACTCGATGTACATTTCAGTAATTCAGGTCTATCCTTATTTGTGAACCTGCTGTTCTACATTCATATTTTATGTTTATATATATGGGAAAAGCAATCCTGCATTACCAGACCAAAAAGTGAAACCCAGTTAAACTTTTGGGTTCTGCTCTGGCCTGGATTTTGAACTGATTGATACACATTGCTGATGCTGGCAATCCATATCAGCTCTTTACCATGAGGGCAATGCAACTTTCTTTCCTTGTACCACAAGAAGTTCTAGAAACCCACCACCCACCTGGCATATATTGCTCCAAGTACTCTCTCTCTCTCTCTCATGACCAGTGGGGTCCACTAGGTGGTCCGCACTGTTAGCCTGTAAGGACCGTCCTTACAAGACCGGTTATATATATAATAATGGAGGGATGTCCAACCAAACCCATATAGCATTGTTCTGATCCATTGGCTACATATACAATCGCCATATACATGCAAAAGATGCCTTATTAGCTTCCTTTATGATTTAAGGAGTACACATTGGGCTTCAGGCGGGCATAAATGAAAGCGTTAAGCCAGTGATAATGATGATGATGAGCTCCTAATATGATCATTTCTAAGCTTCTAATACAATGATGCAGCCACACTTTCAATGAACTGTGAAAGGCGTGGCATCTGTTCAGCCATTTGCTAGGAACAATGTTGCTGTTCTCGCGCCTACATTGAACCTCATTAGTTATGATACTTCAACATGTAATGATCTTACCCTTGTTTAGCATGGCTAGAATATAATAAAGTGAGCCTTGTTTGAGGCCTCGATTGCTCATTTGAATGCTAACTAGGTACATGGGCCGTCTACGATCTTGGTTTATCAAAAAAACTTCGAAGCCTTCAAATTCACCCATGGTTCACGCCAAGTTGCATATAATTGTATCCGTATAACACCCTGTAGCAATCCAAGGGGAATTAAACTGACAGAAAATCTCTTCTTTCGAGTCCCAATTCAATCTGATTAATTACATGTATACATTACCCCAATATCAATAAACAAATGAAAGGTTTTCTGTCATAGCTGCATAAAGTTTTTCTTCTTGAACTTGATTAGGACATCAGCTTCTGGTCAGTAAAGATTTAACCTGTAAGTCCAACAGTTGAAAACAGTAAGAAAAATCTGACCCATTAACCAGCATGCCATCAGCTTATAAGTGAGGATTCAGTTTGAAAGAGAATCCTTTCTCACAAGCAAGTTGCTTCAAACATTCTCACTGTTAAACTATCGATCAAATTGTACAAGACATTGAATTAGTCCCATTGTTCTTCCTCCAAGTCATGACCCCACATGTATTGGACCCAGTTGTGTAGTAAGAAGAATTGCAACATACTGAAAGTTGGATAATAAAAAAACCAACCAAACCAAATTTCAAACATATATTTTGAAAAAAGTAATTGAGGTAAGGCTTTGATGATGATGCTGATTTTGAAGAAAGTAGTACTCTGCCAACACCAATTAAAGGGTAAATGGTCAAAGGAACTGGCAGGTTCCCTTCACCACAACCTACACATCAAATGACCTTGCATTTCAAAGTTGAGAATAGCACTTTCTAATGATTGGAGTTGAATTCTTGAAGCATTCTCCAGTATGAGCTAGGATAAAAGACTTTTGCTACTTTGATATTGATCGAGCATCTCCAATTATGAAAGAGAAGAAACTGTTGTTTATATATATATATATATATATTTTGCTGAATGGTGGTAACATGAGAAGAAACTGTTTCACCCCAGATAGAGTACAATCCCACCCTGTCCCACCAAAATCCAACAATTAGATAAATATCCTCATCTCACCATCCTAAACATTCTATCTTGACAATAGCATGCTGCTTTCCAAGTACACCATTTTAGCATGCCAGTTCAAGAACCACGAGAAATAAACAAATCAGACAGCTATCTCAATGGTAGTAGGAATTTGAGTTGTTGAAGAATGTTATAGAATCAACATGCACAGACACTATACATATGCAAAGAATGACTAACATTGGCTATACAACTCAAGCTGCTGCAGACTGCTTGTCATCATGGTCTTCGAGATTCAGCACTTGCAGTAGCTTCGGCCAGGACTCTGGAATTCCTCCTGGCAAATCAAACTCCAATAGTTTCCCACGGCTGCGGTAGAACTCCTCCACAGGTTGGCTCTGCCGAAATCAATAAATACTCTATGAATGAACCAAAAAATTGGAGAAAAAAATGAATTTAGATAAATAAGCATTTTCTTAAATTTGCATGTATCATAAAGTTGTCAAAAGTCAAAACACATCCATCAACTTTAAAGCACAGCTTTTAAGTCCCTTGCAAAAAAAAAAAAGGGTAGTTCCATAATCATCTTGATTTATAGAACTATACCTTATAAAACTTAGGAGGTTTGCTCTCCTTCCAAATACACATGACAACTGGGCAGGTGCCATGCTGCTGTTTTGTGCCAAGGTGGAAAATGTTTTCAAGATCAAAGTGTACCCTAAGGCGGACCTTAAACTATACCTTATAAAACTTAGGAGGTTTGCCCTCCTTCCAAATACACATGACAACTGGGCAGGTGCCATGCTGCTGTTTTGTGCCAAGGTGGGAAATGTTTTCAAGATCAAAGTGTACCCTAAGGCGGACCTTAAGATGCATAGGCCCAAAATCACACCAGACTAGTACTTAAGTGCACCAGTGTAGAGAACAGATTAGGAATTTGATCAATGATGACATTTAGTGGATTGGATGCATGGCTTGAATGTGGCATGTGAGACCACAAGACAGCCATGGAACATGTGGCATGTGATATTGGAAAACCTCCAAAGAATAGAAAGGATGATGTTGTAGTACCATCTCATAGTATACACGTAATCGTTCTTTTACAACAGCTTCAGTATCATCAGATCGCACAGCAAGCTTTGATGCACAATGAGCAGGAGGGAGTAGTGGAGGCATATATATTCCGGGTTGTCCATTCTCACCTTTGATGTTGACAGAGGCAATGTTGAAGTTACCGCCGCATTCACTGCATATCCGTCTTCCAAGGCACTTCTCAATCAAGGCATCTTCTTGGAGCTTTAGGTTAACCACCAAGTCAATACTAATGACTCCCTCAAATATCTCCTGCAAACCTGGGAAAATCAGAGAGTTTCCACAAAACAAAATTTCAAAAGATCCATCCCAAATGACTACAAGAGTATTTTTTGAAGTTTATTGTCATCAAGAGGGAAAAATGGTTTACGGTCGGGGCACTGGATTAGAATCGTCTTCTAACACGGTCAACTTGCATTTCCATATGTTCACGTAAACATACAAAAGTATACATAAAGTAAAACAGTAAAGTTCTAAGCAAATGTATGAACATGCATCCCAAGTTCAAACCATTTTTTTTCTCTCCACATTGGAAATTTGATATGTTGAAAATTTCCCTGGACAAAAAGACATGAGGTATTAATAGTTTAGCCTACTAGAAGCAATTTTCCCCCTCTATGATGAATGAACACAACTATGAACATGTCTCTATACAAGGATGATAAATTGATAGCAATGAGGTCTGCGAAACTTATAAGCAGAAAGACTCCTGCTCCATAGGTAAGACTTGAGGGAGAGACCTAGTCCACAATTGATCCCGGTTCAAGCTCAACTTTGAGCTAACACCTGAATATGACAACTAGGGGGACCGGCTATCAAGAATATATTGATGATGACGACGACGACAATGATAACTAGAAATCATTCGCATTTGGTCCACTTAATATTAAGATAGAATGATCTGAATATGAATTTAGGAGAATCAAAGAATTAACAGTGATATAGAAAACAGTACCAATAACCGTTTTCATCTAAACCATAAAAGACTGCAGCAACAATGACCAGAGTAATATGCCGCATTTGAATATAGTTTCACCAATTGGTATAAAATATGAATTTATGTGAAAAAAAGAAAAGGCATGAATTGAGAAGTATACATAGTATTCCCTACCCTTTAAAAAATGCTCACCGCTTGTCTAATTGTCCGTGGAAAACCATCAAGAATGAACCCAGATTCACCCTTAGCTTCTCCATGTACAAGGCGTTCTGATAATAGCCTAATTATGATTTCATCTGAAACCAATTGGCCTTGATTTACTATCTCTGCAAACTGTGAAGCAGAAAGAAATAATATGAGCATTAATAGATAAGAATGATGTGATCCATTCTACCAAAAATCTTCAATATATCATATGGACAGAATATTACAGCAAATGACCTATATTTCATTGCCAATGTGCACAAGAACAAGCAATTTAACCTTGAAAACATGTTTGGCAAGAGGAATTGGTTGCATGCACCACTACTAAATAGTCTTTGATTGTTCCACAAGACTATAAAAAATAACGACAAAGGCTTAGAAAAGGAAAAAAGATACTGCAATTTATTCAGCCAAGAAATCTTCCCGATTAAGATACTGAAAGAGCACTTCTATGATCCTCAGCCAGTTTCCTTCATAATTCATCCACTCAAGCAGTGTATAATTAGCCCAAGGAATTCTTGAGCAAGGATAGTATGCTAAAAACTTGCTTTAGATGCGATTTCTAGGACAAACTCTGAAATGTTTGCCATCGAGGAACATTCTATTACGAACTTGCCATTAAAACCTATGCTTGCAAACCATCATGTTGGCTCCCATAAGTTTTAGTCTAGATTAAAGGTGGGCCGAATATCAGCATGATCTATTTACCGTAACCATCAAATTTAAGGGCCCCAAAGTTTAACACGTACAAAAATGTTAAGATCATTAAATTGTAACAATCTTTATAGATGGGTCATGATCATTAAGTTGTAACGATCTTTGCGCTTGCGCTACCTCTAATCCACCTTAAGGGGTCTCTTTGATTAGTGAAATAAACTACAAATCAGGTTCCATTTCGACGCAATGATATACCTTCACCCACCTAATTCACCTGTTCTATTCCCATACATGAAAATCACCCTGGTTCAGGCATTTCCTCAAACAGTATCAAAGCAATTAATACATACAAAATCTAACAAGTACAATCGAGAGTAATCAAGAGAAAGAATCGAGCGTAAAAGGGGGAATCGTTACCTGATTCGAGATGGGACTAGAGCTAGAGAGCTGGTGCCGAACGAGATCGCCGGTGGCGATGTGAGGAACGCCGAGGAGTTGGGAAAGGCGGCTCGCGTACGTGCCTTTCCCTACGCCGGGGCAGCCCAGAAACACCCATTGGACGCTTCTGCCATTGGATTTTGCGAGCTGAGGGAGCGAATTAGCAGGGAATCTGAAGTCAGTTTCGGAATTCAGAGCTGAGAAAGCACGAAGAAGGGAAGAAGAAGAAGAAGAAAGGAGCTTGAGCTTTAAAAGGCGGGTTATAACCGCCATGTGAGAGGGAGATACAGATATTTTAGAGAGAGAAAGAGACAGATATTTTAGAGAGAGAGAGATGAAGATTTTATAGAGGGAGAGGAAGAGAGATAGAGATTCTAGAGAGAGATGGAAATTTTAGAGAGAGAAAGAGATGGAGATTTTAGAAAGGGAGACTTTAGAGAGATAGAAAGAGATTCAAGAGAAAGAAATAGAGACGGAGATTTTAGAGAAAGAAAGTGAGAGACTTGAGAGAGAGAGAGAGAGAGAGAGAGAGAGAGAGAGAGAGAGAGAATTGGGAAGCAGAAAAGGGGAGGGGGAGGGGGAGGTTTGGTTTCAACGGCGTGGAGTGGAAAGATTCCCCACAGAATCCGGATCTTCTGAGGCTGTTTGCAGCTATGCCTGTCAATTTGGCCCTGAGAAAGGTGCCGGCCGGCTCTCAAAAATCCCTTAAAATAAGGGAATTTTGTTTTTAACGAAAAGCTCCAGGGCCGGGCGTGAGTAATTTTTTCCAGAAAAAATCTAAATGCTCTGATGCCGGGCGGAATACTCGCCAGGCATCGGGCCTGGACCGTTGGATCTCATATTTTAAAATGAGATCCAACGGTCCAGGCCTGATGTCAGGCCACTTTTCGGGCGGCATCAGGCCATGTAAGCTTTACCCTGACGCTCTTATTTTTATTTATTTTATATAATATATATAAATATATATTAGAGAATTTATTAAAAAAATACTTAATCCGGACGTATTACGCAATCAAATACTTTAGCAAATGAGGCACCAATTAGAGCAATTAGGCCCGATTCGCACATCGTCGGCACCGACCTTATTTACACTGAACAAGGTCGGCGATGACCCTATGCCGACCTTATTTACACTGAATAAGGTCATATATTAGGACTCATATATTTGTTTTCGCTCATTCTTCTTTTCTCTCTTCCACCATACCGTCTGACCACCACTGAGATATTATTTTAAGTCAAATTGGATGCTAGCTCTAGCTGAGTTCATGGAGCACTATGCCATTATCTCTAGCACAATTTCTTGAGAAAATGTAACCTCAGCTTTTTTTTTGTCATTGCTGAATCGCTTTTTTCACTTCTTGTATTTTAGTAATAACCATAAACACGAAAGTATTATTACATGGGTATTCCAAACATTTTCCACATCTGAGAACCCATCCTGCTTGCACAAATAATAGAAGTACCTGAGGTGGCCTTGGCATAGGAAATTCAGATAATAAATTGATCAAAATGGGAGGGAGATGAGATAAAAAGATGGCAATAAAGAACCAAAAGCAGAGAGCTGTACCAAAGCTGGCATGAGATGTGAGTATCACCTTCACTAGACTTCGTCAAAGAATAAAGAGTGCCCATAAGATGAAAAAAAAAAATCAAGGCTAGCTGAGTCTACTCATGAAGCAAATACTTCCATAGCATGGTTATTAAAATTGGTGCCTCATTGTTTTTCAGAATGAGATCTACCATGATTGATATCCCCGACAATGCACTCAACGTGAATACAACCTGATAGTGATAAAATTTCTGTTCATAAATCTTTAAAATAATGGGGCATTTGATCTCCAAAAATACTAGTAAAGCAGAATTTCTTCACCTGATGCAATATGAGTAACTTGACAATCCTCAATTCACCTGGAGAGCATCACTACGAAAGATCCAGATTCAATCAGTAGTGCAATAATTCACATCCAATTTTTGTTTTTAGGGTTTGGTGGTCCGACGGTATAGTGGAAGAGAGAAGAGAAGAATGAGCAAAAATAAGGATATGAGCCCTAATATGGGTCACGTACCGGGTCATCGCCGACTTATTCAGTGTAAATAAGGTCGGCACAGGGTCATCGCCGACCTTATTCAGTATAAATAAGGTCGGCGTCGATGATGTGACAAATAGGTAAAAAAATGAAAATCGGGTCCAATTGCTCTAATTGGTGCCCCACTTGCTAAACCGGATTAAGTGTTTTTTTCGGTTAAATCCTCTATATACTAAAATGCCCTTGTCATAGTCACTTTGTAGTAATATGGGGGATATGAAGGCAATTTCATACCCACTTACCCATTAAAAAATATCCTAAAAATCCATACATACATACATACTTGGTTCATTTCACCTATATTTAATTATTTTAAGTTTACATATTTTACTTAATACATAATCAATAAGTGTTGCACGATTGCTTCTAATTCATTTCTTTTAGTTTTATTGCTTCTTATTTAGGCTCTTAATATTATTTTTATAAATCATTGTTAGTGCAAAAGGGGTTGTACTCATTTCTATTAATAATGATACACATTTTCCTCTATAGAGTTGCTTAAGATGTCAACCAATTCATAGAGTTAGTTTGTATGTGCATGAAACTCTAAGGATATGGGGTGATCCAAACATCTTTTTCATTAGATAATTATAACTCTCAATTCTTAAAAGTTTAAACTAATAGTATTTTTTTTAGTGCATTTATTTTTGTGACTGAAATCCAAGAATGTGTAATAGTCAGATCAATGTTTAATTAAAAATAATATCAATTGATAAAAGGTATGTGAGTGTAAATGGTTCATAACTCTCAAAGATAAGGCACTGCTGAAATAATTTCATATATAGAAATTCATATGAAAGTCATATTAAAGGTGTGAATAGATCATACTCGTCAACAATTTTCCTTCTTTGTCAAAATAAATAAAATCATATGTCTAGAGCCCAACCTAAGTCACCAAAGCATATATGACTTTATCCGATAAAAGAAAGTTTTTAGAAATGACTTATATTCTCCTGATATTTTCTTAATGGTTCATTTGCAATTGAGATTAGACAAGATAACGGATGCTTTCGTAATGGTTTCTTTGCAATTGAAGTTAGACAAGATAACACTCGATCATACTCATAACGCTTGATCACACTCATATTTTGGTAACAATGTTAAAAAAAATAGTTTTCTTATTTTGGAGCCCTGAGTCCTGCCCTGACCCTCGAGTGTAAGGTAAGGGCCTAGATAGTGAAGACCCTCTGAGGGCTTTGGCCCGCTCAGGCTGACCCTTTATATACTGAGGGTAGGGCTAGGACAACCCCAGGCTCGGCCCAGCCCGGCCCTTTGAGAGCCCTATCTGCAGCCCTTTGATTCCACAATGTGAGTCCCACTACCTATCGGTACAAATTCAAAATCATTGTTGCTTATACGTGTCTTTGTGGCAAGGATGTAAATGGGTTCCCCATTCTCCGATTATTCGGAGATTCCAACCCGTTAAAAATCGGGTTTGAATCCTTATTTAGACCCCGCTAAGTAAATGGGTCCGGTTTCTTTTTTAGACCTGTGACCTAAACTGGTCCGGGTCCGGTTCCGATTCCACATTGGTTTGGACCCGGGACCTGACATATTGCCTCATTTTTTAAATATTTTTCCTTAAAATTATGTCTTTTCCCATACCATTTTCTACCCAGACCCGCCCCATATATGATTATGGTTCTAGGTCCTGTTCTACTTTCTTCAGTTTCAAGTCCGCAAGAAACTGGTCCCGAGACGATTTCGGGTCCATCTTCTCCTTAACAGTTCCATGTCCGGGTCCACCATGGACCCGGACCGGAACCAGCCTGTTTACATCCCTACTTGTAGAGATGTCAATGGAAAATTTTAGGGCATGTAATATTTTAGGATAGTAATTGTAAGAATATCTTGGACGAATAATATTTGAGCTTTTTAGGGCATATATTTTCTTTCTTTAATGACCATTAACAAGTAAATTTACAGATCAGTGATCAATGTTTTGTGAGTAATAAAAAAAGATTATGTTACAAATTAGCCTCATATCTACCACATCATATTTATTAATCCACAAGCATTTAAAAATAATCTTTACATAGGCACTTACAAAAATGATGATGACACTTAACGCAAATATGAACTTGTAAGAAACCTTAGTGTGTTTATCAACTTTCTTCCTTTCGCTCTCTTTGGCCTCAGCCCCATGGTTAGATTACCAAAAAGTTATTAATGATAGTGTTGCCCTATATTGGCAAGTCTCTTTAATAGAGATGCCTTCCATGTATATGGAAAGTTGCTAACCTAATAGAGTTTCTTATGCTAAGGGTAATCTAAATTCTAAGTAGATTTGGACTTCATAATGAGAAGGAAGTTGTCTAGGAAAACCTATATATATAAGTAGGCCGTAGTGGAGGAGTGTAGTAAATCCTCAGTCAAAGGTAGGTTCAGATCGGGCGAATGCGACTGTGTGGGGATAATCCCGAACTCGCCGGGATCCCTGTCAGATGCAGCATCCGGGACTCCCGCACCAGCTAGTCCATCTCGGCAGAGCTCAGTCTCGGCAACGGTGCCAGCATCCAGCTCGACCAAGTGATTCTACTTCGGCTATACGCTAATTCGCTCCCGACCTCGGCACCAAGCACCCCAGGTCGCCCCGACCTCGGCAACACACCCCAACCTCGGTCAGGATGCCAGAACTAGCCAAGGCAGGGGCTGACAACTGTCCTCCTTTGGACGCTCATGCACGCTACAGCACGTGCGATGAGACAAGGGCACCGCCCATACTCTCTGACAGAGCCTCCCATACCGCCCATGCTTCCTGACAGATCGGCGTCCACAGACGCCAGAGTGGGCTATGATGGGACGGCTAACCACCTCACTGTCTCCTCTCCCCCTCTCTCCAAAGTCAACTCTCTCCCTCTCCCTATCGATATAAGGAGCAGGCACAGAGAGGAAGAGAGAGAGATCTAACCCACCATACACCAATCCATATGCCAGATCTCTTATTTCCGAGAGAACCACATGCTGGTATCATCTTCTTCCCCAAAATCTCTATCCTTAGTCAAGTTCTCATACTGACTTAGGCATCGGAGAGCCCTGCGCTGTCCACAGCCAGGGTCCTCTGACTGTTATCTTCTTCCTCCCTTCTCTAGGTTTCAGGCAGGCATCGATGTTCAACCAAAGAGCTCCGGCTACACCCCCTATCTTTGTGAGTGACATTTTATACGCTTACAATTGGCGCCGTCTGTGAGAAACGAGCAAAAAGCCATCTTCCCTACACAGCATGCCTCGAAGAACCAGAAAAAGAAAGAAACCATTGACACCGTCGACACAGCTGTCGACGGTCCCCCACCGGGAAAGGTCAGGAGCAAGATCTGGTCCAGCAAGCGTCCAACAGTAGGGTACTCAATCGGGTTCATCCTCTAAGGATTCGACCTCGACTCCACCTTCCAAAGGAGTACCCTGAAGGACAATGGAAGCAACCAAGCTCATGGCGAAAGCTCGGGCAACAACCACGACTTCAGAAAGTGGCTTGATCGACACATCGAGCAAGCGGTACGACAGAACATGGAGGTAGCCGGTTTCGCTCGAGTTCGGCTGAACTCTGACGATATCGACACATCCCCCTTCTCTCTAGAGATCAGAAACTTCCCTCTTCCTGAAAATTTCAGCGTCCCGAGGTTCATCGTTTACGATGGGACCTCGGACCCAGCAGCACACCTCCGGCACTTCGCTCAGAGGATGTCGGTGTGGGGCGATGCAGGCCACCTGAACTACAGAGTCTTCTCTTCCAGCCTCGGGGACCTCCCCCTAAAGTGGTTCTGCGCACTCCCCTAAGGATCGATCAAAAGTTGGCAGCAGGTCCGGAGTTCCTTCATGACGAAGTTTCAAGCTCACAGGGTCATCCCTAGGACAGCCGCCAACTTGATGGCCCTCAGAATGAAGCAGACCGAGAATGTCACGCAGTTCGCCAAAAGTTTCTGGACTGTCTACAGCCAGTCATGTCTTTCCAACAAGCCCTCCTACAAGGCAACGAGCTTCGGAGGGACTTGGTCATGCATCCCGTGGTCACTATGCAGCACTGATGACCAGGGTAAACCGGTTCGTCAGGCAAGAAGCAGACGAAGCCCGAGCCCAGGAGCATTTCAACCTCAACGAAAACGACCAGGCAGCCTCCATCTCGGCGGAAGACTCCAGCTCGGCGGATGTCTCCAGCTCCGCAGCAGCCTCCATCTCGGCGGACGCCTCCTCCAGCTCGGGAGGTAGCTAGATGCCTCCTATCATCACTTAGCCTCGACCGCCCGTCAGCTTCGATCGCACGACCCTCTACCGTCATCTCTGGCGGCACAGTCCTTTACTGTCGGCTTCGATCGTACGACCCTCTACCGTCATTTCGACGGCACGGTCCTCTGCTGTCAGCCTTGATCGCACGGTCCTCTACCGCCATCAGTCATCCAGAGCCCCGTGCTCTTACATCTCAGCCGCGCGCTAGATCTCAATCTCTTGCTTCTCGGCTATGTGCCAGATCTCGACTTTGTGCATCGCGGCAGCAGCGCCAGATTCTTGACCTCACGCTGGTGTCGCCCTCATGCTGGCCTCCACGTCATGCAGGTTCGGCTTCGCGAAGGGGGTCCTCTCCATTCCGTGCTTTGCGTGCATCTCGGCTCTTAAGTCAGATAGCCGGCATGTCTCCAAAAGCGTGCCATGAGCATCTCAGTACTCATACCAGATAGTAGGCACGTCATGCTGTGTGTGCATCTCGGCTCTCAAGCCAGATAGCCGGCATGTCTCCAAAAGCGTGCCACGAGCATCTCGGTACTCATACCAGATAGCAGGCACGTCATGCTATGTGTGCATCTCGGCTCTCAAGCCAGATAGCCGGCGTGTCTCCAAAAGCGTGCCACGAGCATCTCGATACTCATACCAGATAGCAGGCACATAATGCTGTGTGTGCATCTCGGCTCTCAAGCCAGATAGCCGGCATGTCTGTAAAAGCATGCCACGAGCATCTCGGTACTCATACCAGATAGCATGCACGTCATGCTGTGTGTGCATCTCGGCTCTCAAGCCAGATAGCCGGCATGTCTCCAAAAGCGTGCCACGAGCATCTCGGTGCTCATACCAGATAGCAGGCATGTCATGCTGTGCGTGCATCTCGGTTCTCAAGCAGGATAGCCGGCATGTCTCGTTCACAGCTCTCGCCAGCTCGGCAGCAATGCCCCTCCTCAGCTTGGCACTCTTCAGCTAGGCAATATACATGCGGCATCTTGACAAGCACTACTAATCCCTAGCTCGGTAGCAGCGCATCCTGTAGCTCGGCAGGAAACTCTTCCTCCAGCTCGACAGTAGTGCCAGTCTCCAGCTCGGCAGCAGTACCAGTCTCCAGCTCGGCAGCAGTACCAGTCTCCAGCTCGGCAGCAGTGCCAGTCCTCAGCTTGGCAGCAATGCTAGCCTCCTCGGCAGCGTCACTAGAATACTTCCAACAGGATTACACCTCTGGCGACGAGCCAGCTAGTCACGTCTCAGTCTCTCAGTTGGTGACAAACCGGACACCGAAGACTATCAAGCTCAAACAGCTCCTCCCTTCTTAGCTTCCGACCTCAGAGAGTACTCTCAGAGCTCAGAAGCTGGGGGGCTATTGTGTGGGGATAATCCCGAACTCGCCGGGATCCCTGTCAGATGCAGCATCCGGGACTCCCGCACCAGCTAGTCCATCTCGGCAGAGCTCAGTCTCGACAACGGTGCCAGCATCCAGCTCGACCAAGTGATTCTACTTCGGCTATACGCTAATTCGCTCCCGACCTCGGCAACACACCCCAACCTCGGTCAGGATGCCAGAACTAGCCAAGGCAGGGGCTGACAACTGTCCTCCTTTGGACGCTCATGCACGTGCGATGAGACAAGGGCACCGCCCATACTCTCTGACAGAGCCTCCCATACTGCCCATGCTTCCTGACAGATCGGCGTCCACAGACGCCAGAGTGGGCTATGATGGGACGGCTAACCACCTCACTGTCTCCTCTCCCCCTCTCTCCAAAGTCAACTCTCTCCCTCTCCCTATCGATATAAGGAGCAGGCACAGAGAGGAAGAGAGAGAGATCCAACCCACCATACACCAATCCATATGCCAGATCTCTTATTCCCGAGAGAACCACACGCTGGTATCATCTTCTTCCCCAAAATCTCTATCCTTAGTCAAGTTCTCATACTGACTTAGGCATCGGAGAGCCCTGCGCTGTCCACAGCCAGGGTCCTCTGACTGTTATCTTCTTCCTCCCTTCTCTAGGTTTCAGGCAGGCATCGATGTTCAACCAAAGAGCTCCGGCTACACCCCCTATCTTTGTGAGTGACATTTTATACGCTTACAGCGACGTAGACAGGTACGCGTTTAATTCCATATTTATGTTGCGTATTTCATATTTATATTGTGTTATTCAAATCAATTATGTATTTATGTAGATCCGATTAAAGTTATGTTAGTTCTAACCTAACAAGTGAATCAGAGCACCGGGTTCTTTAGGTTTCAAATGGGATAATCAATGATCTTTATTTATTATTTTTATTTATTTTCTTTTATAAGATAGATGATCTCATATCAGTGTCGTGCTGCATATGTATATTTGTATGTATATTTTTGTTTGTGTCTGACGAGATCAATACAAATTCCGTTACTTATTTGTATGACGTGAGTGTTTGATTTGCACATATCAAAAAAAAAAATTATATTGAGATGGGGCCAATGAGATCATATTTTGATCATGATCATCATCGTTTGGCCATTTTGAGACCCTCTTCGTTGGAATTTTTCGAAGAATCCATGGGTGAAGAGTATGAATAGATCGTCATATTTTTTTATTTTTTTTTGCTTGTGGCACATTGAGCAGAGGGAGGAAATCAAACCTCCTACCAGGGATCGATCCCTGATGAAAGAGGGAGTGAGGAGGCTTACCAACCGTCACCCTCTATATTCCCGGAGATCGTCATATTTACTGGCCTGGATTCATATATATGCTGGGTGGCATAAGGCATCACATGGATTGATGTGAAGTCCATAAGTTTCATGAAGTCATTATTTTATTAAAGACTATAATGGCCTGAATTCATATATATGCTGGGTGGTATAAGGCATCACATGGATTGATGTGAAGTCCATAAGTTTCATGAAGTCATTATTTTATTAAAGACTATAATATACATGCAACATGGTGTGCGTCAATGCCTCATTACACAATTTAGTAGATTTGGGCATGTTACTTGCACAGAACGTTGGATGCAAACAAAACTCCCCTTCATGCATACATGTAAGTATTGACACATGTCATATTCAAGGCATTCTACTTTTAGATCATGACTGTAGAAGTTGTTTGACCATGACCAATGCCTGGTGGGACTTATCTACTTTTTCTATTAAATAACGGAAGATGTCCTAAGTACTTTGAGCTGGTTAATCCTAAAAAGCTAAGGAAGCCGAGTAAATCTTTAGAATCTTCGACTTCTGAAAGTAAAATGTGATTTTAATCCAATTGAACTACCCCTCGCAATAAATATACTTGATTTAATACTAAGTGTTTTTGGAAGAGCCACCTGCTGGATCCAGCACATGGTAGCACATAGTCAATGTATTTGCAGTAGTCCTACTCTGGTGTTTGCTTCCACTGGCATGGGTCTAACCCAATCATTGAACCCAACCCAGTTAAAGAAAACAACCCCACTTGCGTACATTGGGACATGAGAGATAAATAAAAGTAACCTTCTGGGTCATTTAGTTCATACCCAGACTGTGACCCTTACCCAATGCATTCAGGCTCAAAGTCCATGTGCTCAAGAAGGGTCATTTAGTTCTTACCCAGACTGTGACCCTTACCCAATGCATTCAGATTCAAAGTCCATGTACTCAAGTGCATTAAAGTTAATTTTATTGAATAGTTCAGTTGGTCTAGGATCACGGTTTGTATCTTGAGGTTGTAAGTTTGAAACTGCACTACCACACTGGGACTACATGGGAGTTTACCCGGCTTCCCTCTGGACGCGGAGGGATTAGTCCAACATAAAGGGTTGGTAACCCTCCGATAGCAAAAAAAAAAAAGTGCATTAAAGTTTAGGGCTTTTGTGCATCCAGCATCCAAGGTGTAATCGGTCCATCCATCTGGCGATCCGCAGGAATATAAGTGTAGATGTCATTATGACATTAGCAATAACCATTCAGATCGATCCAACCCAATCAAGATCTGAACCTTTGAAATGAAAGATCACACAACATGCACAATGTGCTGATGGAAGAACATAGCACCAGGTTGACCAGATCAGTCACTTCTCGGCCATTAAATCATTAACAAATAAGCCAATTTCAGTTTCTACTTATATTTTGAATCATAATATACCTTAATTATTTTTTTAATCAATGGATGGGTTAAAGGAAGTTTATGGTAAATTGGTTTTATCCTATGTTGGTTTCATTGATTAGATTTAGAATGAAAGGTTCAATTAAAGTTATTTGGACCTATGATCCTATGCAGGACTAATCTCTATCACACCTAGTGTTCTTATCTTAATAAAGTTAAAATCCATAACTTTGATTGGCTTTGTAGCCACAAAAGTGGCCCAGTCATGACAAATTGCAGGTTTTTGAATTGTATTAACGTCATTACTGTAGTTAATTGTAAAATGAATAGTAACATCAGAGTTGCGGGATCCATTTAGGAGATCGAGGATCGGCCCATAGGTATGAGCATCTTTCAATTACTTGGAGACTAGGATAAGGTATCTCTACGCGTGCTTCCTAATTAGACCGTGGTTGTCTTGCCCACATGTGTCACCTGTCTTTTTAAGCCGTACATAACGGGTTCATACAAAGTAACCAAGCATATATATTTCCCTTCAGCCCAAAGGAGTTGGGTGATAATACATGATTACTAAAAAAATCTATTTTAACTTTTCTTCCCATACATGTCTAAATTAGGCTGAATTTAGGCCTTGTTTGGCATCTCTACTTTTTTTCTGACAGACCATTCAAAATAGAGCCATTAAAAAAAGAGCTATAAAAAAAATAGGCTAAAACAAAAAAATGTGTTTGGTAATGAACGAGTCTACTTTAAATAGACCGTTTGGTATGCCCTCTATTTGCCTCTTTTTAGAGGGGTTTGCCTCTTTTTAGAGGGGTAGCTTCTGTCATTATGTTAAAAATGAACTTATGCACATTTTCCACTTTCATATATTATTAAAAAAATACGTGTAACATGGGCCCGCAAGTTCACATTCAACATTAGACTCATTGAAGATAACATCCATTATCTACACACATACCATAACATCATAATCTCTTATCATTTGAAAACTACAATTATTTCCATAAATATATGGCCTGCAACTTGTAAATAATTTAAAAATAACAATATCAAACACAATAATATAATATCTCCATCATTCCATAATCACACACAATCACTCCAAACAGGTTGAAACTTATACCATTATAAAATAAAAATCCATCAAGCCAACAAATCAAGACACAACTAGAAAAGTTAACAATCCTCATGTGCAAAGTCCAATGCATTCATCATCATAACCCATTCAATTAATAAGAAAAAACCAGAACCATGACATAAGATGATAAAAATCAAGCATCAGAAGAAGCATCTCGCCAAATGGCATCTGCAATTGAATTCCTCTTAACATCCATCTCTGTCTTATCTGTGATATCAAAAGTATAAGTGTTTTCTCCACGTGATTCCTCAACGCCAGTGTCATGCTCTACTTGAGCATCTTCCTCTGAAAATTGTGAAAATAATTGATCCTCCATATCCTCTTTCCTAATGAAATTATGCATCGCCATTGCAGCAACTACGATGCTCCGTTGTATAGGAAATGGGTAAGGAGCCATCCGCTTGAGGATAGGGAATCGAGCTTTCAATACTCCAAAGCTTCGCTCGATAACATTCCTCAAGGATGAATGTAATCTATTAAAATGCTCCTCTCTAGTACGAGGAACGGCAACACCTTGAAAATCTGGAAGCCAGTATCGGACATTTCGAATTGGAGAAAGAAACCCTCGCATATTTGTGTAACCAGCATCAACCAAGTAGTATTTACCTAAAGACAATTATATACAAATGTTAAAGGGCATGTCAAACTATATTGTAGCAATCATTTGTTGAGATTTAAGGCACTACAAATACTTTCTTACCAGGTGGGGCATGTGGGAATTTTAGCCTTTCATCAGAAATAGTATCCAAGAGAATCTGTTGATCATGAGCTGTACCTTCCCATCCACATACCACATAGGTAAAAAGCATGTCAAACGAACATACCGCCATAACTTGTTGCATACATTCTCCTTTTCTACCTCTGTAAGGAATTTGTTTCTCTGGTTGGATAATGGCATGCACAAGGGTGCCATCTATAGCACCAATACAATCATATAAAAAAGAAGATATCAACATTGAGAAAATTTTCAAAATAATTTAGCTTAAATAAAAAAAGTGGTGTCAAGGAAAGAGAGCAATACCTTAAAATATGGCTCAAAGCGTGGATTCAAAAGAATTTCCTTAGGTACTGTATCTAGTGAATGTGGCTTTATCATATCTTTTGCAAATAGCATCATTGCTATCAGTACCTGACGGAAGTGTCTATGAATAGTTTCTCCTGAGTGTTGGAATCTATCTTGTATCACTCTATTCGTATGGGCATGCGCAATGACCATCATGAATATAGCCAACTGCTCCTCCACAAGTATATATCTGCTGTCTTTCAGCAAATTCTTTTCTCTAAAATACATGCATAATCGTCGAAACACATGTTGTTTCATACGTAACAGCTGATGACAAATAATGGGGTTTCCATTCAAAATGATTTGGACATGACCATGTCCCGTTAGGATTGCGTTCCTACATGGTTCCTTAATCAAGCGTTGTTGTCGCTTCTTGTACAACAGTATGATAAGTATGATATTTCGACGTAAAATCTGGTCCATATGCTCTGTATATATGTCAAACAAAGCATAACTAATCATTTATTCATATTTGAAGACATTCAACAATTTAAAAGTACTTTAAATAAACATCATACCATGTTTAAAACATAACATTCATGTTTCAAGCATAACATTCATGTTTCAAAACTCAAATATAAGAACAAAAGTTTAAGAGATACATAACATTCATGTTGCAAAAATAACAAAAAAAAAAAAAAAACCCCCAAACAACTAGAGATCACTTGCAACTCCAAAAGTATTTCCCTTCTCTATTTCCATTAAAGATTTGAGCCACGTTATCTTTCCCTCATCTGTCTTGAATTTAGTCCAGATAATTCTTTTCTCCTTAACCATAAAAGACCTAAGGGCAACCATATGTAGTGGACTAGTCTCTGGAAGTTGGGGCATGGCATGCAGTAAGTCAATGCATGCCTCAATGGTAGGTCCTTCAGATTGAGCAGAAGCAGCAGCTCACTGATTTGATGCCTTCACTGAGGCTGCGAGCTCGATTATGCTATCATCTACTGCCTTGTTACTCCCTTTTGACTGCTTTGTAGAAGGCCTAGGTCGCTTTCGCCTAATATTGGCCATTATGACATCAGAACCAATTTCATTAGTAGTTGCATCTTCTCGCATGGTAGACTGAGAATTTGTTAGGTTCGGGGATGGAGTATCATCATAACCATTCAAACTAAAGAAACCTGAATCCAAATCAATTATAATATCTTCAGGCACGCCATCCATTGTTGGAGCCCATTTATCATTCCCAGTCGCTGAAGTACCATCAAATAAAGCAGCCATCTCTTCAGGAAAGGGAAGGGGCTTTGACTTAAATACTTTGGCATCCCTATGGGTCTGCAATAAAGTTTAATGATAAATATCAAATGCTATATTCACCTCTCCTATAAATACCAAAAAAAAAAAATACAAATTTATATACCTTCAGGTATTCTCCATCAGTCTTGTGCCATCTCCACACACCCTGTATGTGGGTTGAAGCCTATACCAGTTTGTGATGTCAAGTGCAACCATGCATTGTATAATTTTTTCAGATGATCTAATTGGTTCTTCAATTGCTTTTGATTGAAACTATGTCCTGTCCTTTGAGTAAATTTTTCTATTATAATCTTCCATGCTTTTGAGCTAAATTGCACCCCTGGGCGGCCTCCTACCCTCACTTGCTCCAAACAAATATCAATGAGACACTTTCTCATACCATCAGACCACTGTGCACGATCTGTGTCATCTGTCTCTTTTGATTTTCCTTTATCCGACATGATAATTACACTTAACATATCAGATTGAGTCCTTGTTCAGTTTTGTGCCATTCACTAAACACAAAAGATATCTACAACATATGATAATATAAAATGTATAATAAGAAAAAGCAAATGAATGAATGTCTAATGTCTTCCAATTTAGATTCCAAAATAATTCCTCTACAATCATTTGTAAACAATCACATGATCTCAAAGATAGTCAGGCAGCCATATATGTGTTCAGCTCAAAGAGCTTTAAATTTCCAAGTGTTATCAAATTATCAAAGTCAACAAGAATACATCCCACAACGAGAAAAACCACATATACATGAAGCCCACAAACACATACCATCACCAATCACAAATGCCATGGCCAAACATTCCAAAAAAAAAAAAAAAAAAAACTACTTTCTTTCCTTAATCAAAATTTCAAAGCATCTACACACAAGAACCATTCATTACAGATGGTAGAATGGAACACACTACAAAGTAAATTGTCTGTTTACATACTCTCTAATTGGTTTTTCTTGACCCAAATAAAATACTTCTAATACATCTAAGAGATTTTCATGTATATCAAAATTATTCTACATACCATATCATTAGATATTTATCACCGCATAATGGAATTGATCACCGGAAGGTTCACCCATTTCGGGCCGCCTATTTTTAGTTGAAATGCTACCTGTTTATATTTAGATGTTTTAATGCAGTCCAGCTCTGTCTAATCATGTCTAATCATGTACAATGCTAAAAGAAGTGAAGGTACATGCCTGTAGTAGTATCCATCTCCTTTTTTCGTTTTCTGTCTGTCTTGACTTCCCCTCTAGATTTTGAGAATTGTGCATTGTTTATTGTAGGAAGGGGTTTTCTTTTAAAATTCATGGCCTGGTTTGAGTGAGGATTTTCAATCAAAGGGACGGAGAGATGATAAAAATAACTGGATTGGGGGTTGGCCAAATAGCACTATACATCACCCTAAGTCTGGTTTGTTTGTTTGCTTGTTTCTTCCTTTTTTTTTAATGCCCTTCTGTAATAGAGGACCATGCTCGATCAGTGTCAATTGTCAAATCACCGGCAGGTTCATAGCATAATAGAATAGAGATAGAAAAACTGAGCCACTCATTAAAAAAAAAATGAGTTGTTACTTTCTGTTGTTACTACAGTACATTCACCTCATTTGCATAAAAAAATGGACTATAGTAATGGGATCGATGGAGAAGAAAGGAATAAAAGAAAAAAAAGTTAGGGCTTCCGTCCCTTTTTTTAACAACAGTGGAATCCATGGTTGTATCAATGCACACAGTAGACTGGATGTTCTATATACAAAGAAAAACAAGAAGAAGAAAAAAAAATGAGAAGAACTATACAGATGCATACCGTTCTGTGTCGTCTTCTCCCCTTCCAAAATACGTTTTTTTGGTTCCCTCTTCAAAACGAATAGGCTTCCGTCCCTTTTATTGGAAGGATTTTCGTTGGAAATAAAACACCGTCAGAGGGCATTTTTGTCTTGAAAAAAGGGCTCCGCCTCTATTTTTTCGAGAGAGAATGCCTCTGATTTCCACATGCCCAGATTTGGGATATTTCTTTTTAAGAGGCTTTGCCTCTATTTCTCTAAAGTGAGCAGAGGCTAGAAATCACTGTCAAACACCTCTAATTTCAAAATCTCTACCCGCTTTAGAGAAATAGAGGATTAGAGGCAAAAAATAGATATGCCAAACAGGGCCTCAGACTATGCCGATTGGTAAGACTCGTGAACATTTATCATAAGTCTTTTAAATATAGATATTGCTATGAAGAAGCCTAAACCACCCAAGCTAGTCCCTCCAAGAGTATTTTAGAATTCTAGAACTTTGAGGAGTTTGGTTGGAACTCCGACTGCGAATCCTCTTACCAATAATAAAGTGGGCCCCATATTCACAATTATAAAAATTGGGCCCATGCAATTCCTATCAAGATGGGTCCATGTTCAAATTCTAAAATTGGGTCCCATATTTTCGTTTCTAAAATATGGGCCCATATACCATATACCTGAGGTGAGTTCATATTATAATTCTTACAGTTGGGTCCCAAGTTCACTACCACAAAAGGTGGCCGGGTTCCATGTACTACAATGTATAAAACTAGCACCAAACGCCCGTGCTAAGCCCGGGCCAAAAGTAAAAATATATTAGAAATTTAAGAATTATTTTAAAATATTATTAAGATAAAATAAGTCTAAAAGAAAGAAATTTATTATCTTTCAATATTAGAATCTTTTAACATGTGATGAAAATAAATATAAAATGAGAAGTAAACTTACATAACATAATGCCCTATTGAATTTAAAGGCATTGACCATTACACAAGTATGAATGTGTGTCTATATAGGGGCAGCTCTCCTAAGCTAAAGCTTAGGTTAAGGTAAACTCAAGTTTGTGGTGGGGCTCACCTGGCGACCCACATGGGGGTGGTGATGTGGGGATTTCAAGGACTCACTGGGACCCTTCTCTTTGTAAAAAATTAGTCTCAACCGTGGTTTCTACCATCTCCATATAGCCCCAAAAGTTTAATGGTCAACAATCCATTTGGATCGGTACACAGTCGATCCAACGGTCCAGTAAATCCGGATCTGACAAAAAGCTAGTGGACATGTACAATTTAGGGAGGTCGTGTGTTTGGTTCATTTGGATGGACCAAGGGTGGGCCCCACAAGCGTAAGCTTACAGAATTAAATGGAGAGGTATGGTGCCCGGGCTAAAAAAATATAATGAAATATGTGATTCTTTTCTGAGATATTATCGGAAAAGAACAAATTTTATAAAAATAAATAAGTAGTTTATATTTATTATATATATAACTTTAATAAAAAAGAAAAAATAACTTGGTGGGGTCACATGATGTAACATCTAACGGTGAGCCTCATATCCTATTTCCTTCAAGGTGTGTCCAATTGGACAGTGGGACCTTGCTGATGTGTCATTCCGAGGATAATTAATGGGGTCACATGATGTAACATCTAAATATATGCCCATATCCAAATATCTAAAGGTGTGTCCAATTGAATATTTGGTCAGTAGGCCCTTGTTGATGTGGTGTTCTAAGGAGCATTGGTGGGGTCACATGATGTAATATTTAAAAGTGAGTTTATCCTAATTCATTAAGGTGCATCATGTTGTGTTTAAAAGGTGGCCTTGTTTGTCTGGTCTTTAACTTGAAAGAAATATCCCACTGTATTATCAACTTCTTGGTAGAAGTGGAGAAGGGATAAGTGTGATAAGGATGGAATAAGTTGTTTAGAGAAATTAGAGGAGATATGATAAAGATGGGAGTTTGTTATCTTTAAAATATTTTGAATGAAATGAAGAGATTTAGGGAGGTAATTTGGAAAAGATAATTGAAAACACTTTTTCTTATATATTTATTTGAAAGGAGATATTTTTTAGGAATAACGTGGCAACCCTCACAGCCCACCTCTCACACCCAAAGCTCTATGTGATTTTATAAGTATTTTTCTGAAAGGAGAGACTTTTTATGGATGAGGTGGGCCCGTGCTAAGCCCGGGCCAAAAGTAAAAATATATAAAAATTTTAAGAATTTTTTAAAATATAATTAAGATAAAATAAGTCTAAAAGAAAGAAATTTATTATCTTTGAATATTAAAATCTTTTAACATGTGATGAAAATAAATATAAATTGAGAAGTAAACTTATATAATATAATGCCCTCTTGAATTTAAAGGCATAGGTATGGTGCCTCAAAAAATATAATGAAATATATGATTCTTTTCTGAGATATTATCGGAAAAGAATAAATTTTATAGAAATAAATAAGTAGTTTATATTTATTATATATATATAACTTTAATAAAAAAAGAAAAAGTAACTTAGTGGGGTCACATGATGTAACATCTAACGGTGAGCCTCATACCCTAATTCCTTCAAGGCGTGTCCAATTGGACAGTGGGACCTTGCTGATTTGTCATTCTGAGGATCCTTAGTGGGGTCACATGATGTAACATCTAAATATATGCCCATATCCAAATATCTAAAGGTGTGTCCAATTGAATATTTGGTCACTAGGCCCTTTGTTGATGTGATGTTCCGAAGAACATTGGTGGGGTCACATGATGTAATATTTAAAAGTGAGCCTCTTAGCCTAATTCATTAAGGTGCATCACTAGACCCGGTGCGGTAATCCTGGTAAATAAAACCGGGTTATCGGGTCACCGGGTTTGGGTTTCGGGTAACCCGGTAACCCGGGAAGAAATAATATTTTCTTGTGTAAGGAGGATTGGACATATATAGTAGAAGTCGGGTCAGGCCTTCGTTTACCTCAGTCATACCCAAACGGGCCCTGAACACCCCTAAATCCAAACGGTTTGCAAGCGTGGGACCTACTGAGTTGCATTAGGTCCTGCCATTTTATGACTGCACTAATTTGATCGGACCATAGAGGGCAGGCGAAAATTGTCCTCGTGTTTGATTAATACTATTTACTTTAGCTCTGCATTTGTGGACATCCCAGTTTTAATTTCACCCAACCTGATGTAGAGAACATTGTCAGCCACTGATGTGTTGGGAAAGTGGACCACCACAAACTCCACATTGATATGATATTGTCCACTTTGGGCCTAAGCCCTCATGGATTTGTTCTTGGGTTCTACCCAAAAGGCCTCATTCCAATGGAGTACTTAGTCCAACTTATATGCCCATGATCTTTCCCAATTCTAGCCGATGTGGGACTTTGGTTGCACATCCCCAACAATCCTCCCCTCAAATAAAGGACCATATCTCTTTGGATATTTTTACCGGGCCTCCCCTCAAACGATCATCCATCCGTCCGCTCCATCGAGAAGAGCCAACTCGAGAGCTTCACCACGGATCCACCAATCATGAGTACTGCGCTTTTCATGCGCATCACTGGGCCCACCACCTTTTTTTTGTTTGGCAATCTGAGGATTCTCCGGGCTAAGTCTGGGCCTGGGCTCTGATACCACTTGATGTGCACGTGTATGCGGAAACGTGAATCAATGTGATCAAACGGACAAACAACCACACAAGACAAACAATCACACACAAGAGAATTATGTGGTTCGGCAATCTTGCCTACGTCCACGGGAAAGAAACTCGAATCTCCTTTAGGTTCACTCTTCTGTATGTCAGTCTCTCATGGGTTACACATTACATCATATATATAATGTTCTCTTTCTTACCCCCTAAGAAACCCTATCTTAGTCAATAAGAAAGTCCCGATACAATTACCATAATACCCATGTCCATGAACCCAATTGGTCTGGACCTACTAAGCCTAACATGATGAACCCTAGGTGTGGAACTTAATCTTGATGGAATAAATATTGCAAAAACCCAATCCTGACCAGAAATCTTGGTGATAAGCTAGAGCCTAAACTCAGAGTTAAAAAATGTGAGACCAAGCTTGAGTCCAAACCGGATCAAGCATTTATTGCATATTATAAAAATCATAAATCAATACATATCTTTGTTGTATTTATAATATATAAATCAATAATATGTAATTTAGATACTCTAATCCATTTGGGATACCTGAGACCTGAGCCCAAGCTCAACTCAAATTTCTATTGGAAGTGGTGCATGTTCTAACTGAGAATCCATTGTTGAATAGGCAAATGAAAGCCAATAGTAGCCAACAATTTCAACTTTTGGCATTGGCCTGATTAGATTTCTCAGTACACCAACCTAGGATGCAATTGTGGACTATATTTGTTATCGGGTTATCGGGTTATCAGGTCACCCGATAGACCGATAACTTAAAAAATTCAAACCCGGAACCCGAACCTGTTAAGTAAGGTTCAGGCCGGGTTTGACCTGGTCCGATAAATACTTTATCGGGTCAGCCCGATAAGGTTCGGGTCGGACCGGATTTCAAGATGGAAGAAGTTGTTTCGAAAATTTGTAGGAGATATGATATTAAAGATGTGAGTTTGTTATCTTTATAAAAAAAATTTGAATGAAATTGAGAGATTCAGGGAGGTGATTTGGAAAAGGTAATTGAAATGGAGATTTAGGGAGGAGATTTGTTTTAGATGAGTGTGGTGGCCCACTTTCTCTTATATATTTCTTTGAAAGGAGAGACTTTTTAGAGATGATGTGGCACCCCTTACAGCCCCCACCTCTCACACCCGAAGCTCTATGTGATTTTAGAAGTATTTTTCTGAAAGGAGAGACCTTTTAGGGATGATGTGGCACCCCCACAGCTCACCTCCCCTCTTGCTTTAATATATAAAATATGTAATTCCAGTCTAGAATATATAGCAATGAAACATGAGTTTTATGAAATTCAGAAATTTAGAAATTCTTATGCAATAATTCATATGGATTGAAAAGTAGAATCAAGAAATGACAGAATTAAGTGACATTTTAGAATTCTAATATTTAGAATTTCCATACAACCTTCAGACATGAATTCTAAGAATTCTAGTAAAAAAAAAGCCCTTAAGAACAAACCCAGGATTTTTATATCAATCTTGAAAGGATGTAGAATTATTTTAAGTAAAATCCAAAATTTTCATTATCATGTCTGACCGCCCCCACATAGGTGTACATGGGTCCATGTCATTAAATTTAGAGGAATTTACCTGGTAGAGCCCTCTAGGATCCTATACCACTTCAGAGGTGTTGTAGTCACCATGGACACGGATAAGGCTCTACATGTCCCTTTTTTTTTTTTTTTTTTTGTCGTTTAGCGAATGGTCGATATCGACCACTTTTATGGTCGATATCGACCATTCTGCGGGAATCCAAAAAAAAAACTGGGTTTTTCAGGATGAAGAAGAGGGGAGGAGGAGGAGGGAGGAGATGGGATGAAGAAGGAGGAGAGGGGAAGGAAGAGGGAGCATACAGTACCCCACAAGGCTCAAGCACCTGTACAAATCCAAATTCCCATTCCTCCCAGCAAGAATATTGAAAACAACATATAAGAAGAGGGCCGAGACCGTCACCCAACCCAAGATGATGCCGAAATGGAGTCTTGCGCCAGATCTGGCGCGTGTTGATGCCTAGCTCTTCGATGAGAGAAAGCTCGTCGTCGAAGCAGCCGCCTCCGCCGCCGCCGATGGTGCCGCTGGCGAAGACGAGGGTGGAGAAGGAGGTGGAGGCAGCGGTGGAATTGACGTCGAAGGACGTGAAGGGGATGTTGGTGTTCGTGGGGCGGAGCGGCTGAAACGGCGCCGTCGGGAGGCAGCGCGTCTGCGGGCCTCTGCTCCCTCCTCCTCCTCCTCCTCCTCCTCCTCCTCCCCTCTTCTCCATCCTGAAAAAACCCAATTTTTTTTGGGTTCCCGCAGAATGGTCGATATCGACCATAAAACTCCCCTCTTCTCCATCCTGAAAAACCCAATTTTTATTTGGGTTCCCGCAAAATGGTCGATATCGACCACTTTTATTGTCGATATCGACAACATAACTGAAACAAAAAAAAATACAGTCATTGTCAGTTTCGACCACTTTTATTGTCGATATCGACAACATAACTGAAACAAAAAAATACAGTCATTGTCAGTATCGACCACTTTTATTGTCGATATCGACCACTGTAAAACAAATGAAAAAAAAAAGGATGATGGCAGAGATCATTGCTTCGTTCGGGGATACAAAACCTGTTTTTGTCTTCTATTTAGTTTTGATTTGGAGAGTAAATTTGAATGGGGAACAGCAGCAGCAATCAAGAGAGAAAAATCCCATCTCCTCCCTCCTCCTCCTCCCCTCTTCTTCATCCTGAAAAACCCAGTTTTTTTTGGGATTCCCGCAGAATGGTCGATATCGACCATAAAAGTGGTCGATATCGACCATTCGCTAAACGACAAAAAAAAAAAAAAAAAAAAAAAAAAAAAAAAAAAAAAAAAAAAAAAAAAAAAAAAAAAAAACGGACATGTAGAGCCTTATCCGTGTCCATGGTAAATACAACACCTCTGAAGTGGTATAGGATCCTAGAGGGCTCTACCAAGTAAATTCCTCTTAAATTTATTATAAGCAATTTATTTTCAACTACTCGGATCGAATTTTCAATAACTTCAAGGCATCCACTCCATGAACGCGGCGGCATCATGTGCCTTCGAGCCAAAGCACCAGTCGGGACTCGGGACTCATTTCTTAGCTAATAAGTGAGAGCTGAGAGCTGAGAGCTGAGAGCTGAGAGCAGGTGCCAAGGTGCCATGTGAGAGGAAGCCGAAGAGTCGGCTCCTGTTTGGAAAAGAAAAAGGAAAAGGCGTTTCCACCTCCTTTTCAATGCATCGACCAATCCAAAGCAGCACACATCGTACCAACGAAGCTGCAAAGGAACAAGGAAGAACAACGACTCTTCGAAGACTCCCAAGTCTACTGACAAGGAGATACCGGTCTCCTTTCTTCGTTCCCACGCTTTCATGACTCTCACTCTTCCTTGTATAAATTCCATATCTTTCCCATTCCTCATTTCAATACAAGAGAAAGATAGAAAACTGTGAAAGAGAAGACACGTACAGGAGGCAGATTGAGAATTCTTCTTACATTTGATCAGGTGTTTTACTGCTTTGGTAGGAAGTTGGAAGCTTGATTGCTTTTTTTTTTTTCTTGCATTTTGATTTTGTTGAGATGGTATTCTGACTTTCTAGTTGGAGATGTTTGGGATGTGAATTTGGAGAAATGTGATGTTTGTTTGATGCAGGTAAAGGAGAAGAAGCAATGGAGAAAGGGAAATCACAAGGAGATTTGGCGGATATAGTGATCAAGTGGTCCATCAAAGATGTTCTCAACAACGACTTGTTCAAAGACCGGGTATGTGAATTATTTTCTCATTTCATGGTAGACAATGTACCACGGAAATCGTAAATGTAATTCAACACTGTGGCGGATGCTTGAAAAATAAATGTCAATGTTTTTGATGGGCCAAATTAATCCAATCCAATTGAATGCATTGTTAGATTGATCACATTTTAATAAAGTTTTTAAAAAAGAAATGGAGTGAAATGTTATCGTTTTCATTTTTCTACTAAACCAAAAACATTCTCAAACTTTAATATCGACCGAAAAGCCCCTGAATGAAAATATCTCAGCCTTCTCTGTTTTCTATCTTTCTCTTTCCTTTTTTTTTCCTTAATTTCTATCTTCTATTCTCCTCCCTGCCGCACCCGGCCCATGCACGCACGCCCCATCTTCTTTTTTTCTTTTTTTCTTTCTTTCTCTTCTTCCTCCTTCTCCCCTGCCGCTGCATTCATCCCTGCACTCCACCCAATCACTGCAACACCCCACTGCACTACCCCTGCAGCGCCACCCTCTCTTCCTCTCTTTCTCCTCTCGTCCTTCTCTTTTCTTCTCTTGCTGCACCACTCTGCACCAACCAGCCATTTCAGCACCCATCTTCACCGCACCCACTTCACTGCACCCACTCCTGCATCTCACCAGCGCACAACTTCCCTGCACGCAGCACACCCCGGAACCCATCTCTTTTTCTCTCTTTCCTTTTCTCCTCTTCCTCTTCTGCTCCACCCCTTTCTCCTCCACCTGCACACTCTGCGCACATCCTTTGATCTCCTTCTTCTTTTCTTTTCTTTCTTCTTTTCCCCTGCATCCACTTCATCTCTTTCTGTACCAATCACCCATCTGCTGCACTGCACCACTGCTGCCATCGCCACTGGAACCGCGCCACCTTCACTGGGAGAGGGACGGGGTTGCCGGAAAGGGGGAGAAGGGGAAAGGGAAAAGGAGAGGGCGGGCGGGGGCTGCCTGTGGCCGGGGAGAGATTGTTATGACAGTGGACCACCACAAACTCAACATTGATATGATATTGTCCACTTTGTGCCTAAGCCCTCATGGATTTGTTCTTGGGTTCTACCCAAAAGGCCTCATTTCAATGGAGTACTTAGTCCAACTTATATGCCCATGATCTTTCCCAATTCTAGCCGATGTGGGACTTTGGTTGCACATCCCCAACAATCCTCCCCTCAAACAAAGGACCATATCTCTTTGGATACTTTTACCGGGCCCCCCCTCAAACGATCATCCATCCGTCCGCTCTATCGAGAAGAGCAACTCGAGAGCCTTACCACGGATCCACCAATCGTGAGTACTGCGCTTTTCCCTTGCGCATCACTGGGGGCCACCACCTTTTGTTTGGCAATCTGAGGATTCTCCGGGCTAAGTCTGGGCTTGGGCTCTGATACCACTTGTTAAGACAGTGGACCACTACAAACTCCACATTGATATGATATTGTCCACTTTGGGCCTAAGCCCTCATGGATTTGTTCTTGGGTTCTACCCAAAAGGCCTCATTTCAATGGAGTACTTAGTCCAACTTATATGCCCATGATCTTTCCCAATTCTAGCCGATGTGGGACTTTGGTTGCACATCCCCAACAGAGATAAGGAGAGGAAGAAGGAGAGCGAGAGATCGGCATCGGGCGGAGGTGGCCGGAGCACGGAGCTGGGAGAGGGAGAGGCAGTGGTGGACCCAGGATTTTTAATTGGGTGGGGCGAGAATATTGTACACTTTGTTAGACTTTTTTTTACATCAACAAATAGTGAAAAAAAAAATGTAATTCATTTCAAAGAAGAAGAATAAATAAGTACTTAAAACTCAATTTCTTATGTGAAAGGCCTTTTGATTTGAATGAGATCAAATGGCCTATATTGTTTAATGGGGCTACATGTTAAGCATGCAAAACACCCTCTTCGTTCTTATATGGTTTTACTCGTGTTATGAGCAACGTTGAGCTTTCCATTGCACTTGGACATATATATATTGAGAAAAAAGAGCGGAACATTACAGTGGAGCCCATTTACTTGAATCTGAGCCCTACAAAATAAAGGTCTTCAAATATATACGATGTCGAGAATCATAATTAATCCTACTGTTCGACTGACATTTTTATAAAAAATGTGATTAATATTATTTTATGTATATTTATTTCTATTTTTTATCAAATGATTAATCCAATAGTAAGACCGACTCAAATAAGGATCTCCATACTAATGGGACAGGGACGTTGGAAGGTGGTATAGGCTTGATGAGTTCTTTAAGTTTTCAAATTTTATTCTTACTCCAAAGCATTTGTAATTTTAATAAGGAGACAGAGATAGAAAATATTTTGAGGGTGGGGCAGCCTTTTGGGAATGGCCAGGGGACCATTATCGATTTTTGGGGTCTGTCCTAGTCGCCCCAGGTGCTCATCACCTAGGTCCTAAGCCAATTATAAGGACCCCATCATCTCTAATTGGGGCAAATGCCTTCCCCGTGTCATAGTGGTGGGTCCCATTCATCTCGGTCTGGACAGAGAGCTAGCACACTAGGATGTCTGCCTCTGCGTACATGAGCATCAGTGGGACCCATGCCCCATGGTCCAGCCCACGAGTTTTGTCCTCTTTGACACACCCAAACCTTACTTTTGATGGTCGTTCCTTCACCCTCTTGGCAAACTGTGGTGCACCTGATGCTGGATACTTGAGCTGCCATTACATACACAGTTTATCCAAGGCAATTTAAAGATTGACCTGGGGCGGTAGGACCACCATTGACTTGAGCTGCCATTAGATACACTATTGATATAAAGGCAATTCAAAAATTGACCTGGGGCGGCCGCCCCAAGTCAACTCCATGTAAGTCCGCCACTGGGGAGAGGGGTAGTTTAGAATTTTTTTTTTTTTTTTAAAGATATAGTGTGTGAAAAGTTGTTTCCAGAGTATAGGTAGTAGCAGTGTAGCACTCTTTTTATACCTTCTTTTCTAGAGATGTCAATCAACACGGCACGCCACGACCAACTCCCGGCCGGCAGTGCCACGAGCCATGCCGTGCCGTGCTGACATATATGATCATGTTGGGCCGTGTCGTGTATGCCTTTCATGCCATTGGCTTCGTGTCATTCTTTATTTTTTGGGCTTAAAAAACAATGGACTATTTTACACTAAAAAAATTAAAGGATACATACAAATAAGAGTATAACACAGATTTAATTGGTTTGGTCAAACTCGACCTATTTCACGAAGAAAAGAACCATCTAGATCTTTTCTATTTGAACGTTTTTCAATAGGATTACCTTTGAAAGCTTTACAACTTTTTTGAATAATAAAACATAAAAAAATAAAAGACTATTTTTTTTTATTTACACTAAAAAATATTAAATATCCTATGTCGCTAGCAGGCCGTGCCGTGCCCTGTCGTGCCGCAGTAGTGCCAACGGGCCTGAGACCTCAGCCGGTCACAGGCCGTGCCGTTGACCATGTCGTGTCGTGCCATGCCACGGGCATTTGAATGCCCACTGGACGGCCCATTTGACATCTCTACCTTCCTTCTAAAAAATTTTTTTCAATTTAAATTTAATATTGACGTCGCATTTTAGAGGTGGGCCCCGTTGTTATTAGGCTATAACCAAAAGAAAAATGGAGTTAAAAGTAGTGGAACTGATAGTAGGCCCATATATTGAAATCCAAGCCATTCAAAATAAACTCCATCCAAGTGCACTGGGGTATCCTCAAAGTGTTTGTAAATCCAAGTTTTTTCCACCGTTGGATTAACTGTTTGATAAAAAAATGTGATTAACATAATTTTATTTATATTTATTAATATGTTTTTCATCAAAGGAATAGTGGAACAAACTCGGATTGACGTAGAATTTGAGGATACCCCATATACTTGAAGGGCACTCATTTTAAATGGTTTGGATTTCAATTGGTGTATCTCGCCATGGAGTTTCTCTACTTTATCTCAAGATTTTTCTACTTAAAGCTTGAGGGATCCATACTCTTAAAAACCATGTTTTCATAATAAGGAGTTGCAATTTTTAAAAAAAAAATTATAATAACAATAATTTTAATCATCAAGGCCTTATCCGTAATTATGTTGGGGTTCGCTACATAAATTTTATTTTTCCATTTTGACCTATCCACTTATCATGAGCCAAATCCTCGGATGTGTTGCACTTTTCGAGATCAACTTTACTTACGTGTGAACTATGTTATTGGCTTTTGTTTATCATTTTGATATGTTGTAATCCAAATCTTTAGATAGGTTGCACTTTTTCATATCCAATCTTACTACTTTCATCCACGTGTCCTTTCATTTGGTGGGCATCCACCTATATAGCATAATAATAATAAATATTTATGGTCTGCTCAATTGAATACTTTGCAGATGGCAAGGATCCCCAATACTTTCCAATCCATACACCATTATTTCCAATCATATGTTACACCTTTGCTAGAAGAGACTCGTGCTGACATGTGTTCAAACATGGAGAATCTCTCTCGAGCAACTACTCTGAAAATAGAGGAATCCAAGCGTCGCAACAAAGAAGAAGGCTTTGTATATAACATCGAGGTCGGACCACTTAAAAGCAGCACTCCAAACTCAACTTCAACTTCAACTGTGGGTGGCAAAGAGCCTTTCATGCCACAGAGAGACGATGTCTTTGTTCTAACAGAGACAAAGCCTAAAGTTGGTTATGATCTAGTGAAAGAGCCAAGTTCCTATAATGTTGCTGTTGTAACCAATGTTAAAGCCGGCCAAAGTGGCCCAAGATTCAAGGTCCGGGTTAAAGCATCAAAGCCCATTGTACTTCCTGAAAGTGACCACAACAAGTTTCTTCTTGCTGTTTGGGTGATGAACATCAAGACCAACGGTCGGATATGGAAGTCTCTGTGTTCGGACCCAACCATGCATAGGAACTCAAATGTGATCAAAGATGTGTTGCAGCCTGATTCCAGGGTGAGCCCATTCCATCTGATCAGTTTATTTTATATATATATATATATATATATATAACCGGGTGTCATGTTGTGATTATTGATTTATTGTAATTGTAGCCTTATCCCATCACATTGAGATGACCCTGGACTCTCCTTAGCTACTTCCAATGAGTGGAGTGCAAGTTCCACTTATTGAAATGCTGAGCAGCTCAAAATGAATGCCCTCTTTGTGCACTAAATGTACTCAAATTTTACCCCCCAATAGTCGTTCCCACCGTAAGAAGGTGATTGACAGAATCTTATGCATTGTTAACATGCTTTAATCACCTTTTTACCATATACTTAATATTACAATGGGACCAATTTCTACGTGGGTAAATTTTATGGACGTATTAGGTGCATGGGAAAGGCCTTCATTTTGAGCGAATTGGATTTTTAATATGTGTGCCCTACTGTAGAGTTTCTCTCCTTCCACTCAGGGGAAAAGCATGAGGGAGGGAAACACTCAGGAAAGTGGTTTACAGTTACCACCACAGTGCTGGCTAGAAGCATATTTTTAAATTTTGGTTTTTATTATTGGGAAATGTCACAGAAATCAAAAATAATTTTTTGAATTAGTAATAGAATAAAACATATAAATGATAAATATTTATGAGATTGGAGAAAAAAATAAAAACTATAAATTCTCAGGTGTATATACATTGGTTAGAAACCCGGACTAGAAAATTATGTAATTTTGCTGATACTATGGGTAAAGGATACCAATGGTTCTCTTAATATTAGAAAGGACACTAATGATGTGCAAAGGATATGTTGCTTAGCATTTATATCTATTGCTGTTAACAGTAAACAAGTAATCAACATGAAACTCCAACAAAATTGACGTTACAGTTTCATTGATATAATTGGAATTGTTTTTGAGTCAAATGCTTATAAATGATGTGATAATGAAAATTTTAATTCCAGTGTCATGGTTTCAACTGGAAACCCTCCTCATTTTAACGGGTGCTCGTGGGCCTGCCCAGCCCCATTCTGGTCTATGATTGGCTACATTGGGCTGGGTTCGGGCTCTGCTTTTAGGATAGTGGACTGTACTTGGGTATCTTACCTTCTGGCCTGGCCTGGTCTATATACGTTTACGGGGCCAGGCCCCAGCCTATCATAATGTTAATGTTAAGTAGTTGTTTGTGCAATTTCCTATAACCAATTGATTTTGGGATTACTGGCTAGCAACTCTGTCACAAAAAGCTCCCCACTATTGGTGCAGAGGTGAATCACAATTCATACCCTCCTTGGTCATGGAGAGGATGAGGGGTTCAAACTCTCATCTTCACTTTCAAACAGATGAATGCTAGCACATGACTGATGACTCACCTTCCTAACTAAGCAAAAAAATCAACAGCAATACTAAACTTCTGTCTGTAGTTTTAAATATATTTTGATATTTTTATTACTTCTGGGCATCTTCTATTCCTGTTATTCGGGCACAGCAACAAGGTGTATAAGGTAACTGTTGTTTCTTTGTGCCAATTTTTTTTAAGTATAATTTGATGCATATATTAAAAAAAAAAAAAACCTAACATAATTCCATGATTTATGTATGACAATTGTTTCAAGTAGATATATCTTCATTTCCTTTTGCTAAATTTTGTTTTTTGTTTCTTTTTTATTTCATTTGTGTATAAAGAATTAATGTTTCTCTAGGACTTGGGTCACTAGTCACTACTCACTTATGCTGCTTTTATTATTCTTAATGACAGGTTGTGGGAAGATGTAATCTCTGTTCCTCTCGACAAGATATCCATGTTGAGGGCATAAATCTGCAAAAAAAATTGCTTTCACTTGAACTGAATGAGTCACAAATGGATGCAGTATTAACTTCCCTATATGCAAGGCAATGCAGTGGCAAGCATTCAGTTAAACTCATCTGGGGACCCCCTGGAACTGGTAAAACAAAAACAGTCAGCGTACTACTCTGGGCACTCTTGCAAATGAAATGCAGAACCCTTACATGTGCACCAACAAATGTTGCGGTTCTGGAAGTCGCCGCACGTTTGGTAAAGTTGGTTAGAGAATCATGTCCCACAAGCGAGTGTTCATTGGGTAGCATCTTGTTATTTGGAAACAAGAAGCGCATGAACATTGACGACGATCTTGAGGATGTGTTTCTTGATCACCGCATCGATCGGCTTGAAGAGTGCTTTGCACCATCCTCTGGGTGGAGTCATCACCTGAATTCTATGATAGAGTTTCTAGAAGACTGTGTTCACTCTTACAAGTTGTATCTAAGGAATGAAAAGAAAGAGGGAGAGAAGGATTTGTCAAACGAAAAGAAAGAGGGAGAGGACAATTCATTAAACAAAAATAAAAAGGGAGAGGAGGATTTGATAAAGTTTCGCAAATTTGTTCAACAGAGATTCAGTCTTAAGACAAAGGGACTGTTGGAGTGTTTAAGAATCTTGGTCACTCACCTACCAACAACTTTACTTTCTGGAATTAACTATAATCTGTTGACAAATCTTCGTCATTTTCTTGAGACCTTTGAAAGTTTGTTGGGCAAAGCTACTGTTGCTGACAAAGAGCTGGAGGAAGTATTTGCTCACTCTGAAGAATTGAATGATGCAACTTCTCAGCCTGAAGGCAGGGAAGATAAGAGCTCAACGGCCCTTCTGTTGTGCAAGATTAGAAGTGACTGCCTTCGGTTGCTAAGATCTCTTCGTGAATCATTGAAGATCCCACAAGGTCTAGGGAAACATGCGATCGAAGAATTTTGCTTTAAAGGTGCCTCCCTCATTTTATGCACCGTTTCAAATTCGTTTAGATTACATTCATTGGAGATGGACCCACTGGAGATGTTGGTTATAGATGAAGCTGCTCAACTAAAAGAATGTGAATCGACGATTCCCTTACAACTGTTGGGTATACGCCGTGCTATTCTCATTGGTGATGAATGCCAGCTGAGTGCAATGGTTAAAAGCAAGGTTTGTATTTATGGGACATATAAATTCTCAGCCATAGATAACTACTAGTAAGCTCTAACTTCACATTTTTTTATCCTGTGGAGCCCACTTTTCAACAATGTAAACCATTCCTGTGGCAGTTGGTCCCACTATGGATAGCCATCTTTGTTTGTTCAAAAGTACTTTCCCAGAAGACAATCCTAGCTGTATGTAACTGGCTTGATTACGGATAGTCAGGGGCAGAGTACTGCCAGGCGGACATGCCTAAACTGTGAATATCAATGAATTAGGAATCTGGGATTTTTTTTTCTTTCTGCAAAAATGTTTCCTCTAGTGCTCATCTGAACTGGGTTCCATTTAGGCAAATGATCTGGTTCACTAAAAGATGAGGCTCCTCTTGGTATGAAACACTTGAGCTGAATTAGTAGTATTGTTCCGGTCAAGCATTGTATTCATTTGGAAGTACTGCTATGTAGCTAGTGTTACAACGTTGGAATAATTTCTCTATTCACATTTGATGTTTTATCCTTTGGCAGGTATCAGAGAGTGCTGGTTTTGGAAGAAGCCTTTTTGAAAGGTTGAGTTCGCTCGGACTTCGGAAGGACCTTCTAAAAATGCAGTACAGAATGCATCCTTCAATAAGTTTTTTTCCCAATGCTAACTTCTACAATAACAAGATTTTGGATGGTCCAAATGTCAAAGATCCAGATTACAAAAGGCATTATCTTCCTGCAAGGATGTATGGCTCCTACTCATTTATAAATGTTGCTGAAGGAATGGAGGTATTTGATAGGCAAAGCCCAAAAAACCTGGTTGAGGTAGCTGTAGTTTTGCAGTTGGTGAGAAGCCTTTTTGAAGGTATTTGCATCTAGAATTTCTTAACAAGTATGCATCCTATTTGTTATGAACATATGACATCAATCTTAAATAATAAATATGCATACATGATATACCGCCAGGTGATTAGATAAACCTACAAAGATTCATGCAAATGAGTGTTTGCACTTTGCAATAGATACATAGTCCTTGATTGAGAATGTAAATATGATAGGATGTGTTTAAAAATGCCAATTGTCTAAAAAGATTGGGAAAGATGCTTGGTGGAATTACATAATTGGTTTGCATGATGCAACTTTCAAAATTATCTCATCTGTATTCTATTTGTACATTGAGGTTTTATGAAAATGTAGTCTCTATGGTTTCTTTAGTCCATAAATGTCATTGTGTAAATTCAATTGGATTTTGATTTATGGATTTACTAGTAGTCTTGTTCTGTTTTTGTCATCAAGGAAATTTTTATCTCAATCCTTTAATGACGGTGAGTGTGATCTGAACCGTGATTCTTTCTTTGCAGCATCTCTTTCTTCGAAGCAGAAGCTTAGTGTTGGTGTGGTATGTCCTTACTCTGCACAAGTTTCTGAAATTCAAGAAAAGTTAGGAAAAACATATGAGGCACATAGTGACTTTACTGTTAGTGTCAAGTCCATTGATGGGTTTCAAGGAGGTGAAGAGGATGTGATTATTATTTCTACTGTCCGATCAAATAGGAAAGGTGCAGTTGGATTCCTTTCCAATCTTCAACGAACAAACGTAGCTTTGACTAGGGCCAGGTAATCTATGTTACTTCAATAGGATATTCATGAATTAGTATTTTGTCTCAAATAATGCATCACCTATTCAAGTCCTTGACTAGAGGACTTGTAGGTGTAGTACAACCCATAATGCTTGACAGACCTATACTGATGATACATACAAAAATGTATTATATATAGATTAAAAATAAAACCTTTAAACGTATCTAGATTCAAAGCAATTACTTTAACACTTGCTATATAGTCTCTTTTCTTTTTCTGTTTACTTGCTTGCTTCCATTGCAGGCACTGCCTTTGGATTGTAGGGAATGGGTTGACTTTATCTAATCGTGATCATGTCTGGAAAAAAGTAGTTCTTGATGCAAAAAGTCGAGGCTGCTACTTTAATGCAGATGAGGATACTCATTTAGCTGAAGCAATCATATCTGCTGTCATTGAGATTGGTCAATTTAATCATTTGTTAGATTCAAACTCTCTTCTTTTCAACAAAGCAAAGTGGAAGGTATTTTTCTTATTCATTCTTGTTAGTAATATTTTTGTTCTTATCATACTATTGCTGCAATTGACAAAGAGAAACCATTATAAATATTTCTCATCATAAGTTGTTAGTGATGGAAGTGAACAACGTTGTCTTAAAAAACATCTAGGGAGTACAGTGAACCTCAGTCTACCTGTCTCCAGTGTGTTATAAAAGAAGCTATACTAACTTGGAGTGTTCTAAAACTGAAATTTTGACTTTGTTCCTTTCAACTCTAGTTATGAATCTTCTACCAAAAAAAAACTCTAGTTATTAATCAGTATCTCTTTTTTTTGTTTTTGAACGGTTTTAATCAGTATCTTATGAAAACCCGAATATCTCATGTGACACATTTCCATTTTGTTTTCATGTTTATTCATTTATATATAATGTTCAAATGCATATTTATGTAAAGAAATTCAATTGTTTTTAGTTCTGACATTGGAAAATGATTAAAAACCCAACTATTCCTCACACACACAAAACTTGGCTATCTAGCCATTCTTATTAATAACTTGGCTACATGTTTTCTGATAATGGAGAAAGTAAAGGGTGTAATTAACTTGATGAATCTTCTTTAAAGCGGCAATGCTTAGGCCTAAGTGTTACATTCGTCCACTCTATGTACAGACATTTCTGATAGCATGACAGATAAAATTGTGACAATTAATTGCAGAGGATCACTGCATAATTGAAAACTGCATGGATTCAAAGGCTATGCTTTAAAGATGGCATGCCTAGTCACCAATTTCATACTGATCACAAGTCACCAATGACACTACCAGATACTCAATCTAGAGCAATTTTCCTTTGGTATTTTGGATGATCATCCATATAATGCAAGAGTGACCTATAATTTATCAACACAGATCATGATGAAAAGGAGATCTGTAAATACACACATGGCTTTCAATTGGCAGAATATAGTCCAAAAGTTTAACATTTGGATATGACCAATTCATTATTTGGTTTGAATATTTTGGCTGCTAAATCTGTTTTATAGTGCATGCGTCATAGGAATCAGAAAACCCATTAATATTGATGCTTTTTGGCTTTGTGTTGAAATCAGTACTAACGACTTCTGAGCTAGAATGGAAAATTAGTTCTAGAATGGATGGATATTAGAATTATTAGCCATCCATTCCATGAAGTTTTTCCTGCAATTTCGGTCACATCCAAATGCTACCAGATGGTTCCATTTTCTGTGTTGTTTGCTTTTTCTGTGGTTCTATTATTCCTATGGTTCCATTTTTGGGTGTAAATCGATTTAACTTCTTGTTCCATATATTTAATAGGTGAATTTGTTGTGGCCATCATTAAGGTTCCTGCACAACTGCATCTCACTTGTATTTCACTGGATTGCTGAATATCTTAGTAGTTATAGTAATATTTTGATGCATATGCATGGTACTTATTTTTTGAAAAAATATGCATGGTAATTATTGGTAAATGATTCTGCACTTATTTGGAATTGATTTTATTTGTTTCTGTGAGTTCAGCATTTGACTATGAATATCCACTGCTGTCTAATATTAGTTTTACTCTTCATTGAGTCATTGATCAAATGTTGTTTATTTTTTTTTGATAAATTATTTAGAGGATATGCTTGGTTTATCTTATGGTCTAATTGCCTCTTGTTTGATTCTGCATAGGTTGAATTCACCGATAATTTCAGGATTTCTTTTGCCAAGATAATGAAAACTGGCATTCGGAAGGAAGTGATTGAGTTAATTATGAAGCTTTCTAGTGGTTGGCGTCCTAAGAATGAGGATGTTGTGAAAGGATGTTCCTTCCTGCTTTTGAAGCAGTATGGTGTTAAAGGGCAATACGTTATTTGGGCGGTTGACATTTTGAAGGAGGATACACACTATATTCAAGTATTGAAAATTTGGGATATTGTACCTTCAGCAGAGATACCAAAACTGGTAGTGCGTTCGAATGCCAGGATTGGGATGTATGCGGAGGATCATAAGTTAAAATGCAGATTCAAATGCAAAGAGGGGTATGTTGATTCTCTTCTCTCTTGTTTTCCTCGAACAACTGTCATCTTTTTTGGTTTATTATTTGTGTTCTAACATATTGATGTAACTCCTTTAAAAGTTTACATATTCAAAATGAAATTTTATGACATGTTCATACTGTTTTCCTGTTTTGATTTGTGGATTATAGAGATAAATGTGGGTTATACAAAAAATGTTTTGAGGAATGTTAGTAGGATCCTCGTTTGTACACTTGTACTCTTTTAGCTAGGTAACATTGCTTATGAAGTCATCAACTAGACCCAAAAAATTCAGCCAGTTCAGGTCAAATTAGCTGAAATTTGAGTAACATATGTGTATCAAGTCAAACCAACCCGTAGTTTCAGTTTGACAAACGTTGGTTTTAGATGAAGTGAAAATGACGAGTGAGTAATCCTCGCTAGGTGGAGAAATGAGGAGAAATTGTTCTCCTCACAATGGAAGAATCATTGTATTATTGTCACTTTTTTATCATAAAAAGTTCAGTTTCCATGGAGAAACGGCGTTTCTTTCCACCCAATTGCAGAGAAAACATTTCTCCTACTTTTTGTAAAAAATAGTTTGGTGTATTATTACCTTTCTCCTCTAAAAGAAAATTTCAAACAGGAAAAGGGGTTCCTTCAGAGAGACATTATTCTCCATACTACTTTTTTCCTAATTGAAACAGATCCAAAGGCTGAACCATGCATGTTGTGTTCAGCATTTTCGTACTTAACTATGCATATTTGTATTCAAGTCTTTCGATTTATTCTCACCTGGGTGTACATCTAGGCGAATTCGCTGTTTTTTTTTTTTTTTTTTCATTCGAACTCTTGGGGCATGTTCTTCTGTGGCATTTTAATTCCTTGTGACTTCTTTTTTCAAAGAAATCGGGCTGAAAACCTCATTTTCTTCACTTTTAGCTATTGTACTTTGGCGCGGCAAACCCAATTATATTAATTGTATTTCTACCTCTTGTGTAAGTCTTTAAAAATTTCTCTCTAACTCTTGGGCTGAATTTGCTTTAAAAAGAACTACGAAAAAATTCTTTGACCTCAGTAAATGAAAAGTGTAGAATATGTTAACACAACAACAACGAAAAAAAAAAAATTCATTCTATTTTTAGATACCATTTTCATTTTCTGCAGAAAATACTCCACAAATACACCATTTGTTTTCTAATGTTTCTTGGTATTATTGTTATTGCGATCCAAATGTGCCTCATTAATCATGCTTGAGGTGTCTCTCTTTCATGATGTTGTAGGGAGCTAGTAGTTCCGATGAATTGGAAAACCACACCAGATGCTGCTCTTCCAAAGAATCGCAACATAAGTATAGAGGATTTATCAAGTGATTTAAATTCACTGAAGCTGGGCAAAGATCACAGTGCTTCTACGTCACAGCCAAAGTAAATTGCCTAGTCAGTATGTTTTTTTCCCAAAAGAGGGATCAATTCGTCAAGGATCAAATTCAGTCTTGTTATGATGTGTGACAAGAGCCTAAGACACAGTGGAAGATGCCCACTATTGCAACATTCAGGTTGTGGATTCAGGTTGTTAGTAATAATAAGGGAAAGTTGAGTCTGCTCTTCATTTGGGTGGGGGATCCATAGTCTTGAGAGGGAGGGATCACAAGGTGGAGCCAGAAGTAAGGCCCACAAATTGGCTCTTTCTGTGGTGGTATGGAATACTTCACAAAGCAGATCAGATCAGTGTGCGTATGTGGTCGCGTGATTGTTTTTGTATTATACTACATAATGTGTCACAGACCTTTATATTGATATAATAGAGACTACAGAAACTATTATAACCGTCAAAGCCATTGTGTAACGGTCACTCTTTTAAGCCATGCTCAGGTACAATCCCAGTATCATGTGGGTCACAAAGAGTACATTGAATGTAGATATGTTTCATGTTCTTTAAACCTTCCATTACTGTAAAGCAATCCCCAATGAATGCCTCTGCATTTTGTTACACTTGCTGACTAAATACTATGGCCTCCACATGATACTGGGCATTGAAGATGTTGGAGTTTGTAATCTGCTGACTGCTAGCCTCTATTTTTCTCTTGCATGGTTAAAATAATCCAACTCTTGCATACATAGCACAATTGATGTGCTTGTGCGTAGGGTTGTTATTGTGTAAATGCACGGCCCGCTTTCAGGGGTCGGCCGTGCTACGGCTTAGGTCATGCTGTGCCCCAGATGGGCTTGGCCGTGGCGCCCATGGGTCGGCCCCGCATGCCAATTATAATTTTTATTTAAAATTTTTTATATAAATTGAAAGAGACTTTATGGACTTTTAGGGGTTCTTAACTTGAATTCAGGTTGAACTATTAAAATAAATGCACACATATTGATGCTAATTTACAAATGAAAAATGAATCTTTAATTATTTTAACTTTTATAGTTATTTAAATAAAAAACTGGACCTTTTATATATAATTGTTGTGCTGGCCTGTGTCTCAGGCCTTGTCGTGCCATGCCTGGCCCAGGCACCTTTAGATCAGCACAGCACAACCAAGGACCCGGGTCTTGCCTTGTCATGGTCCAGGGCTCCCTGACCCAGCATGGCCTATCCTTTGGGTCGTGCCGTGCCAAGCCGGCTTAGTCAACACAGTCAAAGGGCGGGGCACGACCCAACAAGCACGGTTTTTCTCATTGCGCCCGGCCCAGTCTACACCCCTGCTTGCGGGGATCTCAATGGGGTGGGTTTGAGTGAACAAGTGGCCCGGATGTATCAATCTGAACAAAAAGGTGTAAAGGTCTATTCCTTGTGTGTTAGTGGTGAGAATTTTCAAACCATAGAGTGCATGCAACCATCTCCTTTGAGTTGAGACCTCTGCTTTTGAGTAAAGAAAGGTAACTCTAGGAATGTTACTTTCCGCAGGGCTTTGGCAAGCAGCTTGGGCATGTTTTGGCATCATTTCACGAATGTTTCATTTCGAGAATGAATGAAGAGAATTTTTTTTTTTTGGATTTTTCAGGAGGGAGAAGAGGGGAGGGGAGGAGAAAACCCCATTTCAATCGGAACAAATTTAAGTAAAGGAAAAGGGAGGTTTGAGAATGAATGAAATCAATCAATCAGTTAGACTCCTCCTCCTCCCAGGTGCAGGTGCGGGTACATGTTGCGGTGGTTTTGGACCCCCAAGATGGCATTGGTAGAATCTCTAAGACGCTCTGCAGGTGCGGGTACATGTTGCGGTGGTTTTGGACCCCCAAGATGGCATTGGTAGAATCTCTAAGCCGCTCTGCTTCCTCCTCCATGAGGTGCTTGTGGGTGATGGCCAAGGCCCCAAACCCCGCCGTCGGCCGAGCTGAGCTGAGAGGCTAAGGAAGACCTCTCCAGCATCCATCCCATAGAATCCCTTGGCGACGACGGGGTAGATGCGAGGACCCCTATCCAACACCACCCCTCCCCTCTTCTCCCTCCTGAAAAAATCCAATTTCTATTTAAGTTCCGCAGAAAATGGTCGATATCGACCAATCGCTAAATGACAAAAAATAAATAATAAAAAAATCACCCTGAGGACCTTATACATAAATACAGTGTGTCTGGGACCTCAAGAGTGGTATGGAGTCCTACGGAGACCTGCGCCGTAAATTCCTCAAGATAAATAAAAGTTACCTTCTGGGTCATTAAGTTCTTACACAGACTGTGACCCTTACCTAATGCATTCAGGTTCAAAGTCCATGTGCTCAAGTGCATTAAAGTTTAGGGCTTTTGTGCTTTCGGCATCAAAGGTGTTACCATTCAAATCGATCCAACCCAATCAAGATATGTGATAAGATATATCGGAACCTTTGATATGAAAGATCACAATGTGTTGATGGAAGAACATAGCAGCAGGTTGACCAGATCAGCCACTTTTCGGCCATTAAATCACTATTTTTATGATCTCTATATCATTCGAACACGAATTTGCGATCCATTATTGCATGAGCATTCGTCATGGTTAGATATATCTGATGGTAGGGTTCGATCATTCATCCAGTGATTGATTAATTAGGGCATTATTAAATAGTGATTATTGTTGGCTTATGTGGGACCCTTCCACTGACAACTATTGATCCGATCATTAACAAATAAGCCAATTTCATTTTCTACTTATATTTTGAATCATAATATATACTTTAATTATTTTTTTAATCAATGGAAGGGTTAAAGGAAATTTATGGTATATATTGGTTTCATTGATTAGATTTAGAATGAATGGTTCAATTAAAGTTATTGGGACCTATGATCCTATGAAGGACTAATGATCTCTATATGTGTAGCGTGATCTAATTAGGTTACATATGTCAATAGATGTCAAATTAAGGCATTTGAATTATAATGAAGCCCAATTAAAGTTACTATGCACATTATAATGTAATTGGCCATAACTGTTAATGAACCTAAGGATATTAAAATAAGACAAAATTAGCGACCAGCCTCCAGTCCAAGAAAAAACTTATTAAGGTCTCTGGTCCACTTAGATAGGTTATTTGCAGCATAGATCTCATTTTTTAGGACTAAATTGCCCTTTCAACCGTTTTAAGCATAAATTTTGAAATTTGAAATTTGAAATTTTATATTCTCGATGTGGGCGGTTTCCGGTGGAAATCCGATGTGTAAACTGGTCTCAGTTTCGACGAAAGTGGCAGAGCGCATGAGAAAATCTTGCGTCGCTGTTGCGGGATGATTGGGCAGAGGATCCCTCGTTCCGGTGTCATTGCCGACGCTGGGCTCGGAGCAGAAGAAGCAGGATCTGGATCCTGTTTACCCTAACCTTTCCCAAAGCCTCTTTTACCCTTTCTCTTCCTCTATTCCGGGGTGGATTCATCGAACACAAGAAACCCATCTCGTTGTCCGCCTCACGGATGAGATGGGCCATGCCGATCGAGTTTCCCACAGAAACTCGAAACGGACATAAAGTCTTATATGTAGATGATCTCAGCCATCCAATCAGTGGGCCCCTTTCATTTTTATTTGGACTTGTGGCCCACCATTGAAATCTATCAAAATCATCAAGTAGTTTTTTGTTTGGTTTGTGGCTGGAATTGTACAATCTGGGGGCGAGGAAGGTGTGGTTAATGTCGTTGCCACCACTTGGATGCTTGCCTGGTTCAATCACCGTGTTCGGATCAGGCAGCAACAAGTGCGTGGAAAGGATCAACAGTGACGCCATTCATTGAGAAGAAGCCTGAGGGATTGGGTTTGAGGGGTCGAGATGTGGGGGCTGTAATGGTGGGTTTGTCTAGGGTATCGGTGGTTTGGGTGGACAGAGGTGGTGTCGGTGGCGATGGGGGAGATGGGTCAGCAGAGGTCGAGGAGATGGGTTTTGGGGTTTTCGGAGTGAGAAGAGGGGGTTCTGTTGAGGCACGGGGTGGAACGGTGGGTGGGTAGTGATGATGGTCTTTTTTTTTTTATTGTTCTGTAGTGGAGATGGAATATGGGAATGGGGTGGTGGTGACAAGAAGGGATTGAGATGGATAAATGGATGAGAAGGGAATTCTGTGGAGTACCAACGTCTCCCCGATGATCGCTCTTTGGCTCTGTTTATCTCTTTTGTCAAATTTCTCGAAGTTTTTGTCAAATTTATCTGAGTTGTTGTCAAATTTATCTGAGTTTTGTTCAAATTTATCCGAGTTTTTGTCAAATTTATTGTTGTTCAAATTCATCTGTCTTCTGTCATATTTATTTGTGTTTTTGGTAAATTTATCTGAGTTTTTTCAAAATTTATCTGAGTTGTTTAGAAAATTTATTTACGTTTTTTGAAATCTATATGCGTTTTTTAAATTTAATTGCGTCTTTTGAAATTTAATTGTGTATTTTCAAATTTATTTCTTTTTTTTAAATCATTACATTTTTTAAAATTTATTTTCATTATTTTAAATTTATTTGCATCTTTTAAATTCTCTTTGGATCTTATGAGATTTATTTGAGTCTTTTAAAATTTATTTACATTTTTTGAAATTTATTTGGATATTTTGAAACTTATTTGCATCTTTTTAAATTTATCTGCGTCATTTGATTATATATTGCCTTTTTTTAAAATTTATTGTATTTTTTAAAATTTATTTTCGTTATTTTAAAAAAAAATTGTGTGTTTTTAGAATTTAAAATTTGGGGTTTCCATTAATCGTGGGCAATTAAATGTTAGTTGGCCATTATTAATGGGATATCCCACCAATCATGGGATATGATTTAAAGAAAGGGTAAATTAGACATTTCAAGTATAAAAAAGTGTGAGAGGGACCTTTGGCTGCTGCATGACTTTTTTTTGTAGATTGTTTGTAACAAAGTCATGCTTTGAGGGACCCCCGGCCGAAGCCCCATTAAAATAATGCACATAACAATCATATTAGTGACAATGTAGATCACACCTAGTGTTACTATGTTTATCAAGTTAAGATCCACAAATTTGATTGGCTATGTAGCTGCCAAAGTGGCCCAATCATGACAAATTGCAGATTCTTGAATTAAATTAATGGCCATTAACTCGGCGACAGGTCCCTCAACGTTTCACTTTCTGGCCTTAGATCCACAATTTCTTTTCATAGTATGGTAGGTCCTTTTTCCAAATTTGAAGACCTAAAATGCCCAAGTTACCCTTTTTTTAAAAGTTCTTATTTAGTTAAAAATAAATCATACCCCATGATTAGTGGGATATGCCATTTTAATGAAAATCCCATTAATGAAAATTTCAAATAAATTTAAAAAAAACACAAATAAATTTCAAAAAATGATAATAAATTTCAAAACAATGCAAATAAATTTGAAAAAATACAAATAAATTTCAAAAGAACGCAAATAAATTTAAAAAATGTTAATAATTTAAAAAAAAACGCACATAAATTTCAAAAACACAAATATATTTTAAAAAATATAAATAAATCTCAAAAGACGCAAATAAATCTCAAAAGACGTAAATACATTTACCAAAACTAAGATAACCAATTTTCTAAATTTCAAAAATATTTTCCAAAAACTTAAGTATTTTTTCCAAAACTTAGTTAAATTTATTTCAAAAAATACTAATAAATTTGAAAAGACGCAAATAAATTTCAAAATATACAAATAAAATTCAAAAACACAAATAGATTTTATAAACGCAAATAAATTTGCTAAAAACTCAGATAGATTTTTCAAAAACTCAGATAACTTTTTTTAAAAACTTAGATAAATTACCAAAAATACTGAAAGATTTGCTTAAAAATTCAATTAAATTCTCCAAAATGGAGATAAATTGATCCGAAACTCAGATATATTTGCCAAAAACTTAGATGAATTTTTCAAAAACTCAAATAAAATTTTCAAAAGTTCATTTAAATTTATAAAAAACTCAGATAAGTTTATCAAAAACTTAGATAAAGTTTTCAAAAACTCAAATTGATTTAAAAAAAAAACTTTGATAAATTTGACAAAAACTCAGATAAATTTGACAAAAATTTGATCGTGTTGCTGATGTCAACCCTAGCTTCTACTGTTGGCCTTCTGAACTAGGTCTGGTCAAAACTGACCTAAGACTGAACTAGAGTCTGAGAACTGACCAGCGGATTTTAGCCCACGATCTATTGCAGTCAACCGGAAGCGAAGAAGAACTGTTTCAGGTTCGGTTCCTCTGAACAGTAGAGGAAGTCGTAGTAGTCTGATCGGAGATCGCCTGCAGATGCGATCTGAACGTGGGCCACACCAATCGAAGAGGGCCGGGCTCTGTGCGCAGAATGATGAAGAAGAATAAAGGAGTAGTGCCCTGTTGCGCGTTGCCGGATTGTAGTTGCAGAATAGAGGATTCTTCCCACGGGAAGAAGTTTCTGCGAAGAGAAACAGAGGATCTCGGATGATGTAAATGCCTCCCTTCCTTCATCCATAACAAGAATCAAAACCCATCTTCTTCATCTCCTCACCTTCCCTTATTTACCCTCCAAAACCTACAAATTCCTCACTTACCCCACTCGAGAAATCTCCCCTCTTCTCTTCCTCTCTCTCTACAGTATCAAAAAACAAGAACCCCAAAACCCAAGAAAGATCTGAGCTTTTCAATGGGTGCAGCCATTTTAGCAGCAACAGCATATGATAGTTTATTAATAGCCAGAGAGACATCCTCTAGTTCGTCCAAGTCTCGGCCGACATGACGAGGAACGCGTGGCCGGCCGGAGGAGACGTAGATGCATGACCAGTGGTCCACTTGAGATCTCACCAATCTTGTCGTCGATCGCGCACCGCAACATGCCGAGAGAAACATAGAGAAGGAGACAAAAGGGGTTCATCGGGACAATAGAGAATGAGAGAGAACCTTACCCTAGGAATGACGGAGGATGGAAGATTTGGAATTTTAAAATTTAAAATTTTATGCCTAAGGGACCTCTCGCCAAAATATAAAGTTAGTCATGAAAATGTTTGATGTGGAGTATCTAAGGACCACTCGCCAAAATATGTCCAGCTATATGGACTATGGGCCTTAGAGAAAAAGTTGTTGGACTGGAGGCCTTACAAGACCGTTTTGAGGGACTTTTGGCTAATTATCCCTTAAATTAAAGTCATTATTGTAGTTAATTGTAAAATGAATAGTAACATCATAGTTATGGGATCCATTTAGGAGATAGAGGATCGGCTCACAGGTATGATCGTCTTTCAATCACTTGGAGACTGGGATAAGATATCTCTACATGCACTTCCTAATTAGACTGTGGTTGTCTTGCGCACAGGTGTCACATGTCCTTTTATGCTTTACGTAGTGAGATATACTTATTATGATGACTGGACATTCATCCAAAGTAACCGAGTCTAATTTAATTTTTCTTCCTAGCATTTATGATTAACTATGAGTATGTATTTATTTTAAGTTGCCAATAATCTGCCTTTGCCTTCTCAAATCCCTACTCTGATTGGTTCTAACTTTTCCCATTAGAAAGTGATCGTGATTTCAATCAATGCTAAAAACCGTAAGTGCACGGGTGTCTGTGAATAAACAGCGGCAAGTACGGGTAGAACCCACAGTGAGTGAATCAAGAAGAAAAATCTAAGAGGATTTTACTGGAAAAAATACTTAATCCAGATGTCTTACACAATCAAACACTCTAGCAATTGGGGCACCAATTAAAGCAATTGGGCCCGATTTTCATTTTTTTTTTACCAAAAGAGCACATCATCGGCGCCGACCTTATTTATACTTGAATAAGGTCGGCGATGACGCTGTTCGCCATTGCATTTTCGCAATATTAGGGCTGAAATCGTTGTTTCGCTCATTCTTTTTTTCTCTCTTCCACCATTGTGTCGAGACTGACCTTGGACGAGCGACGAAGAACGGTTGCTTCCATTTTTCCATAACCACCAGCCTTGTAATTGAGTTCCTCAACTGCTTCTCATAATCCCATCGTTCTTTCAATCGACTGTGATTTCGACCGACAGCCTAGAGGTTTGGATCTCTTTCCTTTTTTGAATCCTTGTCAATGTTTTTGTATTTTCACTTCCTTTTGTTTTCCCGCCTTCCCGCATATGATATCTAAGTGCATGGTTTGTTATCTTCAACGATGTATTCGATTTGTACATTTGTTGTTTGCATTGATTAGGGTTTGTAGATTTCAAATTTGGGGTATTTTCAGTTGAGAAAGACGATGGATGATTGAGTTTTGTTTTAAACACTTCCAGAAAGGTTTGAGTGAGTTATTTTTATTTTCCAAACTTGAGGATGTTGTATGCCATCAAATGGCAGTAGTTGTTCATTTGTTCCTTTTTGTGTTTCTTCATATTGACAATGTGAATGGGTTGTTCATTTTGTTTCTTGAATTTTGATTTTAAGAACTTGGAAGTACACTGGACATAACACAATGTGTGTAAATGGCAAATCACACTTGCTAGGGCTTCTAATCCTAGGTCTAAAGCCCTAAAGATGTTAAAGTGACTACTATATATTGTCCTCACACTCCCAAAGAAGTGTAGCCAAATGCTTACATATATGCACAAATTTACTCTAGGAACTTAATTAATCAACACTGCACCACTAAGACCTGTTTCAGAAAGAGATCATTAAGGAACTACATTGTAAGTTCTTTGGACAACCAATTCAGTCATTTTATACTTAGCTAATCGTCTAAGAATTATTCAACATAGGATGCATTTGGATGTGCCCAAAATATAATTTAGTTGGAAAACACTGGTAAAATGGATGGCTATCACTTTAGCTTGGGATTTGTGATGGTAAATGGATGATACTACATTCCAGACTTTGTGCTCAGAAATCAAGAACATAACCTTTCCCTTTAGGTGGTTTCCAATTTTTATGCTGCTTCAGACACATACCAGCAACAGATGGTAACAATCTGTTTTGTGAAAAACTTGAAATCAGCTGGATTTCAAGGTTCAACCAAACAACCCCATAAATATTTGTACACCAAATCACATACAAACAGCCCCATAAACTACTTGTTTTGCTGGGCATTCATTGACTTGTGTCCACAGTCCACACTTTCAATTGAAGAAAATATTGGAACTGTTGAAAATGTACTATTTGTTTGTTTTGGCTTCTTAGTTAATGTGAATATCATGCATTTTAATATCCTTGTTCTTCTACGCCTCGTAAATTGTATTCACCATAGCTTAGGGTACTATGCAATATTGTGTTGTCTTTCGCCATACGATTGAATGCCAAACCATCCAAACTCATTCAACATCCCTGACTAATTTTATTAGGATTTAAATTACTATGGTGATGTCTGTTTTTTCATTTTCCATTATAAGGGAGAGTACACATGTCTGATTTGGATGTACACAGATGTCTAAAGAGAATACAAGCAACCCCAAAGTGCCCCGCAACGAGGCTAGTACCTCAAATGCATAGCCAGACGTTCTATTGTGCGAACAAGAGCATCACATCTCCGCCGCTATCGAATGCGGCTTAGTATACTCTCTTCCACAAAACCTATTATCAATTGAACTTCCTTTCGATCTATGGCTAACGTTATTGAAACTATTATTTTTCTCGCAGGAGTTGGGCACATACAGATGCTTTCCCACGAACCCTGATTATGGGAAGTGGGACTTGAACGAGAGACATATGCAGTGGGTGCGTGAGGCGGGGCTGTACCATCTTGCTCAGATGAGGTGGATGAGGATTGACCATGCATTGATCATGGGGCTCATTGAGCGGTGGAGGCCGGATTCGAACACATTTCATCTCCTATGCGGCGAGGCGACCATCACATTGGAGGATGTCGCGTACATCTGCAGCCTACTTATTGATGGTCCGCCCATGACGGGCCAGACATACACCCATTACGAGATTGCAGATCTCTGTAAGGAGCTCCTTGGTGTGGTGCCCATAAATAAACAAGACTACAATGGGGTATCCCTCAAGTTCATATGGCTGAAACGAGTATTCCGTCCCACTCCGGAGGAGTTGAGGGAGAAGGAGAGCCCGAAGCCAAAAGGAAAGAAAAAAAAAGTAAAGGAGGGGCGAAGAAGAAGACGTCAGAGGCCGAGGATTTGTGTAAAACTCGGGCCTATTTATTTTTTTTGGTGGCCGGACAGATTTTATGTAATTCTTCAGGGGCACGAGGCCCCTTTTATATTCTAAAGCTGTTTATATTCTAGAGATGTTTAGAGAGTTTGGGCCCTACTCATGGGCCTCCGCGTGTTTAGCGAACCCATATAGAATGCTAAACAAGGGTGTACAGTGGGAAGGGGTAAAGAAGCTTGAGACGCCCGACCCTACCGATGAGGGGGATGTTGTTGAGAAGAAGTTTAAGTCTCTTTCTGGCCCCCTCCAGCTTCTTCAAGCGAGCTTGATATATTTATGGGTCATTGCTTTCACTAATTATATGTTAATGTTCTAATGAATCCCTCTCTTTTAACAGATCCGGGCGTACTCCAGAATGAAGATTGGTCGAGGTTTTAGTCCAAAATAACTATTAAACCAGGATATAAGGTTTCCCCTTATGGTTACATGGGCCAACCAACTGGATGGAATCAATCATCTTACAACCGTGAGAGAAGTGCGAAAGCAACTCAACTACCTCACGTCTAAAGAGTTAGAAAGATTGCATTTGGATTTTTATAATTTTCATACTTAATTGATTAGTTCTAACTTACACAATGCTTCATGCACAGTTCGATTGGCAGCCGTACAAAAAGTACGGAAATGATTTTTTGAAGAATGTCGAGAAGGCATGAGAAAACACTATTCAGAACAAACTCTCCCTTTATTTTATATTGGGTGTTGGAGTGTCACCCTACCCATAGGGTCATGAGGCAGTTTGGGCTGAGACAGATGGTGCCTCTACGCTTCTTCAGGCCCTTCGCGCGGAAAGAAAATAAGGGGAAATCTATTATAGATTGGAGTCTAGTGCATGAAGAGGAGGTGAAGTCATGGGAAGCTCGGGCAAACAATGTGCTGAAAAGAAAAGGAAAAACAAAAGGCGGGGAGGATGAAGAAGAATACATGAGATGGTATGAAGCGAATACCATCATGCATATTGGCCCTGTCATGCCACGAGACTAGCTACAAAGGAATCCTCCCCAACAGCCAGATGCTCAACCTCCTACCGTCCCATAGACCAGGGTACGACGTTCACACCCTTTCCATCCCTTAGTTTGCTTCATAATTTTGTGGTTAATATATTTTCTAATGGGATCGTTTCAATATGTCGACTGCAGGTCTCCCTCTTCCTCGACCACGTCCTTCGATCTTGCGATCGTTCGATCGCCGCAAATGTGGACCTTCTCTCCTTCACAACTTCGATTAAGAAAAAGGTCAAGAGATTTAGGTCCAGGTTTGGGACTACGTTTCTGGACTACGTCGGGACATGTAGCACTTCCGCTTCGGAAGATGATGACACTCTCGTAAGGATTTTAAAAAATATATATATAGTATAACTTTTTGCGAATTAATGAATGATATTGCCTTGATTTCCTCACCCTTACTTTTTCCCTTGATTTTGCAGACCGTCAGAACGCCTAAACGTGCTAGGATTAAGGGGAAGTCCTCAAAAAGCCTCGCAAAGAAGCCTCGAGTTATTATTGAGGCTCGCTTAATGATAGAGGACTCCCAAGGCCAGGCATCAACCTCTCGCACTTTGGCTGAGGAGGAAAAAGATGAAGTTCATGCCAGCAACCCTAACGCGGCCTTCGCTGAAGATGATGACATCCCTATCGAGGATCTTATCTCTGTCTAGCCCGGTCTTGAAGGAAACAAAACACCTCCGAATGTCACTACCAAGGCAATCGTTGTATCCCCACCACAGGCTATAATTGATTCATTTATATGGAGGTGCAAGCACATATCGAGGCTGAGGAAGATCTCGTGTAGGTTTCTTAATTATCAGCATTCATTGCCACAAATAGGTTACGTTCTGACGGATGTGGAGAAGGAACTTTTGATGGATTTATACAAATATTACATGCATAGGTAACTATAATTGTTGAAAACACTTCCATTTTAATTCTCTCTTTCTTGTATTTTTTACTAATTAAACATCCAAATACTCATTGCATTAACAGGAAAGATGAGCTTGATATGATAATCTCGTGCATCAATTCTAAGTCTCTCAGAGATTTATTGGACGAGGCACTTGGATGGACTCGAGTATCATATATTTTTGGTTAGAAGTGCTACTGGAAAGGTGCAAGGGTGCATACTTCACTGACCCAAGTATATGCGTAAGTTCAATAAAAAATGAAAGCATTGCTTTTAATTAGGGCCTCGTCTAGTTAAATGTCCTAGTTGTTTGATGTCTGTGATGCTTGTCTTGCAGAGTTTCTGGGAAAAGGGGGGGTCTAAAGATCGGCGATGATATGGCTTTTGGGCCAAAGGGAGAACGGGTAATGGACGCGGCCGAGTGCAAGACTCTATTCTACGTAATTCACACTTACAACCATTAGTCCCTACTCGTTGGATATGTCGATGAGAACCGCTGGGAGTACTATAACAGTTCTAAGGGAGAGATATGGGGCCATAAAACCTGTGAAAGATTCGTAAGTACATAATTGCTCTTCTCTTGGCAGTATAATGTTTGGATAGTAAATGGAATTTCAAAATTGAAGTAACATTCATTTTCACTATGTTTGGACAGGTATTATGGCTTCAAGAAAGATTCATGGATCACGGGTGGTTGGCCCCTATGGTGTGGACGATGACAACAAGACTAATATCCCATTTCAAGATAATGGGAATGACTGCGGAATATTCGCATGTGCATTCGCAGAACATTGCGTATATCGTCATCCCATCGAGTTCACCCATGCAGACATCCCTTACTACCGACGGCGAATTGTCATTGACATATTTGAGCAAAACTAGATTCAGAATGCTTCAAGGTTTAAACTCCCTTCGCTACCGGTCTTGCCTCCTGATTTGCAGTGAACCTTTCCTGGTTTATGTGCTCTTCGATCCAAATGAGTTGTAATGCAAATTGTAAACTTTTGATTGTATATGGGATGTTGATTGAATATAATGCAAATTATAAATTTTTGATTGTATATGGGATGTTGACTGAATTCATCAGTTGAAATGCCATCGTTAAAATGTGCTTGAATGTTGTACTTGAATGATTTGTGCTTGTATAAATCTTATTGGAATCACATAGCTGTATTTTGATGAAAAGTGTCATAGTCTTAGCAATGAATTTTTTCTTTCCTATTAAAATAAGGTCGTCGTCGACGCTGTAGCAGTAAATATACTTGAGAAAGCACGAAAAAGTTTCAACTTTTGGTGAAAAAGTAGGATATTTGCGTCGGTGGTGACCTTAATTTACATAAGTAAAGGTCACCACCGACGCTTAATTTACATAAGTAAAGGTCACCATCAACGTTGTAGCAGGTAATACACTTGACAAAGCAGGCAAAAGTTACAACTTTTGCTTTTTTATAAAGGATTTCTGTGTCGGTGGTGACCTTATTTTACAAAGTTAAGGTCATCACCGACCTCACTTTGAAATTTTACCAAAAATAGCGTCCAAAAGTTACAGCTTTTGCTTTTTTATTAAAGAATCTCTACATCGGTGGTGACCTTATTTTACAAAGCTAAGGTCATCATCGATCTCACTTTGAAAATTTACCAAAAACAACATCCAAAACTTACAACTTTTGCTTTTTTATTAAAGAATTTCTGAGTCGGTGGTGACCTTATTTTACAAAGCTAAGGTCATCACCGACCTCACTTTGAAATTTTATCAAAAATAGCATAAAAAAGTTACAACTTTTGCCTAAAAATAAAGGATTTCTGCGTCGGTGGTGACCTTATTTTACAAAACTAAGGTCATCACCGACTTCACTTAGAAATTTTACCAAAAACAGCGTAAAAAAGTTACAACTTTTGCCTAAGAAAAATAAAGGATCTCTGCGTCGGTGGTGACCTTATTTACAAAGCTAAGGTCATCACCGACCTTACTTAGAAATTTTACCAAAAACAACGTCAAAAAGTTACAACTTTTGCCTAAGAATAAATGATTTTTGCGTCAGTAGTGACCTTATTTTACAAAGATAAGGTCACCACTGACGCTGTATTAGCATATCACCCAAAATCCGCCAGGAAAATTTACAACTTTTGTAAATAGAAATTCTACGTCGGTGGTGACCTTATTTTAGAAAGATAAGGTCATCACCGACCCTGTCTCCTATAAAAGTTACAACTTTTGTTTAGAAAATAGAAAGTCTTCGTCAGTGGTGACCTTATTTTACAAAGATAAAGGTTATCATCGATCCTGTAATGATCTGTCCACGTGCATGGCTAAAATTCCATACAGAGTCTTTACGTTGCTTACATGCATTATATCATCTTCCATAATTCGATATTGGGTTCCACAACTCTTTTCAAAAGAAATTATAATTTATGCAAAAACATCCAAAAAGACTCAACATCTTTTCAAAAGAAATTGTAATTTATACACAAACATCCAAAAATGCAGCCAAAACCATCATAGTCATTTTAATAAACTTCTCATAAACATACATACAAGAAAAACTCTCTAAAAACATAACCAAAACAAAACAACATTACATGAATGGCCCCAAAACACTAAATCCAACACTAAGTCCACGAGGGGAGCTTTTGAAAAGCCGCCTTCTTTGTTTCTGCTTGTAGTATATCTTTCAACACCTGATTTAATTATTTCAGCAGCTCTTGAATTGCCATTCGCATCCACATTTGTTGCGGGAGCACCTATAAAGCTTTGCACACTTTTGCTTCCATTCACATGAGGCATTTCTACATTGATTTCTTCGAACTAAGACTCACATCGTCTGCAAAATAAGACAATGTTGTTAGGAATTTGATATCGTGATCCTCCTCTATATCGACCGTGGGAGTTTCTTTAAAAGGTGGAGGTGACGGTGGTGGTGATGGTGACAGCATGCCCTTTAATTTATTATTAGGCAGTGTAGTTGATGGACCGCGCTCCTGCTCGGTTCTACCGAGGTCGGCGGACGTGGGAGTCCGTCGGGTCCGACCCTTTCGTAACCGGGGGGCAAGGGCGTGCATCAATATTTCTTTTTTTGTGTGGGTGTGCCAGATTTTCTATTTTACTTGGAATTGCAAGTGGTGATTCGGAGATCAACCTTCGCAAGTAAAAAGGAAATCAACTTCTTTCAAGTTTTCCATTGCACATATATTTAAGAAAAGAGACATTTTCTTGGTTTGCCGTGAAAGGCGATTTTTTTGGCATTTATAGCCGATTTTGGCGTTTATAGCCGATTTTCAATCCTTATCAATAATGAAAGACGAGAGTTATGATTTTTGTCTCTTTTAAAAAAATACAAACTACAATGAAAAGCAAGAAAAGGAGGATCTAACTTCTCAGGAGATTGTGGGGGACTCGTTTAGATTGACGGTCGCAAGCCATATGTGGGCTTCGCCATCATCCATGCAGATGAGAACAGAGGATGCTATTGATTCGCTTGGCTTGGCTATAACCTCAGATTTTTAGAGAACAAAGACCAAAAGAAGGTCCTATATATGTCCAATAAAAAGCCGAGTAGACGGGCTTGAAAAGCCATGTCTAAGCCATTGGCGGCAAAAAGAGAAGGCAAGGACCTTGGGGGGGGGGGTACCCCCCAAGGGACTTTTGTCACCTTGTAGCGGTGGTCGGTGTAGGATTTCCGCAGAGTTTTCTCTCTTAGATTTCTGATGCCTCTTTCTGTCTGAGGTTTCGGATTTTCTGCAATCTATTGTCTGTGTGTCTGCTGTTTTTTCTTCTTAGAGAGCTCTCCTATTTATAGGCTTTTAGGTAGCCATTTAGGAGGGTTTATGAGCCTTGATTGTCATAAAGCTACATAAAGGGAGGAGTTACAAAATTGAATTCTTTATTTTGTAACTCCTTTTTCTTGGCTTCTGATTGGCCGGAGGAGATTGAGGGCATTTAATCGCCTTTAATCGCCATGATGGGAGGAGTTTCATGGGTTAAATGCCATGAATCTCTTGACTTGTAACTTCCGGATGCTTGCTTCTGATTGGTCCGTCCAAAGAAATGGATTAATTACTGTAATAAAGCTAGTCAATTAATCGCATTAAGTGGTCGCCGAGCATCTGAAGAGTCGCGGGCCGTGCCGTGTCTTTTGGGATTCTTCTGGCGGTGATCATCGATGGATCTTCAAGTAGATCGACATCGGATGACCATGTAATTTCAGGTGTTTGTTGCCAACAGCAGGTCGGTGCCATCAGTCCTATCGATTTCTCGATCGGTTGGGTAGAAAGCACACTTTTTTTGGTTGACCGGGTGGCGATCAATATTGTTTTCGATACTCTTGATGATTGACCCGTGTTTTGGACGGATGTCAGAGGATTTGGTGTCTCAAAAGTATGAATTTTGGAAAATACCAGAGGCTGGGCGCTTCGAATCGCGAAAAAACGGTGAAAACCGGGGTTTCCGGGGCCTTCCCGGCGACCCCGGGCTCCAGGGTCGCAGGGGCCTGCGACCTTGGGCCAGGGTCTCAGGGGTTTGCGACCCTGGGGGGGTTTTCCCCCTTTTTGTCCCGTTTTGTGTCCGTTTTTGCTGTTTTTCGATTCTTTTTTCTTCTGTATTTTTCCTTGACGTTTTGACCATTTATTAGCCTGATTTCCCTGTAGGAAACCTGATGAGAATCCTTGCATTTTATTTTGCAAAGTTTCCAATTTCCTGAGAAAGCCGAAGACTTTGTCGCGCAGAGCTGCCGATTTTCTGTCAGAAGCTGAAACTAGGTCAAACGATGTCGGAATGACCTGAAATTTGGTGTGAAGCCTCTTGAGCAATAAATAAGACCAACATAGGCTTTTGTATGAGTTTTGAAGCCGTTTGGGGTCCTATCACCAGTAGACTCGCTTTTGTCGCGATGAAGATGTCGCGGTTTGATGTGCGGTCAACCGATGTCCGATTGACTTGAAATTTGACAGGGAACCTATTGGAGTCATTTTAAGATGATCCATAGGCTCTGTCTTGGAAACCATGGTCCCGGAGAGCTTTACCGCCGAGAGGCCTGATTTGGCTTCCGAGCGTCAAACTATGGTCAAATGTTGTCGAAATGACCTGAAATTTGACATGTAGCCCTTTATAAGCATTTTGAAGCCGTCCATGTGCTCTATCTGATGAGTAATGGCCTCGGTGGTTCTCGCCGCCGAGAGGCTTGATTTAGCTGTTCGAGGGTTGATGTAGGGTCAAACGTTGTCGGTTTGACTCGGAGCTTGACGTGGAGCCTTTTGGAAGTATTTTGAGACCATCCATCGGCTCTGATCGAAGATTTGGTGTCTCCGATGCTTTCGCCGCCGGGAGCTCCTTTTCGGCTGCCGGAGAAGCGAAGTTAGGCCAAATGATTTTGAAATGGCCCGAAACTTCTTGTGTACTCCTCTTTTGGCTGTATTGAAGGATCTTGCAGTTTTTATTTGATTCTGACAAGATTTAATTTTTTGGAAGTAACATTGCCTATTTATGGCAGGTTGCGACTTCATGTAGCTCTTTCGATCTTGAAGAGGCAAAGTGACATTTTTGGTGTCAACAAATGCCCCCTCGAGGTACAGCGGCGAGTTGCGTATCATTGGTAGTCGATGTGCCTCGAAGAGATTTTTAAAGGAGAGCGTGTGACTGGACCAAGAGTCTTTGAGCAGTCCCTTTTTTTTGTATTTGTAGCCTTTTGAGCTGCAGGGGAATTTTATGGTAGTGAAAAGGATCACGTACCATCTCAATGCAAAGTTTTGAAGATGACATCAAGGATGTGGATTTGGGTTTTGACCTTGTGACCTAACAGGCTGTATGTGGCAGGTTAGGGGGTCGGGTTTGGTTTTGATCGTGTGACCGAACAAGCTGTATGTGGAATGTTGGGGGATCAATTTTGGTTTTGATCTTGTAACCTAACAGGCTGTATGTGGTAAGTTAGGGGATCAGATTTTGGTTTTTTGTTTTTTGTGGAATGTCAATTTCAAGATTTTGGCTCAATTTGGTATATGAGGCTGGATGGTTTGATTTTTGGAAGCTTATGGGGCTTGGAATTTTCTTTGTATGGTCCAATCAACTCAAAAGAGGCATGGAACCATTTTTGTATGCTCTTGGTAAGAGGGATTTCTCTTTGACTAAAAGCCCAAAATTTTTTTTTTTATTTTCTAGTGCCTAGGTGGTCAAACCTGGCTCATATGGGCTAACCCATGGGACCTTAAGCTTTTGAAATGGCTTAGATCTCATGTCATTTTTGTAAAGAATATCCAAAAATATCTCATTTGGATAGAGAATATCTAAGAATATCTTTACTTGGAGAGAATCTCTCATATTCCCTTTATTTTGGGATAGGATATCTCAAGATATCTTTCTTTTGGGAAAGAATCCTTCATTGATCCTATCTATTGGGAGAAAATCTCTCATTGATTTCTTTTTGGGAGAAAATCCTTCAAGATATCTTTCTTTTGGGAAAGAATCTTTCTAATATCTTTCTTTTGGTAAGGTTACTAATTAGTAACACTTATCTCTTTCTTCTTTCCTTCTTTGGTTTGCTATCTTCTATAAAAGCAAGGAGGAGGTTGGATCTCTTGCTCTTATTACTTTCTTTTGCAATAATCTCAAGAGGGCTTCAAGACCAAGAGTTCTTCTTCTTCAAGATCTTCAAGACTTTTCTTCTTCTTCTCCATCAATGGCTTCAAGTAAGTTCCCTTTTTTCAAGAAAACTCCATTGTAGGACAAAAAGTTCTTTCTTTTTTTTGTTTCTTTCTTTTCTTTTCTTTTTTTTTCACGTGTTTGCTTCCCTTTTTTTTTACACGTTTTTATTTTTCCTTTCTTCTTTTCTTTTCTTTTTTTTGCATGTGTTTTTTTTTTTTTTTGGGCCGTACGGATCTGGCCGTACAGCCACGTGGCCTGTGGGCCATCCCTTTTTTTTTTCTTTCCCTCTTTTTATTTTTGAGAAAGTTTCTTTTCTTTTTTCTTTTTTTTTGTTTTCTTTCCCCTCTTTTTTTTGAGAAAGTTTCTTTTCTTTTTTTCTCTTTTTTTTTTCTTTTGCTCATCATGATAATGCCCCTTTTTTTTTTGGCAAACCTAGATGTTCATGCATGCATTTAATTGTAAATTAAATTTGTAGCATGATGTGATAGCATACCTGAAAGTTTTCGCAAATTTGGGAATTTGGAGCTCGCAGCGATGTTGAGCCCATCTTCAAGCTTTCTATTTCTTTCGGGATAATTCCTTTTCTTCGGAATTGCCCCGTCATCATGTCAAAATTTCGCCAAATTTTTTTTTTTAGCGAGATTCTGTCATTTTGATGTTTGATCTTTTTCTTTTCCATCCTTTGCAGGTGGTTCCTCCAGAACGAACAAGGGTAAAGAGCCTGCTACAAGCGTACCTCGTCGATCTTCTAGATCTTCTAATCCGGCCGTTCAGCAGGCCTTTGAGAAGGTCCAGTATGTTGAGAGAAATCTGGAAGAATGCGACTCCCTCAACAGAGATGAGATGAGGCAGCGACTGATCGCTCTCAAGGGAGAGGAATTCTATAAGATCATGGTAAGCAGTCGTCCATGGGTGATGGAAGATCAGAGCGTTTTGCCCAAGCCTACCTTCTTCTTTGGTGATGCAGTCCCTGATGACATGACATACCAGAGGAGGTGTTTTCAGTTTTCTTTCACAGCAGATGGTGAGAAGAAGACTGTTGTTACTCGGTCAACGTTTGATCGCACCGTTTCGATTCTGAGCCTTGCCCCCACGTGCTTTAAGAGGGAAGATCCTCCAAGCTGGGTGAGAAGGACAAATATAATCAAGACCGGGGTTTTTGTTGGCGGTTCTCTTGGATATATGGAGAGGTCGCCTATTGACATGGACCTGTTGATGCCATCCAGCGGCTACCAGGGCTCTGATTATCCGTCGGTCGATTTGAGACCGGTGGGCCTTGGTATTTTCAGCGGTGACGGCAGCAATTGGATCAAGCCTTTTCGACTTCGTGGCCGTTTTAATGCTGACTCCGAGTGGAAGTCGTGGACTGATCGCGCCCTGCTGATTGGTGGCGTCGTTTTGAAGGAAGCCGTGATTTTTGATGCGGTCCGCGCCTTTAGGGAGACCGTGATCTTTTCCGACGAGGCCTTCATGGCTATGCTGGAATCATTCCTCCCACAAACCAATACCTTCGTTGTGACGAATGGTGAGATTGGTTTTTCTTTGAAGGAGCTGAGCGTCATTACTGGATTGCCCATCCTCGGCAAACTCTATGAGGAGTTTATGCCAATTGACAGCGTCCTCGAGGGGCAGTCTGAGGAGTTCAGGCTTCTGTACTTTCAGCTCGTCGCCTTCTATGATTTTTTGAAGGAGAAGGAGGGTTTGAAAGTTAGATCCAGCAGTTGGAAGAGTTCTAGCTCTTCATTCCCTAACTTTTTTGATAGCAGGGAGTCTTCTGATAGTGTGACCCAAGAAGCCGGAGCTCGGGATCCAAGTTAAAAGAAAATCTTGGCCATGCAAGAAGAGTTGAGAGATTTCTGTGCCAGTACAAACGCCATATGTCCTGACATTGCACTGCGGAGAGATCTCGCTGTTTACCTCACTTATTGGCTTGGTGAGGCTATTTTTGCTAGAGCAGATGGAACGCACATCAGGCCGCAGTGTATTTTTTCGGCTTGTCAGATGGCGTTTGGAGAGCAGCTTGCTTTGGTGCCAGCTCTTTACTCCTACCTGTGTACCGAACTGCAGGCTGCTGCTTTTTTGGTTCGGCTTGGGCTTCCCATGAATAGGGTATTTTCAGCCCACATCTTTTATTCGTGGTATGTATACCACTGTCCTGGTTTCCACCGGCTGGGTGCTGCACAGGATGATGATCCTCTGATGATTCGACTGGCTAAGGGCAAAGCCGTGTCCGAATCACTTTTGTTTGCCCGCATGAGGATCCGACGGTTCAGGGACGTCGAGATGGGGCAGTCTTCAGTGAAGCTTTCTCCGGAGTTGCGGAAGAAGGCTTTTGATTTTGGTGCCTCCCGAGACTCTTCCAGGGCGGGGTCGGGAAGGCATTATTCCTTGACGAATGCAGAGAGAGAGTGTGGCTTTTCAGCATACGTGTCGGCACGATGGTGTACCGTAGACATATTTTCGTCGACATCCAGCCATATGTACCCTCTCGCTTTGCTTTGCAGCCGGGCTTTTCTCAAGGCGTTGTTGGAGCGCCTTCAAGCATGGTGAAGCGCTTTGGAGGCTTACAGGACGGGAGAAATGCATGGGCTTTCTATAGTGCTGAAGACACTACAGCCATGATTTCTTATCCTGTGTTGCTGACTTCCCGGACTGCCGGCTTTGCGAAGTGGTTCGCGGAGAGCTTTTCGGCATATCGGGGGCTTTCCAAGAAGGAGCTTGATGTGAAGCTGGCATCTGGAAAGGGCCTTGGAAAATCGGATGGCGTCCGGCGAGAGGAAGTTTGGGCCTTCCTTTCTGGAGAGAAGCACAAGATAGGCTTTCTCGGTGACAAGGGCGTCATTGGTTCTGAAGCTGTTCGAGAAATACCTGATGAGGCTTTAGAGCAGCTAGAACAGGAGGAAGCCGAACTTGGCGCTTGGATGCAAGCGGCATAGAGGCAAGCTTCCGTGGAGTCTACTGGCAAGAGTAGACCATCCAGTGAGGAGTCAAGTGGGAAACCTGACTCTGACAGCGGGGCAGGTTCCTCCAAGAAGCGAGCCCGCAGGAGTAAGAGGAGGAGTCATCATCGCAGCAAGGGGCAGCATGAGGACTCTCCTGACTTGGAAGTTCCTCTTACTATCAATGAGGATATGCCAGTGGATGCTGACGAGCCTCCAAAGAAGAGAAGCCGAGAAGAAGAGACCGTCGGTGAAGGTATGATTCTTCCTTTTTCTCTTTCCATTTCTTTTCATGGGATTTTTCCATGTTCTGATTTGCTTCTTGTTTCTGCTTTTCTTCTTTTTTTTAGCAGAGGAAGACTTGGTGATGCCTGAGGTTCCAGTCGATGAGGTGGTGACGGATCCTGTCGAGGCACCTGAAGAAGAACCGAGGGACTCTGGAGTGAATCCAGAATCTCCAATTGGTACGACTTCCCTTTTTTTTTCTTTTTTTTTTGTCTGTGACTTGGTTTGCTAACACATTTCTTGCCAGCTGACTTGCCACAGGATTCTGATGACTTTGAACCCTCGATGGACGCAAATGTTGATGATGCTTCCAATGAGTTCATGGAGGAGGAAAGTGTTCCGCCAGTCGTCAAAGAAGGTATTTTGTAGTTTTAACCCTGATAATGATTTTCAAACAGGATCATATTCATACCTTTTTGTGTTTCTTTGGCAGGTTTTGAAGTGACAGAGGAGGGTCCATTGCTTCCTTCAGAACCAGAGCAAGGGATGCCAGAGGTTGATCCAGAGGTAGAGACTCCTGGGACCAGTTCTGACAATGTTGAGGAGATACCTCGTGCTGAGATTCCTTCCCGAGCAGGAGCAGCTTCAACTGGAAAGAGTTCTTTTGTTACTCTTCCAACAGATGATGATATGAGCGGCCGACCAACGAAGTTGGGCGAATCTTCAGCTGGGCCATCTCTTCTTTTTGCGAAGAAGGTGGTGGTGCGAGTTCTGAGCTCTTGGATTGAGACTCGGCTTTCTGGGCACTTAGATACCGGATTTGGGATGATCCAGCATGTGCGTGAGATTCTCGGTGATGCTGAAGAGGCTGGTCTAGATGTCACAAGTGCCAGGGCGATTGTTGATAGGATCATTGAACTGGGTGACAGGTGGTTTGAGACCATTGGTTTTCCTGATGATCAGTTCTTCAAGGAGATGTTCCTGGACCCTGCGAATATGGCTCAGTCTAACCTGAATGAGGCTACAGAAAGCAGGAAACAGGTAGTCCGAGAGAAGAACTTAGAAGAGCTAAACATCATTGGGCTGACACATGACCTGAACATCCTTGATAGGGAGGTCGATGAGGCCAGGAGACGTCTTGAGCATCTGCAGGCACAAGTCGCTGCCAAGTGGAGTGCAATAACAGAGGCTCGTGAAAGGGAGACTGCTCTGATTCACCGGGTTGCAGATGCAGATAGGGTTCTCAAAAGGAAGTCTGATGAGAACAAACAATGGCGAACTGCTCGAGATAAGCTTCCTGGTGCGAAAGAAGGGGTACAGCCCACTCCAGCATCTCATGGCAAATTCCTGAAGAAGCGTGCCTTGGAATCCTTGACGGCTGAGGCTAAGAGTTTGCTTGAGGAGCTGAACTCTTGGCTGGAGACCATTTTTGATTGAGCTCCTGTATATTTTTTTTAACAGAAACCATCCTTCTCTCTTTTTTGGTACCACTTGTATTTTTTGGTACTTTTTTTTTTGTAGTGCTTGTGAACACTTTCTTTTTTTTTTGGTACCATATGTATATTTTTTTTGGTACTCTTTTTTTATTATCCCTACGCTCACTTGAATCTTTTTGTGATAAAAGTAATTGCTAAATGGGATGCTCTTTTTTTTTTTTTTTGTTATCCCTACGCTCACTTGAATCTTTTTGTGATAAAAGTAATTGTTAAATGGGATTTGATCAAAAGGTTGTTCATTTTGTGAAAATCTTTTGTCAAATGATTGTTTTGGCATGGAAGTCAGGTTTTTGTTTGTGGCATGGAAGCCAATTTTGGCATGAGAGCCAGCTTTTCTTGTGGCATTGATAGCCGAGTTTTTTTTTTGTGGCATCTATACCAGTTTTGGTGGCATTGATAGCCGGTTTGTTTTGTGGCATCTATAGCCGGTTTTTGGTGGCATTGATAGCCTGTTTTGTTTTGGTGGCATTGATAGCCGGGTTTTTTGAAATCCAAGTTTTTGTTTGTGGCATTGATAGCCGGTTTTGTTTTGGTGGCATTGATAGCCGGTTTGTGGCATTTATAGCCTGTTTTGTTTTGGTGGCATTGATAGCCGGTTTGTGGCATTTATAGCCTGTTTTAATGGCATTTATAGCCGGTTTGGTTTTAAAAAATGCAAGTATCGACTAAAAGTCGCCTCCCTGCTGAATGCTCTTGCAAGTATCGATGGAATGTCGCATCCTTGCTCATTCGGTTGCGTGTATCGATGAAATGTCGCATCCTCGCGATTTGGGTGCAAGTATCGATGGAATGTCGCATCCTTGCTTTTCAAAAATTTTGGTTTTGCGGGTACTGACTTGATGTCGTTTCCCCATGATTTTTGAAATTTGTGGTTTTCTCGAACCTTTGGGTTATGGATATCAACTAAAATGTTGCGTCTCCATGGTTTTGGATTTTGCAAGTATCGACGAAATGTCGCTTCCCTGCGATTTTGGAAGTGTCGAACATGGTTCATATGCTTCCGATTTGTGCGAGTATCGACTAAGCGTCGCTTCCTCGCGGTTTTTTGAAAAACCATTTTTTTTTGTTTAAAGACACGAGGGTCATAAACTTTGACCTAAAACCATTTTGGCGGTAAAAGGCAGGGTGGACTAGGGTAGAAATCCCTGAATCCGGATTTTGTTTCAAACCATGAATTTTGGGTTCAAGGGTTGAAAATTTTGGTCAAGTTAGGGAAATGATCCTAAACTTGGATATATATTTTTTTTAACAATGAAACGATGAAAGTAAGCATTGTTTTAAATTTCTAGAAATTTCAACATTTGATATGAAAATTCTAAAAAAAGGGTGGGTTTAGCGAGCGTGTACCTGGAAACCGGTTTTGGCCATACAGGCATTGCTCTTACCCAGTTGGGTAAGTCTTCAAGGGTAGTACCGTTTTAAGAACTTGCCGTTGATGGGCAGCATACATCTATCGTCTTCCATGTTTAGGAGTACGTATGCGCCATTAGAGAAAACCTTGTCGATGACGTAGGGTCCCTTCCATTTTGGCTCAAATTTGCCTTTGGACTTGTGAGCGAAGACCATTGGTCTTTTTACCGCATGAACCAAGTCACTCTTTTTGTAGGCGCGTTGCCTGACCTTTTTATCGAAAGATCCTACCATGCGTGCTTGGTAAAGTTCAATGCTTTGTTGAGCTTCGAGCCGTCTCTCATCGAGATTGTCCAGCTCATGGAGTCGCAATTTGACATTGCTTTCTTGAGTCATGTCATTTTGCAAGGATACCCTCAAAGAAGGAATTTGTACTTCCAAGGGCACGACAGCTTCGCATCCATAGACTAAGGAGAATGGTGTGCTATGGGTTGGTCCTCGAACGGTGGTTCGATAGGCCCACAAAGCTTCAGACATTTTGTCGCTCCAGTCTCTTTTGTGACTAGAGACCATTTTTTTGAGGATTTTGCAGAGTGTCTTGTTGAAAGCTTCTGCTCACCCGTTTGCTGCCGGATTGTATGGAGTCGAAGGACAGCTTTGGATTTTGTATTTGTCGCAGAACCTGTAGAATCGATGATCCCGGAACTGTGGTCCGTTATCATGGACGAATCTTTTGGGTATGCCGAAAGGACAAATGATGTTGGTGCGCAGGAACTGAAGGACAGATGAGGTCTTCATTTCGTTAAACGCAAATGCTTCTGACCACTTGGAGAAATAATCTGTAGCGGCGAAGATGAAGCGATGACCTTTGCTCGAAGGGGGAGAAATAGGACCTATGATGTCCATACCCCAGGCTTCGAAAGGCCATGAGATTGCTGTAGGATGCAGCCATTCTGGAGGCATGTGAATGTAATCTCCATGAACTTGGCATTGTTGGCAGCGCTTAGCAAATTGCATTGCGTCAGCTACCATGGTAGGCCAGTAATATCCTAACCTTTTTACCTGATCATAGAGCTTAGGTCCAGCCTGATGAGCTCCGCAAAGACCAGCATGAACTTCTTTGACTGTTTCTTCAGCCTCTTGTTGTGACAAGCAGCGTAGAAGTACTCCGTTGAAGGATTTCCTGTAAAGGATTTTTGAAGGAATATCCAAATGAAAGCTTGGGGTTCGCCTTTGGGTGCTTACCCGTTCTTTTGGATCTTCAGGTAGGATTCCGAACATAATGTAATCAATGAACGGATCCCTCCAGTCGCCGATTGAAGTTTGAAGGACTGAAATCCTACTTCCAACCACTTGGTGGCATTCAGCAACAGCTTGGTGTGTGTTAAGAGGAGGAAGGATTCTTCTTTCGCACACTGTGATTTGCATGTTTTCCCCTTCCTGGATTGCCATGGATGCGGCAGGTCCGGCTAGGGCATCTGCACGTATGTTTTCACCTCTACGAATGTGGGTGATGTGACAGATGTCAAACTTTTGCAGAAGCGATTGTGCCTTGTTGTAATAAGGCAGTAAATCTGGCTTCTTGACTTCAAATTTCTGATTCATCTGGTTGACGATCAGTTGAGAGTCTCCAAAGACTTCCAGCATGGTGATACCGGATTCGATGGCGAGTTCCAATCCTAAGATCAGAGCTTGATATTCAGCTGCATTATTTGTGCATGGTTCCAGTAGCGAGAAAGCGTGTGGAATCATGTATTTGTCGGGGCTAACAAAGAGGATGCCAACTCCCGAGATCAGCTGTCTTTTTTCATTTGTCCTGGTTGCACCGTCAAAGTACATGTCCCAGGAGGCACTTTGTGAGAAAGTCTCCACATTGTAGACTGGTTCGTCTGGGAGATCATCTCTGAGCGGAGAATCTTTAGGCAATGGATGCTCTGCGAGGAAGTCCGCTAGAGCTTGCCCTTTGATTGCTTTTTGTGGTACATACCTAATATCAAATTGTGACAGAAGGATGGACCATTTTGCCAGTCGAGCATTGAGAGAACCTGCCTTTGTGACAAGGACCTTCAAGAGGTTGACCCTCGAGACCAGGTATACTGTGTTGGAAAGCAAGTAGTGACGCAGCTTTTGTACGGTGAACATCACTGCAAGGCATTCTTTTTCGACAGGAGAGTAGCGATGCTCTGCACCTACTAGCATGCGGCTGAGGTAATATAGAGAAGCTTCTTTTCTTTGATCATTTTCTTGTGCAAGGAGAGCTCCCAAAGAGTGATCAAGGGCTCTTGTGTACAAGATGAATGGTTTTCTAGTGGTAGGAGCAGCTAACACTGGAGGTTTTGTCAGATATGACTAGATGTCTTGGAAAGCAGCTTCACAGTCAGCATCCTAGACAAAGTTTACACCTTTTTTCATCAATCGGGAGAATGGACGGCATTTCCCCGAAAGATTGGAGATGAACCGTCTGATGTAGGCCAATCTCCCTTGAAGCCCTTTGAGTTCTCTCAAGGTTCTTGGAGAGGGCATTTCTAGAATGGCTTTAACATTTATGGGGTCAAGCTCTATTCCAGCTTTCCGAACTAAGAATCCGAGGAACTTACCCGACGAGACGCCGAAGAAGCATTTCAAAGGATTCATTCGCAGTTTGTGTTTGCGAAGCCGGAGGAAGACTTCTCGAAGGTTTTCGAGAAGATCTTCTTTTCTTTTGCTTTTGACGGCGAGGTCATCAACGTAACATTCAACCGTCTTGTGCTGCATATCTTAGAATATTTTCATCATAGCCCTCTGATATGTGGCCCCAGCATTTTTCAGACCAAATGGCATGACAGTGTAGCAATACACGCCAATGGGGTCCGAAAAGATGTATGTTTTTCATCTTCAGGATGCATCTTTATCTGATTGTAGCCAGAGAAACCATCCATGAATGTCATTCGCTCGAATCCACAGGTGTTATCAATCAATACCTCTGGTATGGGGAGCGGAAATTCATCTTTAGGGCATGCGCCATTCAGGTCTCTATAGTCAATACAGACCCTGATCTGCCCGTTCTTCTTTGTCACGGAGACAATGTTGGCCAACCATTCAGGATGTTGTTCCTCACGGATGAAGCCGGCGCTTTTGAGTTTTTGAACTTCTTGTTCAATTTTATCCATCACATCTGGATGGAATCTTCTTTGGCCTTGCTTGACAGGCTTGATGTCTTCTTGAAGATTGAGTTTGTGAACCGCTATTTTGGGGTCTAAGCCTGGCATTTCAGCGTAAGACCATGCAAAGCAATCAACGAACTCACGAAGAAAGGCGATATACTCGGGTAACTCATCATCCTTTATATTCTTGCTTATGAATACAGGACGTGGGTTATCTGGTGTTCCCAAGTCTATCTTTTGAATAGGATCTTCTGTTGGAAGGTTCGAAGGTGGTTCCTCCTCAATATTTTCGGAGGCTTCCAGCTCAACGAAACCTTCTGGGTTTTCAAAGGCATTTCAAGACCAAGGTTTTGTTCCTTTCCACGGGTCTTCTTGATCGGTAATTTTCCCAAGGCTTGCTATGAGATGATCCCAATCGCCTGTTGAAACCGGGTCGAAGTAGGCTACTTCTTTTGGAGATGAGGGTTCTTCTGGGTCAGAAGACCACACATCTGTTCCATCGGACAACTCCTCTTCATTTTCGGAGAAATCGTGCCAATTGGATGAGCTTCCTGGATCTTTGTCAGGTGACTCATTAAAGAGATATCTAGGGAGATCGATGTCTTCATGGACTTGAGAAGTTGAGGCTTGGTTAGTATATTGACTTTTAAGCCTTTGTGTCAACTGTCTCAAGGGAGTGTCGGGATCATACCCTAACCCGTGTGAAGACTTTTCTACATAGTCGTAGAGTCTCCAATCTTCCAGCTGGCTTTTGGTCAAGACGGGCCCCAATGGCGTGAGAATACCGCGTCCTTCTCCCAAACCGACTGGGTTTTGAGCGCCATAACCCAATTTCTTCATAATAGCTTGTGCCACAGGACTGTATAAAGATAGTTGAGGCATACCTTTATTTTGGAAAGGTTCAAGCATGGAGTTTGATGAAGAAGCATCCGATCTATGGAAGAAGATCGGCTTTTCCTTTGCTGAAGTTGCTGGAACAGCGAAGGAAGCTGACGTAGGATCTTCTATGTCAGAAGTTGTCTCCATTGGAGTGAGAGCATGCTGAACTTACTGAGTGTCAGCTTGGCTTAACGATGTGTCGTCTTCCGGCTCTGAATCCGAGTTCGTGTCTTGCATGATAGACACGAAAGAGACAACAAATTTGCCCCCAGGCTTTTGCTTTGCCTTCTTCACTTTAGTTGTGATGACTAAAGGCTTTGAAGGTTTGAGGGAGATGATGAAGGGAGTTTGAATGCTCTCTTCAGATTTACCGGATAGTTTGTTTTCTTCCGGTGATTGTTGAGGAGCTTTGCCTTTATCTTTCTGGAGATTTTTGGCAAAGGATGCTGTGTGCTTCTCCTCTTCTTCTTTTTCACCTTCATACATCTGTGAGTCTGCGAAGTGGACTTCTTTACCTTTGAAGGGTTTTCTGTCCGCAAAGACTCGATGTATCATGCCGTCATCGCCAACAAACTTGATGCATTGATGTAGAGTTGAAGGGACAACACCATTCTCGTGGATCCAAGGGCGTCCGAGAAGGATGTTGTAGCATGAAGGGGTTTTTATTGCATACACTGTGACCTCAGAGATAAGATCACCGATCTGCAACTTGAACCTGATTTTGTCGATAGGCCTTTGAGTACTCCCATCGTATCCAAAGATAGATACAGATGTGTAGCTCAGCTTGCTGGGTGGGATGCCCAACTCTTCAAGAGCCGATGTGGAGATGAGGTTGAGTGCAGAACCTGGGTCGATCTGAACTCTGTGCATAGGCATTTCCTTGATATACCCTGTGAAGTACAGGGGTCGGTTATGCCTGGTTTCTCCAAGTAGGAGGTCGTCCTTTGTGAAGGCGATGGTTGCACTGGCTGCTTTTTTAACCGAGAGGCATTCAATGCATGATCCCTCAGTTTTCTTCTTTTCTCCCTTTGAGGAGGCTTCTGAGTTTTTGACCTGGTAATCCATTTCAATTTGGAGGATTTGCGGGGCATATTTGTCGACATCCTCATTCAGCTTTTGTAATTCCGAGATGAGATTATCACGAGTGTGCGGAGACATTCGCAACAAATCTAGGATGTGCAGACGTGTAGGTATGTGCTTGAAGTGTTCAATCAAGTCATACTTGAAAGCCTCCTTAGGGCCTGCATGTTCATCATTGTTGCCACTAGGGGCACTTACAACATCTTTTCCCGAAAGATTTACATATGTAAAGGAAGATTGGTTGTAATTTTTGTGGTAGTCCCGGCCAGAGCGGGTGCCTCTACCAACTTCGAGAGCTTCTTGAGAAGGGTCTTCGTTTGGAAGATTGTCTTCAGGATCAAGAGGCTGTCGTTTTTCATTTGCTGAGGATGAATCAGTAGCAGAGTTGCCATCCTCAGTGATCGTGTTGCACGGAGCATTTTCCGGGAACAAGTCCTGAACAGCATCCAGCAACCTTTCTTCTTCGATGACTAATTCATCATCCCAAGCATCAATGGCTGGGAATTCTTCAGTTAGGAAGGGTGTGAACTTTGAAGTCACAGTCTCAGGAGAAGAAACCTGAGAGGGTGTCATCTCAGTGAAAGTCACGTGAGACGAGGTGGCTTCAGAAGATACATTGCTAGGCGTCGCCGGAGTGTAAGTGCTTTCATCAGACGATGCTTCGGAAGAGCTATAATCCCAAATTATCACATTACAGGAAGCTCTGACGGGAGACGTTGCCTGATCGGAGTCAGACTCATCCTCGGATGTAAGAGGATCGTCTATCCAGCAATTTTCTCCATTTTCAGGAGTTAAGGGAGGATGTACCTGATGGTCTTCAGGGACTTCAGGCTCTGGATTGCGAGGAGGCTCGTTGACGCGTTCTTGCTCTTGTTCTAGAGCGAGTCGCTGCAAGATCCTTGCATATTCTTCAAGATCAGGCATGGGAGCCGGATCTTCTTCTTCATCAACTCTTTGTGGCTCAACATGGTTGATTTCCACTGGAGTAATGAGAGGTGCTGGGTCAGCAGCATTTTCTTGTACAACTTCTTGGTCTTCTTCATTATCAGACCAGGATCCTTGTGGCCGTAGGGGGTTATACCAGATTACTGGCATAAGATGAGACTCAGGAACCCATTCTTCATCGGAGAGATATTCTCCTGTTTCAAGGGACTCCTCCCACTCATCTGTGTAGTTGGATTCGAATCCATCATCGGTGTCGCTGGATTCGTATCCATCAATGGAGAATCCAACTACCGAATTGCAAGAGTATGATGCCTCCTGCATGGCTTCTTTAAATTGAGGTGGCATGAAATCACTGAGAGTGAATTTCCTTACCCCCTTTGAAGTCTCTGGAAGGGATGTTTTTGTTGCCTCCAGTGAAGCGGTAGAGGAAGCCTCTGCCTTTTCTTTCACCTCTAGTTTTGGCTGGGTCTTCTCTTGCCGTTTGAGCTTGAGGAGATGTTTCCTAGCCTGCCTTCGCTGTTGAGCTGTAGGCTTTGTTTTCACGACCTCCCAATTTTCATCTTCCAGGAGATCGGGATGTACCCATATCGGTTGTCCGTCTGGTGTCGGGTAAGGAACCAGTTCCTCGGACGCTTGGATTGAGTTTATCACCTTGAAGGAAGTAATGATCTTCTTCTTCGGTGATTTTGATGTTTGTCCACATGTCACCATGTTGACGGAGGCAGACCCATAGTTTTTGTCAAAGGTGATGACTCCGTTTTTCCACATCTCATTTATTTTCTCTCTCACAATGAAGCATTGATTGAAAGGATGCGAGATCATCTGGTGGTATGGACAGTACCGAGGATCGTTGGTTTTGCCAACATCACCCGGTCTTTTTGGTTCAGGCAAGGTGAGCTTGCCGTTTGCCACAAGAGCCCCGAAGATTTCATCAACATCTTCATCAAACGGGTATTTCTTCTCTACTCGTTCTTTGAAGGCATCTGAGAGTTCAGGTCTCTTACCAGCAACTTTATTTTCAGCTTTCTTTGGTGGCTGAGGAGCTGACTTGGTCTGCACATTGAGGACCTCTTTTTTTTTTGGTTTAGAGGTTGCGATGGCGGTTGGCTCTTTTCTTGATGATTTCTGACTGTTGAGGCCTTTAATCACCATTTCAGCTTCCATGCAAGCTTCTAGGAGTTCTCCCAGGTTTTTTTGATTTGTTGCCGATGATCATGGAGCGGATTCTGGCTCTCATGTTGTTTCGGCAAATGTCGACTAGCGACGCTTGTGGCAATACATCAGAGCATTTGTATGCCATTGCTTTCCACTTGTGAATGAAGTCATATGTTGATTCATTCTCCCCCTGTTTTAGGGTGCACAGCTGAGCCATAGTAGCGTGATGATCTTCACCTTTGAAGTGAGTCAGGAAGCGTGTCTCTAGCATGGCCCAGTTTTGGATTGAGTCCTTCGGCAGAGTGGAGTACCAATCGAAGGCCGTACCTTTTAGGGTACTTACAAAGAGGCAGATCTTGAGTGCATCTTGATCCGCGATAGCTCCCGTCAGGATCTTGAAGTGGATGACGTGCTGTCTGACTGATCATTTCCCCGTATATGTTTGGAGAGTAGGATGCTTGAATTTGGTGGGGAACGGGACCGAGTCCATCCATAAGGGATATGGTCGCTTGATCCCATGCTCCTTGAGTATATCCTCTTCTTTTGCTTTGGCGAGGATACTGTCTACGTCCTTTTTGGTAAGGGCGCGTAACTCATTTTCTTCTCCATTTACCTCGTCGTTTTGATGATTCGGAGGAGGTTCATTGTTCGCCTGATTTTGGAAGGCGAGGAGAAGGTTTTCCATCAGAGTTTCAATCCTATGCTGGCCCTGTTCCAACTGCTGGATGCGGGTGATCGCATCTTCTGGAGGTGGATTGCGGGGTGGTGGCTTAGAGTTTGTAGCCTAGACATTCATCCTTCGTGATTCGAACGAAGAAACTGTCCTGGTGACTGAGCTGGGGCTCATTCTTTTTGAAGAAGAGCTTGAGGAAGGATCACTCTGCTGTCCTTTGCTTGAAGGAGCAGGCGATTCTTCTGAATGTCTTCTTGTCCTTGAGACGCTGCGGGTCATCGGACGTCGGACATGGATTTTTGTTGCTGATTTTTGGCGCCTTCTGGTTTTTCCAACCATATGGACGGCAGCAACTTGGTTGGGTCTTTCTTTTTCGACCCATTTGGGAGAGACTTGGAGTGTAGGAGGCTGAGTCCTTTACTTCTCTAGTCTCTTTTGCCGGTATGACGCGCGGCGGCGCATGCGACGGGCAATTTGAGCTTCGGTCAGCTCTGGCTGGGCTTTGACGATGAAGGATGTGCTTCCTCGGGCGCAACAGCCGAGCCTGTCTTCTTTGCAGCTGGGCAAGGACAGGATGCGAACCCTGTCCTTCACCTGTTGCAGCGAAGCTTTGAATTTTTGGAGTTCGGCCCCTGTAGAGATGAAGGGTCGAACTGCATGTTTGTAGGCCTTAGCAGGTGCTTGTAGAGGCCTTGTGATGCATGACTTGATTTTGGGCTTGTAGGAACAAGCCGGCTCATGCTGGGCTGACTTGAGAGTCAGGTTGGAGATGGGTTTCTCCTCTTTCATGTAGGCAAGAGGGTAGAACTGGTTCTCCTTGAGTGGGGCCAGGAATGCTGGCTTAGTGGATGTTTGGGACCTTCTTTGTTTTGGTGAAGGTCTTGGGGACCAAGTCTTGGGATAGACCTGGTCGTTTGCAGGTTGAGGCTTCGTGGGGCTGCCATGGGCTTCAGGCCTTCTGGTGCTCGCCTTTGGTGTCAGCATGAGTTGGTGCTTGTTTTCATCGAAAGTAATGGTTAATGAAGCTGCCATTGTTATTTTTCGAAAATTTCTGAAACAAGACCACATCCATTAGTAATCACAAGAATATAATGATCATAAATGGGAAGTTCTATGGTTTCGTCTTTTCAAATTGCTAGAGGAAGATGACCCAAGCAACATGAAGAAGGCAAAACGCCATAGAGGGTACAATTGTTCTGATCGCAGGTATGGTAAGCCCAGAATGGGCATCCCAGTGACTGCTAGAAGCAATTGTGAACTTAAATTCGACTTATCGAGAAGCAGAGCTTGCTCGAGGTAAGAAGAATATAAAGTTGGAGTTACAGATGTGCCGGTCGCAATACAGTAGACCCTGAAAGGGCGTACTAGTACCGCTAGACACAAATGTTTTGAGACCGCATCTATGAGATGAGATTCTCTGTTTTGAAAGGTCAAGATTGGATTCATCAAAGAGAGCAGATGGTATTCCGATCTGAACACGGGCTCAGCGATTTCCGCAAGCGCCAGTGCTCAGAAAGAAATGAACCATAATTTCTCGGATCTGAATCTAAAAATGACTAGTTTTGTTTTTTTAAAGGCCAATATCGGGTTCATCAAAGAGAGCAAAAGGCACTCCAATCTGAACATGGGCTCAGCGATTTCCGCGAGCGCCAGTGCTCAGAAAGGAGAAGACCAAGATTTCTCCAATCTAAACCCAAAATGACGGAAGTTTTTTTTTTTTTTGAAGATTTTTTTTTTGGAAGATTTTTTTTTCATCTTTTTTAAAAAAAAATATTTTTTTTAATTTATTTTTTTATTTTTATTTTTATTTTTATTTTTTTTTAAGATTTCTTTTTTGAATTTTTTTTTATTTTTTATTTTAAATTTTAAATTTTTATTTTTATAAAAAAAAAATTATTTTTTTGAAAAAAAATTATTTAAAAGACGAGAGAGTACACATAGGCCTCCTAACCCGGTCTTATGAAATCTTGATTGGTAGAATTGCCCCCAGGTAAAGGTAGGATTACTTAATAAACCCGTTTGGAGGACCCTTGCCTAGAACAGTCAAGCTGTCTCCACACTTTGGACAAGGCTTTTCTTGAATCAATCATGATCAAAGAACGCAGTTGGTTTAACCTTAGTGGTCTATGTCTTTTTTTTTTTCAATTATATCTTTATTTTATTATATTTTTTTAATGAACTCATCGAAGAGAAACGATGGCCCAAAACCTTAGTCGAACAGGCTCAACATTTCTGCAAGCGCGATGAACGATAGGAACGGATCAAGGTTTCTCAATTTTGAATCCAAAATGAGAAATCTAATTTTTTTATTTTTTTATTTATATATATTTTTTAGATCTTTAATGAACTCATCGAAGAGAAACGATGGCCCAAAACCTTAGTCGAACAGGCTCAACATTTCTGCAAGCGCGATGAACGATAGGAACGGATCAAGGTTTCTCAATTTTGAATCCAAAACTGAAAAATCTGATTTTTTTTTGTTTTTTTTTTTTTGAAAAGAGAAAGAGTGGAAATAAATTCAAAGAATTAGAAATTTCCAAACAAAAAATCTCATCTCATTTTTTTTTAGATCTTTAATGAACTCATCGAAGAGAAACGATGGCCCAAAACCTTAGTCGAACAGGCTCAACATTACTGCAAGCGCGATGAACGATAGGAACGGATCAAGGTTTCTCAATTTTGAATCCAAACTGAAAAATCTGATTTTTTTTGTTTTTTTGTTTTTTTTTTTGAAAAGAGAAAGAGTGGAAATAAATTCAAAGAATTAAAATTTTCCAAAAAATCTCATCTCACTTTTTTTAGATGCGGAATCCAACATAGGTCACCAATTATAAAGTAGCCAAGGAATCGAGAAAAGGAATATAAGCATAGAGCAAAATATATGATATGCAAATATTTCATTTCTAGCATCGTGTTCTCAAATAAACGGGTCCCACCGGGTGGAGCCAGCTTGATGACCGCGTCCTGCTCGGTTCTACCGAGGTCGGCGGACGTGGGAGTCCGTCGGGTCCGACCCTTTCGTAACCGGGGGGCAAGGGCGTGCATCAACATTTCTTTTTTTGTGTGGGTGTGCCAGATTTTCTATTTTACTTGGAATTGCAAGTGGTGATCCGGAGATCAACCTTCGCAAGTAAAAAGGAAATCAACTTCTTTCAAGTTTTCCATTGCACATATATTTAAGAAAAGAGACATTTTCTTGGTTTGCCGTGAAAGGCGATTTTTTTTGGCATTTATAGCCGATTTTTGGCGTTTATAGCCGATTTTCAATCCTTATCAATAATGAAAGACAAGAGTTGTGATTTTTGTCTCTTTTAAAAAAATAAAAACTACAATGAAAAGCAAGAAAAGGAGGATCTAACTTCTCAGGAGATTGTGGGGGACTCGTTTAGATTGACGGTCGCAAGCCATATGTGGGCTTCGCCATTATCCATGCAGATGAGAACAGAGGATGCTATTGATTCGCTTGGCTTGGCTATAACCTCAGGTTTTTAGAGAACAAAGACCAAAAGAAGGTCCTATGTCCAATAAAAAGCCGAGTAGACGGGCTTGAAAAGCCAAGTCTAAGCCATTGGCGGCAGAAGGAGAAGGCAAGGACCTTGGGGGGGGGGGGGTACCCCCCAAGGGACTTTTGTCACCTTGTAGCGGTGGTCGGCGTAGGATTTCCGCAGAGTTTTCTCTCTTAGATTACTGATGCCTCTTTCTGTCTGAGTTTCCGGATTTTCTGCAGTCTATTGTCTGTGTGTCTGCTGTTCTTTTTTCTTGGAGAGCTCTCCTATTTATAGGCTTTTAGGTAGCCATTTAGGAGGGTTTATGAGCCTTGATTGTCATAAAGCTACATAAAGGGAGGAGTTACAAAATTGAATTCTTTATTTTGTAACTCCTTTTTCTTGGCTTCTGATTGGCCGGAGGAGATTGAGGGCATTTAATCGCCTTTAATCGCCATGATGGGAGGAGTTTCATGGGTTAAATGCCATGAATCTCTTGACTTGTAACTCCCGGATGCTTGCTTCTGATTGGTCCGTCCAAAGAAATAGATTAATGACTGTAATAAAGGTAGTCAATTAATCGCATTAAGTGGTCGCCGAGCATCTGAAGAGTCGCGGGCCGTGCCGTGTCTTTTGGGATTCTTCTGGCGGTGATCATCGATGGATCTTCATGTAGATCGACATCGGATGACCATATAATTTCAGGTGTTTGTTGCCAACAGCAGGTCGGTGCCATCTGTCCTGTCGATTTCTCGATCGGTTGGGTAGAAAGCACACTTTTTTTGGTTGACCGGGTGGCGATCAATATTGTTTTCGATACTCTTGATGATTGACCCGTGTTTTGGACGGATGTCAGATGATTTGGTGTCTCAAAAGTATGAATTTTGGAAAATACCAGAGGCTGGGCACTTCGAATCGCGAAAAAACGGCGAAAACCGGGGTTTCCGGGGCCTTCCCGGCGACCCCTGGCTCCAGCGTCGTAGGGGCCTGCGACCTTGGGCCAGGGTCGCAGGGGTCTGCGACCCTGGGGGGTTTTCCCCATTTTTGTCCCGTTTTGTGTCCGTTTTTGCTGTTTTTCGATTCTTTTTTCTTCTGTATTTTTCCTTGACGTTTTTGATCATTTATTGGCCTGATTTCCCTGTAGGAAACCTGATGAGAATCCTTGCATTTTATTTTGCAAAGTTTCCAATTTCCTGAGAAAGCCGAAGACTTTGTCGCGCAGAGCTGCCGATTTTCTGTCAGAAGCTGAAACTAGATCAAACGATGTCGGAATGACCTGAAATTTGGTGTGAAGCCTCTTGAGCAATAAATAAGACCAATATAGGCTTTTGTATGAGTTTTGAAGCCGTTTGGGTCCTATCACCAGTAGACTCGCTTTTGTCATGATGAAGATGTCGCGGTTTGATGTGCGGTCAACCGATGTCCGATTGACTTGAAATTTGACAGGGAACCTATTGGAGTCATTTTAAGATGATCCATAGGCTCTGTCTTGGAAACCATGGTCCCGGAGAGCTTTGCCGCCGAGAGGCCTGATTTGGCTTCCGAGCGTCAAACTATGGTCAAATGTTGTCGAAATGACCTGAAATTTGACGTGTAGCCCTTTATAAGCATTTTGAAGCCGTCCATGTGCTCTATCTGATGAGTAATGGCCTCGGTGGTTCTCGCCGCCGAGAGGCTTGATTTAGCTGTTCGAGGGTTGATGTAGGGTCAAACGTTGTCGGTTTGACTCGGAGCTTGACGTGGAGCCTTTTGGAAGTATTTTAAGACCATCCATCGGCTCTGATCGAAGATTTGGTGTCTCCGATGCTTTTGCCGCCGGGAGCTCCTTTTCGGCTGCCGGAGAAGCGAAGTTAAGCCAATGATTTTGAAATAGCCCGAAACTTCTTGTGTACTCCTCTTTTGGCTGTATTGAAGGATCTTGCAGTTTTTGTTTGATTCTGACAAGATTTGATTTTTTGGAAGTAGCATTGCCTATTTATGGCAGGTTGCGACTTCATGTAGCTCTTTCGATCTTGAAGAGGCAAAGTGACATTTTTGGTGTCAACAGTAGTGCTTAGAGCATCTCGAATGATCTCGTTTTTTACATCCTGTACAGACCTGCAGTATAGAGTTCTTCAATGAAAAAAATTTACTTTCAATCCAGGCTGAATATATTGCAATATAGTTTTAACTTTAAAACATACCTATTGCCACGACTGTGTTGGAAAGTGCTTCCATCGCATTGACTTCTTGAAACGAATAATAATATCCTTTTTCCTTCACCTCTTGACGATTTTAACATACCACTGATATCATTGTCATCGTTGATATCTATCAACGAAAAAAAAAAACTATCGTTGTGTATAAGATACTCTAGAGTTATCTCATCAGAAGTTGTTGCCCAACTCGATGCTTCCAAAGCAATTTTGAACAGCTCCTTCAGAGTGACATTGCTCGAAAGAAATCTCAACTTCTGCCTTCCACCCTTGTATTGAGGACGATTGAGCTCAAATTCAAACTCACCGTCATAGTGAAGGGTTATTTAGTGCTCAACGTCTGACATGCTATTAGAACATCATAAAAAACATAAATTACTTAGACCATCCTTCTCAAGCAATAATTTATGGGCTGTAGATTAATTTTGTGAACATTTTCCTCCTTATTAAAAACTAATTATGTATAAAGTACTTTGGTTGTTGACATTTAAGTCATTGTAGTATTATGTTTTACATTGAAGAGTACAAAACAGTAAATAGGGTTCCTGTACAAAATAAACCATATTCAATTAAATAAACAATAAACAGTATATAGTGAAAGAGAACATGTATCCATGCATTAAATGATAGTATATGTATTATACATTGTCAATAGAAAGAGGAGATTGATTTCTAGGGTTCCATCTTGTGAAGAGAAGTTGATTTTCATTACCTCCTTTCTGTAGACTTTGACAATAGCAACAGAAGATTGATAGAGAATTAATGGTGACATCAATGGTGGAAAAACACACTAGTCATCGTGTTTTGTAGCTATACAATACTCTTAGAAACGGCCTCTTCGCGATTTTGGAGAAGTGGGAAGAAAAAAGCTCGAAATCAGATTCAAATATAAATAAGGTCGGCGCTAACGATGTGCTCTTTTAGTAAAAAAAATGAAAATTAGGCCCAATTGCTTTAATTGGTGCCCCAATTGCTAAAATGTTTGATTGCGTAATACGTCCGGATTATGTATTTTTTCGGTAAAATCCTCAAAATCTAAAGGTGTCAAAATAATTAATAATGCATAAAACTAAGCAAATAGATAATGAGATAATGATAATGAAATAATCAATAATGATAAAATAGATCGAGGCATTCAGAATCCATCAAGCAACCCAAAATAATTTTTTTATGAAAACACGTGTTGATCAATTTTTCTACTTCAGATCTAGACCCAATCAAGGCATTCAAATCAAAACATTAAAACCGTTTTTCTTTTCTCAAAGAGATAAATTTTCTATAAAAATTAAGCAAAATACCCAAGACCTCCTTCCCTTTATCAATGTAGTAGAATTACTTAATCATTACCTATCAAGTCTAAGCATAGACCATAAAAAAGAACATATTCCCAAGCATGATCTATCAAAATCAAGCATGGATAATATAAAGCTAATTCTAGCATTGAGAACTACATTAAGAAAGACACCTACGGGTATGAAGGCAATCCTCCTCAATCATTCAAGAACATGAATAACTAGATCAACAAGCATTCTGATAAAGAAAAGAAAAGTTAGGAACTACTTAACTGCATCTTGCAGCCCCATTTACATATGTAAATGGTGAATATGCATAATATTTACACATCAGACATGTTTACTACAATTATTTACGCATCTTGCTTGTAAATCAGATGTGTAAATGGTGTGAAAATGAGCCCATTTTCACACCAAAATTTGAACACCTATTAAGGTGGGAAATGGAGAATACCAAAGCACATGCACTTCTGCCCATTGGAGGCAGACGGTTTGTTGTTGGGGCATTTTCGTGAATGAGGGTCTGATTTCGAAACCCCCTCCAATGCATTAGAAAAACAACAATAAAAGAGGTCTCAAAATGAATGATTTTAAGGGACAAAATCTGTAAGACAAAAAACATATTAGAAAATGAAAGTGGCTCCAATGATTTTAAGAGACTAAATTTATAGGACAAAAAACATATTGATAGTAAGAATTTTAAGGGACAATTTATAAGATAAATATCTTAATGATTTTTCTATACCAACTTTTAACTAGTTAATTACTTTATTATTTCAGTTTTCTTCTAATATCTCAATGATTTTTATAAACTTATTTATTATTGTAATACTTTAAAAACCTTTAAACATGTATATATGAATGTAAGAGAGAAGGAAGAATTTATTTTATATAGCATTATGGCATTATTCAAAAATCATGTATAAATGTTATTTTATCTAACCGTAACAAATTTATGAAACTTTTAATATGATTGAACTTAGCCACAAAATAATCATTTTAAGAACTTTCTATAATTGATTAATATTAACATAAAGCCTATGAGATGCATGGGTTAAGTTTTATGCAAATTGAATAATGAATTAAGATCAATATTAAATTAAATATTAATTAATAAAAATATTATTTTCTTAACCATCAGAATATAAACTCATATTTGCTTAACTAAACATGTTGGAATTCATTTTTGTAAAGGTGATCATTGATAGAAATGTATTTTTTTTGAAAAGTATATATTTCGTGTTCAAAGACATTTTACTTTAGAAGTATCTAAAATGCAAATAAAAATATTGATATAAAATGGACCTTTTGTCTCCTTTTCAAATCATTATAGTAGAATTTAATTTAATGAATAATAAGTATCATTTACAAAATCATCTAATACATTTACACATATCATTGAAACAAACATAGTAAAATAAATTACATATGTAAATGATGAGAAAATGGTGTTATTAGACAAACGCTGTAAAAAAAAAAAAACGCATGTGTAAACGTTACATACTTAAATTTTCAATATTTATCATTTACATGTGTAAATTGTATTTACATATTCCATGCGTAAAAGACAAACGACCCCTAATTTAACTGGCCATTGCACATAAGAAAAAGATGATTTTCATTTATAGCATTCTTAAGTACAACTTCAGCTCATTCCAAAAAACTATGTTTTGCTTGGACAAGGCCCAAAGATACCTTAAAAAAAAAAACAGAAAAAGTGGAGAACTAGAATTAGAAGACCTAGATCTAGAGGGGAAAGAGAGAAGAGAGAGGGGAGTGGGACATCCAAGCCCTAGGGTAACATTGTTTAGACATCCACCCCTTTAGGTACTTTTATACTTTTTTTTATATTCTTTCTTTCGGCTCGAAACTCTTTCCCAAAAAAAAAATTTGTCTTGGCTTGACTCGTAAGCAAAGCAATTGTGATTTGAATTAGAATTGATTTGATCTTCTTTTTTTTATCTTAAACACAACTCTGAGCAGCGGGTCCCACCGAAGATCACTTTTTGCATAGTAGATAGGAAACCGGTGGTGTGGATTGAGTAGAGGATGAGAAAGAAGAGGAGAGAGAGATCTAGAGTGATGTTGACGTCCAAGGGGAGTGGGTCCCACGGCTGGACGTCCACATCCCTTGTGATGATTTTTCTCAAAGTCTTTTATCTCCCTTGGAATGTGATCTTCTTATCTTTCGTGGTTTCTATCTCTCTTTGCTTACTCATCACATATTATTCTTGAATAAAACTTCCTAATTCAAACTCATCAAAGATTTCTTCTAGAATACTCCTTTCTTGTTTTTAAATTCCAATCTTGATAAGAGAGAAATCTTGGAAACTTGGAAAGAGAAAGAGAGAGAGAGAGAGATCGAATTATGCTGCTTTAATGGGACCCACCCCCAATGGGCGTGCATAGGGAAACACGCCCAAGGGTGTGGCTCCCTTTATTTTTTTTTTCTCTCTTTTTATTTCTTTCTTCAAATTATCTCTTTCATGTTGCCCCCCATCGCTTGTGACTATCCCTACACAATAAGACAAACATATTACTAGCAATGAATTAATTAAAAATGCAATGCATGGGCTCTACTTAACGCAAGATGAATTAATGCAATTAATGCAATGGGCCACAATGCTTTAGATCTAATTGGTGGGACCCAGGGGTGATGTAATAGACTGATATCATAAATTCATGCAGAATTAAGGGTTTTTAGCTAAGTTTGGGTATAAGTCCACATTTATGCTCAAATGCTGATTAAGTCTACAAATGCACACGAAATGATGACTTTTTAACCAAATTTTGTAGACTTATCAAAAAGTCTCATGTACATTTGTCATAAGCCTTTTAAGTGTAGATCTTGCTATGAAGAAGCCTAAACCACCCAAGCCTACTAATGCTTCCACTGCTGCCGAACACACAAAATTTGATATGTGGGAAAGATCTAATGATCTATGTGAGGCCCCACCCTTGGTGGGCCCTCAATTTGAATTTGAATACTATCTATATTAGCCTAAGTATTTTAATTATACTAATTATGGGATTTAGTTAAGGGTAATTATGTATTTTCCTAGGATTAGTCTAGTTGTGTAATTAGTAGAGTCAATAGGGTGTCTTTTGTTAATTTTAGAGCTAGCTAGTTTGTTAGAGGCCCTAGCTAAAAATTAGTAATTACCATAGGGGGATGTCCACTAAAGAATCTTCTAGAACCCACCCAAAGACCTAAGTACCCTCTACCCTAACCCTAATCCCATTCTAACCCCAAGGGCATTTTTGTCCTAGCCCCAAAAACCCAACCTATTTGAACTAAACTCTCCCTGCCCAAGCAAATCACTGTTCATCTCCTCTCTCAATTCCCATCTCTTTTCTCTCTTCTTCTTCCCCACTTCTCTCCAACGAGTCCTCATCTTCCCTCCAATTCTTATCTCTCATCTCCCCTCTCTCGTTCTCTCTGTACGAATTTTAAGAAGAAGAAAGCCACTGCCGACCTGTTACTGCAACTTATATTGGGATTTCTTTCTCTCCAAACTAGTCATATCTTCATCTTCCTTCAAATCAGGTGAATACCCTCTTCTAGTTCAATTCCATTAGAAAAATTCTCTTTCTCTCTCTATGGATCTCGTTCCTTATAGAAGTTCCCTTGTGGAAATGGGTATAGGAGTAGAAATCTCTATAGATCAGAGATTTTGGGGCTGATCGTGTGTTTGGGATACCATAGAGCTGGGTCTGTCTTTTACAGGATTGGATCTCTGTTTTCTCTTTCATTTCCTTCTTGCAATTGATCAAGACAAGTGCAATATGCTTATTTAATATAGAATGTATGATTACTGTCTATGATTCCCTGTATTTCTATTTAGATGATGTTAGGACTGCTAGATTTACCATTGAGCATGTTTTCATGGACGATCGGCCATTGATAGATGGGTTGATCTCATTTGGAAGATCAATGGCCCGTGGTTTGGATGGTTAGGTGTATATTGTAGTGCTCTTCTTATTTCTGGATGTTTTGTGGAGCTCTGCACTGGCCGAGCTCTGCACTGGTCGAGCTCTACACTGACCGAGCTCTGCACTGACCGAGCTCAGTGTTGATCGAACTCAGTGTTCTGCCGAATACAATGCTCAGGACGAGATCCGCGTTTAGGCCGAGCTCCGTGTTTAGGCCGAGCTCAGTGTCTTGGCCGAGCCCAGTGTCATGGCCGAGCTTAGTGTTTTACCGAGCTCAGTGCCAGACTAGGCTCCGTGCTTGACCGAGCTCAGCGCTTGACCGACCTCAATGCTTGACCGAGCTCAATGCATTACCGAACTTAGCTGGGTGACCGAACTGAGCTAGATGCTTTGCCGAGCTCTGCTGGGTGACCGAGCTGAGTATTCAATTGAGCTCAAGTGCTTAGCCGAACTCCGAGCTGGATTCCGAAAAAGCGGGATTCCAACAAAGGAGACTAGAACCTGGGACATTCCCTTTAGCCAGAGCTTTCAGTGTGCACGGCTAACTACCCAGGCCAGGGGGTTAACCGAACTCACAGGAACTTCTGAACAATCAGGCTTTGCCTGTAGGGTATTTGCTTCTCTGATCCCAGTGTGCCGAGCTGATTGCCCAGGTCAGGAGGTCGGCTGAGCACGCTGTGTATAGTGACGCTTCCCAGATTCTAATTTCTATTGATGTAATCATGTGTGGGGTCCATTGACCATCCAAATAGACTTCCATCACTGTGCCAACCACGAGTCGATGGTGTGGCTCAACCTTGACTCGTGGGGTCCGCTAATTAAGGTTCAGGTTATGTAATCTAAGATGATTCGACATTTATACGTTACTAGTGATGCACATAACTTCTGAGCACCAAATACAGTATTCCTTAGCATCTGTGGTTTCACTTAAAGATCGAATTACCTGAGATAGACCTGAATCTGAAGTAGATCATTTACTTAGGTTGGACTGTTGATATCTCCCATTGATCCTTGTACTTGGAGATTCATCTCCCTCGTATTATTACTGTCACTCTATTGTCCTTATTATTTCTTATACCTGTTAATTAAATGAAAAATGGATGACCTGAACCTAGGACTACTTAGAGGTGACCCGGTAATATGATTGGGTGAACATTGACCCGTGTCCTTGGCTAGGCGGGCCCTTTTATGGTCTAAGCTTGGATGTAGATTACCCTAGACTGGAGAGGTTAGATTGTATGGGCTTGTGACCCATTATGGATGTAAATGGATCATATGTTATTAAACAATGAACTTGTGTACTCATATGGACTGTTATAGACCAAGCCATGTGTTTGGTGGGCCTTGGTATGGATCCATTGACTGGACTTGGACCCGGATTATGATATATGGATACTTTGACCTCTTAGGGACTTTGTTAGGACCTTGTTCACGCAAGGCATAACCTAGACAGACATAGACCCTCATTGATTCCTGAGTCGGCATAGACATTCACTCAGTTGATCTAAGCTCAGCCAGTTGGACTGATCATCACTGGTAGGAGCTATTGAGAGTGTTGTGTGGCTATCATGATGAGCATTGTTGGAGACGGACGGTGTGATACTGGGTCCGGTCTTAGTGTGTGTTGATGGATGATGGTATTTGCAGGGCTAGATAATCCCCAGCACTGTAAGATATTCCCTGCCGCGACTGTGTTCAGTATGGGAGGGCCGCGGCATAATATCCCGCGGTATCCAGCTTGTGTGAGTGTGCCATTTTGTGTAGGTTTATTCTTATGCTTATGCTAATTCTATATTGTTTATTTTGCACAACTGCCTAGGATCTGTACCATTGCTATTCTCTTAACTTCATTACTGTCTCTACTCATTTTGATGCATGCATCCTTTATTATCTGCATACTGTGACTTGCCAGATCTTTAGATCTGATCCACTCTTGGTGCTTAGGTCCTGACCCCGAGTTCGAGGGCGATGCGTACGCACTCATAGAGATTACCATAGTTGGTGACTACGGATGGGGACAGGTCGACCATGAGGTCGAGAATGAGGTTGGAGAGCCGACACATGGGACATGAGAGTACATCTGTTTGTTTGGGTTTTTGAGAGATTTTTATAATGAGCTGGGTAGATAGTCAAATATGTAATTAACTTCGATTTTTTTTATCACTTGACACTTTAGGCTGGACTTCAGCCCATTCACATTTGATATATATATGTTGATGCTTTCGCTATCTCTGATATTGCTTCCGCTATATTCCTTATGCTTCCGCAAATTAACTGTTGTTATTATATTGATGAAAAAGTTTTAAATTGGACCTCACTGCGGACCTACGATCTTGGAAGTTCTCGGATTTTTCGGAAAGTAGCGCGCCAATTTCGGTACTTTGACGGTTTTCACGGTATTCGGAATTGGAGCGTTACAATCTATGCATGCAGTTGATAAAAAATACAGTTGCCAAGCAATTTAAGGCAAGTCTCACATCTAATGAAGATGCAAAGAGTTGCATGGATGCTTTAGAACGGCAATTTAAGGTGTCTGAAAAAAATCAGTGGAAAAAAAATCAGTGGAGCATGTACGTGGAGGCTGACTTGCTAACCTTAGGTATGATGCATGGTTTCAAAGGTGTGAGAGTTGAAAAACTTAAGGAGGTCAGTTGAACTTTTGAACCAAGCAGTCCTAAATTCACTTACCCTTCATAATAGCGTATAATCAAAGAGAGGATAAGTGGTCTATGAATGAAATAATCACAAAGCTAGTGTACACCAAAAGGAGTTCAAATCACCCGGTAGTGCCTCCCTCACACTTCCTATGAGTAGGTGTGCATGAAAGTTTATTGTGGCAAGCAATTGAGTTTTAGGATCAAACCCCCCCCCCAAACCGCCCCCCCCCCCCCCCCCCCCCCCCCCCCCCCCACCACACACACACACAACGTAGATGTACATGGGTTGCGACTCGGGACTCATTTCTTAACTATAATAAGTGAGAGCTGATGCCATGTCAGAGGAAGCCGAAGGGTCGGCTCCTGTTTGGAAAAGAAAAAGGGAAAAGGCGTTTCCACTTCCTTTTCAATGCACCGACCAATCCAAAGCAAAAGACATCGTACCAAGGAACCTGCAAAGGAACCAGGAATGAAGGAAAGAACAACTATCAGTACGCATCGTTCCTACGCTATCATTACTCTCACTCTTCCTTATATAATTCCATACCTTTCCCATTCCTCATTTCAATACAAGAGAAAGATAGAAAAACTGTGATTGAGAGTCCTTACATTTGATCAGGTGTTTTACTGCTTTGGTAGGAAGTAAAAAGCTTGCTTTTTTTTTTTTTTTTTTAGATGGTATTCGGACTTTCTAGTTGGAGATGTTTGGGATGTGAATTTGGAGAAATGTGATGTTTGCTTGATGCAGGGGAAGGAGAAGAAGCAATGGAGAAAGGGAAATCACAAGGAGATTTGGCGGAAATAGTGCTCAAGTGGCCCATCAAAGATGTTCTGAACAAGGACTTGTTCAAAGACCAGGTATGTGAATTGTTTTTTTTTTTTTTTTTTCATTTCATGATAGATAATGTGCCACGGAAATCGCAAATGTAATTCATCAGTGGGGCCAACGTCTATCAAATCCTAACCGCTCAAAATAACTACTCCTATTTCTAATGGGCCAAGTTAATTAATTTGTCCAATCCAATTGAATCCAGTGTTAGATTGACATTTTAATAAAATTTTAAGGAAAAAAATGGAGTGAAATGTTTTTGTTTTTATTTTTCTAGAATTTTACTAGAAAAATTCCTTTACACTTTCTGAAGACCAAAAGGATCCTCAAACTTCATATCGACCAAAAAAGCTCATTGAATGGAGATATCCGAAGTAGAACAAACTAGCGGCGATATCCATGCTTTACAAGTAAGCTAATATCGCAGTACAGCAAAATAACAAAAAAAAAAAAAAAAGCATCCTCATTAAGGTCTTTTTGGCCGATATTAAAGTCTGAGGACATTTTGGTATTTTTGGGTAAAATCCTCTTTTTTCTACCTTCCTCCCAAAAAAAAATCTATAAACTGATTTATTATGAATGTGGGCCACCTTAATGCGATCAGCCAAACTTGTTTATTTTTCTTTCTAAGTGATGTAGACGTGGAATTTATCATGGTTTCATTTCGTCATTGATGTCTAAGGAGCAGGTTTTGTCATATATTATTATGATGTTACCAACACATTATAAACCAGATTTAGAGTAACATCATGTGTTTCGCACATAATCAATTAGGCTAATTCCTAAAGATGTGAAATTAGTCCCATTAAACTGTTTAGATTTCAGATTGTTAGCCAAGCTTGGACTCATAAAGTATGACTACCTGCTTGATGTATATCAAAAGGGGGTTGTTTCATTTTTTTTTTATATAGTTCTCAGATCAGTTTCCTGAAAAATTATAATTGGAATTGAATTGGTTCAATGCAAACCAATTTAATCGCCCTGATCAAACAAACAAACCAATAACTTGCTTCACACACAGTTTTTTTTTCCTTTTGGTAAAAAAACTTGCTTCACACAAGTTTAAAAACGAATCAGGATCCTTTGAGGCTATAACATAAAGAAAAATGGAGTTAAAGTAGTGGATGTGTGGAACCCATACTAGGCCCACATATTGAAATCCAAGCCTTTCAAAATAAATTCCCTCCAAGTGCACTGGGGTATCCTCAAAGTATATGTAAATCCAAGTTTGTTCTACATTTGGATTAACTGATTGATAAAAAAATGTGATCAACACAGTGTTATATATTTATATTTATTAACATGTTTTTCATCAAAGGAATTAATAGCGGAACAAACTCGGATTGACGTAGAATTTGAGGAAACCCCATATACTTGAAGTGCATTCATTTTGAATGGTTTGGATTTCAATTGGTGCACCCCACCATGGAGTTTCACTGCTTTAACTCAAGATTTCTCTAGTTAAAGCTTAGGGATCCATGCTCTTAAAAACCATGTTTTCAGAATGAGGAGTTGCAATAAAAAATTATAATAATAATCATTTTCATCATCAAGGCCTTATCACTAACTATGTTGGGATTGGCTACATAAATTTTATTTCTCCATTTTGACCTAGAGGAAATTTTATTTCTCCATTTTGTCCTATCCACCTATCCTAAGCCAAATTCTCAGATGTGTTGCACTTTCTGAGATCAACTTTACTACTCATGCGATCAACTTTACTACTCATCTGAACTATGTTATTGGCTTCCGTTTCTCTCCATTTTGATATACTAGAACCCAAATCGGTAGATAGGCTGCCCTTCTTCGTATCTAAATTTACTACTTCCACGTCTCCTTTCAGCTTGTGGGCATCCACCTATATAGCATAATAATAATAAATATTTATCGTCTACTTAATTGAATGCTTTGCAGGTGGCAAGGGTCCCCAATACATTCCAATCCTTACACCACTATTTCCAATCATATGTTACACCTTTGCTGGAAGAAACTCGTGCTGAAATGTGTTCAAACATGGAGAATCTCTCTCAAGCAACTACTCTGAAAATAGAGGAATCCAAGCGTCGCCGCCGTAAAGAAGAAGGCTTTGTATATAACATCAAGGTAGGACCCCTTAAAAGCAGCACTCCAAACTCAACTTCAACTTCAACTTCAAGTGTGGGTGGTAAAGAGCCTTTCATGCCTCAGAGAGACGATGTCTTTGTTTTAACAGAGACAAAGCCTAAAGTTGCTTCTGATCTAGTGAAAGAGCCAAGTTCCTATCATGTTGCTGTTGTAACCTATGTCAAAGCCGGCCAAAGTGGCCCAAGATACAAGGTCCGGGTTAAAGCATCAAAGCCCATCGTACTTCCTCAAACTCAAAGTGACAACAACAACAGGTTTCTTCTTGCTGTTTTGGTGATGAACATCAAGACCAACGGTCGGATATGGAAGTCTCTGTGTTCGGACCCAACCATGCATAGGAACTCAAATGTGATCAAAGATGTATTGCAGCCTGATTCCATGGTGAGCCCATTCCATCTGATCGTTTTTTTTTTTTTTTTTAACCTGGTGTCATGTTTTGATTATTGTAATTGTAGCCTTATCCCATCACCTTGAGGAGGTGACCCTGGACTCTCCTTGGTGCTTCCACCTATTGAAATGCTGAGCCGTTCAAAATAAATGCCCTCTTTGTATACTAAATGTAGTCAAATTTTGCCCCTATAGTAGTCGGTCCCACTAGAAGGTGATTGACAGAATCTTATGCATTGTTAACATGCTTTAATCACATTCTTACCATATACTTAATCTTACAATGGGACCAACTTCTACGAGAGTAAATTTTATGGACATATTAGGTGCATGGGGAAGCAAGAGGGAGGGAAGCACTGAGGGACGTGGTTTACAGTTACCACCACTGTACTGCTTAGAAGCATATTTTTAAATTTTGGTTTTTATGATCATACAACAAAATACAGTTTTGCCAATGCAGTCAACGCGTCTGGAAATGTAGGTTTTGCGTCGGCAAAAGATTTCCCAACGCATTTCAATGCGTCGGCAGATCCATGTACAATTACCAACGCAATGCAGCGTCGCCCAATACGTCGGCAAAGAGACGTGCGTCAGCAAAAAGTCCAACTTTCCTGATTCGAAAACCATATTTGCAAACGCAGTACCAGCGTCAGCAAAATAAACGCAGACGCTGGTATTGCGTTGGGAGTTCCTAGTATGATCATGAGGATGTTATTGGGAAATGTCACAGAAATCAAAAATAACTTTTGGGATTAGTAATAGAGTAAAATATAAAAATGATAAATATTTATGAGATTGGAGAAAAAAATAAAAACTATAAATTCTCAGGTGTATATACATTGGTTAGAAACTCTAACTAGAAAATTATGTAATTTTGCTGATAATATGAGTAAAGGACACTAATGATGTGCAAAGGATATGTTGCTTAACATTTATATCTATTGCTGTTAACAGTAAACAAGTAATCAACATGAAACTCCAAAAAAAGTGACGTTACAGTTTCATTGATATAATTGGAATTGTTTTTGAGTCAAATGCTTATAAATGAAAATTTTTATTCCAGTGTCATGGTTTCAACTGGAAACCCTCCTCATTTTAAATTGGTGATCGTGGGCCTGGCCAGCCCCATTATGGTCAAAGATTGGCTACATTGGGCTGGATTCGGGCTCTGCTTTTAGGATTGTAGTCTGTACTTGGGTCTAACCTTCTGGCCTGATTGTTAAATGGGACGGGCCTGATCTATATACGCTTAAGGGCCAGGCCCTGGCCTATAATAATGCTAATGTTAAGCAGTTGATTGTGCTGTTTCCTAACACCAATTGATTTTAGGATTTTTGGCTGGCATCTCTGTCACATAGAGCACCTCACTATTGGTGCAGAGGTGAATCACAATTCACACCCTCCTTGGTCATGGAGAGGATGAGGGGTTCAAACTCATATGTTTACTTTCAAACAGATGAAAGCTAGCACATGACTAATGACTCAGCTTCCTAAATAAGCAAAAAATTAACAGCAATACAGGCACCCCCCTGTTTACACTTCTGTGTGTAGTTTTAAATAAATTTTGATATTGTAATTACCTCTGGGCAACTTCTATTCCTGTTATTCAGACACAGCAACAAGGTGTATATGGTAACTGTTGTTTCTTTGTGCCAATTTTTTTAAGTATAATTTGATGCATATATTAAAAGAAACACTAACATAATTCCATGATTTATGTATGACAATTGTTTCAAGTACATCTCTCTTCATTTCCTTTTGCTAAAAATTTTTTTTGTTTCTTTTTTTTTCCATGTGTATAAAGCAATAATGTTTCTCTAGGATTTGGGTAACTAGTCACTACTCACTTAATATTCTTAATGACAGGTTGGGGGAAGATGTCATTTCTGTTCTTCTAGACAAGATATCCGTGTTAAGGGCATAAATCTGCACAAAGAATTGCTTTCATTTGGACTGAATGAGTCACAAATGGATGCAGTATTAACTTCTCTATATGCAAGGCAATGCAGTGGCAAGCATTCAGTTAAACTTATCTGGGGACCCCCTGGAACTGGTAAAACAAAAACAGTCAGTGTACTACTCTGGGCACTCTTGCAAATGAAATGCAGAACCCTTACATGTGCACCAACAAATGTTGCGGTTCGGGAAGTCGCCTCACGTTTAGTAAGGTTGGTTAGAAAATCGTGTCCCACAAGTAACTGTTCATTGGGTAGCATCTTGTTATTTGGAAACAAGAAGCGCATGAACATTGACGACGATCTTGAGGATGTGTTTCTTGATCACCGCGTCGATCGGCTTGAAGAGTGCTTTGCACCATCATCCGGGTGGAGTCATCACCTGAATTCTATGATAGAGTTTCTAGAAGACTGTTTTCACTCTTACAAATTGTATCTAGGGAATGAAAAGAAAGAGGGAGATAAGGATTCATTAAACAAAAAGAAAAACGGAGAGAAGAATTCGTTAAACAAAAAGAAAAAGGGAGAGGAGGATTTGTTAAAGTTTCACAAATTTGTTCAACAGAGATTCAGTCTTAAGGCCAAAGGACTGTTGGAGTGTATAAAAATCTTGGTCACTCACGTACCAGCAACTTTACTTGGAATCAACTATAAGCGGTTGACAAATCTTCATCATTTTCTTCAGAGCTTTGAATCTTTGTTGAGCACAGCTAGCATTGCTGACAAAGAGCTGGAGGAAGTGTTTGCTCACTCCGAAGAATTAAATAGTGCAACTACTCAGCTTAAAGGCAGGAAATATAAGAGCTCAACGGCCCTTTTGTTGTGCAAGATTAGAAGTGACTGCCTTCGGTTGCTAAGATCTCTTCGTGGATCATTGAAGATCCCACAAGGTCAAGAGAAACATGTGATCCAAGAGTTATGCTTTAAAGGTGCCTCCCTCATTTTATGCACCGTTTCAACTTCGTTTAGATTACATTCAGTGGAGATGGACCCACTGGAGATGTTGGTTATAGATGAAGCTGCTCAACTGAAAGAATGTGAATCGACAATTCCCCTACAACTGTTGGGTATACGCCGTGCTATTCTCATTGGTGATGAATGCCAGCTGAGTGCGATGGTTACAAGCAAGGTTTGTATTTATGGGACATATAAAGCCATAGAGAACTGCTAGTAAGCTCAAACTTGACATTTATTTTTTTATCCTGTGGAGCCCACTTTTCAACGATGTAAACCATTCCCTTGGCAGTTGGTCCCACTATGGATTGCCAGTTTAGTTTGTTCAAAAGTACTTACCCAGAAGAAAATCCCAGCTGTATGTAACTGGCTTGATAACGGATAGTCAGGAGCAGAGTACTGCCAAGTGTACATGCCTCAACTGTGAATATCAATGAATTAGTAATCTGGGATTTTTTTTTCCTTTCTGCAAAAACATGTCCTCTATTGCTCATCTGAAGTGGGTTCCATTAGGCAAATGATCTGGTTTACTACCTTTTGGTACGGAACACTTGAGCTGAATGAGATGTATGGTTCCGGTCCAGGATTGTATACATTTGGGAGTTACTGCTATGTAGTGTTGCAATGTTGGAAAATTTTCTCTATTCACATTTGATGTTTTATCCTTTGGCAGGTATCAGAGAGTGCTGGTTTTGGAAGAAGCCTTTTTGAAAGGTTGAGTTCGCTCGGACTTGGGAAGGACCTTCTAAATATGCAGTACAGAATGCATCCTTCAATAAGTTCTTTTCCCAATGCTAACTTCTACAATAACAAGATTTTGGATGGTCCAAATGTCAAAGATCCAAATTACAGAAGGAAATATCTTCCTGCAAGGATGTATGGCTCCTACTCATTTATAAATGTTGCTGAAGGAGTGGAGGTATTTGATAGGCATAGCCCAAAAAATGTGGTCGAGATAGCTGTAGTTTTGCAGTTGGTGAGGAGCCTTTTTGAAGGTATTTGCATCTAGAATTTGTTAAGAAGTATGCATCCTATTTGTTATGAATATACGACATCAATCTTAAATAATAAATATGCATACATGATATACCGCCAGGTGATTAGATAAACCTACAAAGATTCTTGCAAATGAGTGTTTCCACTTTGCAATAGATACACAGTCCATGATTGAGAATGTAAATATGATAAGACGTGTTTAAGAATGCCAATTGTCTAAAAAGATCAGGAAATATAATTGGTTTGCATGATACAACTTTCAAAATTTTCTCTTCATTAGATGTCATCTGTATTCTATTTTTACATCGAGGTTTTATTAAAATGTAGCCTCTAAGGTTTCTTTAGTCCATAAATGTCATTGTGTAAATTCAATTGGATTTGATATATGGATATACTAGTAGTCTTGTTTTGTTTTTGTCATCAAAGCAATTTTTATCTCAATCCGACGGTGAGTGTGATCTGAACCCTGAATCTCTCTTTGCAGCATCTCTTTCTTCGAAGCAGAAGCTTAGTGTTGGTGTGGTATGTCCTTACTCTGCACAAGTTTCTGAAATTCAAGAAAAGTTAGGAAAAACATATGAGACATATAGTGACTTTACTGTTAGTGTCAAGTCGATTGATGGGTTTCAAGGAGGTGAGCAGGATGTGATTATTATTTCTACTGTCCGATCAAATAGGAATGGTGCGGTTGGATTCCTTTCCAATCTTCAACGAACAAACGTAGCTTTGACTAGGGCCAGGTAATCTATGTTACTTCAATAGGATATTCACGAATCAGTGATTTTGTCTCAAAATAATGCATCACCTATTCAAGTCCTTGACTAGAGCACTTGTAGGTGTAGTACAACCCATAATGCTTGACTGACCTATACTGATGATACATACAAAAATGTATTATATATAGATTAAAAATAAAACCTTTAAAAGTATCTAGATTCAAAGCAATAACTTTAACACTTGCTATATAGATCATGTTCCAGTCTCGTTTCTTTTTTTGTTTACTTGCTTGCTTCCAATGCAGGCACTGCCTTTGGATCATAGGGAATGGGTTGACTTTATCTAATAGTGGTCGTGTCTGGAAAAAGGTAGTTCTTGATGCAAAAAGTCGAGGCTGCTACTTTAATGCAGAGGAGGATACTCATTTAGCTGAAGCAATCATATCTGCTGTCATTGAGCTTGGTCAATTTAATCATTTGTTAGATTCAAACTCTCTTCTTTTTAACAGAGCAAAGTGGAAGGTATTTTTCTTATTCATTCTTGTTAGTAATCTTTTTGTTCTTATTCTCCAGTGTGTTACAAAAGAAGCTAGGTATTGAAGCTATACTAACTTGGAGTGTTCTAAAACTGAAATTTTGACTTAGTTCCTTTCAACTCTAGTTATGAATCTTCTACCAAAAAAACTCTAGTTATTAATCAGTATCTTTTTTTTTTTATCGGTGTAAATCAGTATCTTATGAAAACCTGAATATCTCATGTGACACATTTCCATTTTGTTTTCATGTTTATTCATTTATATATAATGTTCAAATGCATATTTATGTAAAGAAATTCAATTGTTTTTATTTTTTACATTGGAAAATGATTAAAAACCCAACTATTTCTCACACACACACAAAACTTGGCTATCTAGCCATTCTTATTAATAACTTGGCTACATGTTATCTGATTATGGAGAAAGTAAAGGGTGTAATTAAATGAATCTTCTTTAAAGCGGCAATGCTTAGGCCTTAGTGTTACATTCGTCCACTCTATGTACAGACATTTCTGATAGCATGACAGAAAAAATTGTGACACTTAATTGCAGAGGATCACTGCATAATTGAAAACTGCATGGATTCAAAGGCTATGCTTTAAAGATGGCATGCCTAGTCACCAATTTCATACTCACAAATGACACTACCAGATACTCAATCGAGAGCAATTTTCCTTTGGTATTTTGGATGATCATCCATATAATGCAAGAGTGACCTATAATTTATCAACACAGATCATGATGAAAAGGAGATCTGTAAATACACACATGGCTTTCAATTGGCAGAATATAGTCCAAAAGTTTAACATTTGGATATGACCAATTCATCATTTGCTTTGAATATTTTGGCTGCTGAATCTGTTTTATAGTGCATGTGTCATAGAAATCAGAAAACCCATTAATATTGATGCTTTTTGGCTTTGTGTTGAAATCAGTACTAACGACTTCTGAGCTAGAATGGAAAATTAGTTCTATAATGGATGGATATTAGAATTATTAGCCATCCATTCCATGAAGTTTTTCCTGCAATTTCGGTCACATCCAAATGCTACCAGATGGTTCCATTTTCTGTGTTGTTTGCTTTTTCTGTGGTTCTATTATTCCTATGGTTCCATTTTTGGGTGGTTAACCGATTTAACTTCTTGTTCCATAAATTTGTTGTGACCATCACTAAGGTTCCTGCACAACTGCATCTCACTTGTATTTCACTGGATTGCTGAATATCTTAGTAGTTATAGTAATATTTTGATGCATATGCATGGTAATTATTGGTAAATGATTCTGCACTTATTTGGAATTGATTTTATTTGTTTCTGTGAGTTCAGCATTTGACTATTAATATCCACTGCTATTTAATATTAGTTTTACTCTTCATTAAGTCATTGATCAAATGTTGTTTCATTTATTTGATATATTATTTAGAGGATATGCGTGGTTTATCTAATTGCTTCTTGTTTGATTCTGCATAGGTTGTATTCACCGATAATTTCAGGGCTTCTTTTGCCAAGATAATGAAAACAGGCATTCAGAAGGAAGCAATTGAGTTAATTATGAAGCTTTCTAGTGGTTGGCGTCCTAAGAATGAGGATGTTGTGAAAGGTTGTTCCTTCCTGCTTTTGAAGCAGTATGGTGTTAAAGGGCAATACGTTATTTGGGCGGTTGACATTTTGAAGGAGGATACACACTATATTCAAGTATTGAAAATTTGGGATATTGTACCTTCAGCAGAGATACCAAAACTGGTAGTGCGTTCGAATGCCAGGATTGGGATGTATGCGGAGGATCATAAGTTAAAATGCAGATTCAAATGCAAAGAGGGGTATGCTGATGCTCTTCTCTCTTGTTTTCCTAGAACAACTGTCATCTTTTTTGGTTTATTATTTGTGTTCTAACATATTGATGTAAGTACTCCTGCAAAAAAGTTTACATATTCAAAATGAAATTTATGACATGTTCATACTGTTTTCCTGTTTTGATTTGTGGATTATAGAGATAAATGTGGGTTATACAAAAAAAAGTTTTGAGGAATGTAAAGAGGATCCTCGTTTGTACACTTGTACTCTTTTAGCTAGGTAACATTGCTTATGAAGTCATATCATCTACTAGACCCAAAAAATTCAGCCAGTTCAGGTCAAATTAGCTGAAATTTAAGTAACATATGTGTATCAAGTTGAACCAACCTGTAGTTTCAGTTTGACAAATGTTGGTTTTAGATGAAGAGAAAATGACGAGTGAGGAATCCTCGCTAGGTGGAGAAATGAGGAGAAATTGTTCTCCTGACAATGGAAGAATCATTGTATTATTGTCACTTTTTTATCATAAAAAGTTCAGCTTCCAAGGAGAAACGGCGTTTCGTTCCACCCAATTGCAGAGAAAACATTTCTCCTACTTTTTGTAAAAAATAGTTTGGTGTATTATTACCTTTCTCCTCTAAAAGAAAATTTCAAACAGGAAAAGGGGTTCCTTCAGAGAGACATTATTCTCCATACTACTTTTTTCCTCATTGAAACAGATCCAAAGGCTGAACCATGCATGTTGTGTTCAGCATTTTCGTACTTAACTATGCATATTTGTATTCAAGTCTTTCGATTTATTCTCACCTGGGTGTACATCTAGGCAAATTGGCTTTTTTTTCATTCGAACTCTTGGGGCATGTTCTTCTGTGGCATTTTCAGTCCTTGCGACTTCTTTTTTCAAAGAAATCGGGCTAAAAACCTCATTTTCTTCACTTTCAGCTATTGTACTTTGGCGCGGCAAACCCAATTATATTAATTGTATTTCTAGCTCTTGTGTAAGTCTTTAAAAAATTTCTCTCTTAACTCTTGGGCAGAATTTGCTTTAAAAAGAACTACGAAAAAATTCTTTGACCTCAGTAAATGAAAAGTGTAGAATATGTTTACACAACAACACAAAAAAAAAAAAATCATTCTCTTTAGATACCATTTTCATTTTCTGCAGAAAATACTCCACAAATACACAATATATTTTCTAATGTTTCTTGGTATTATTGTTATTGCAATCCAAATGTGCCTCATTAATCATGCTTGAGGTGTCTCTCTTTCTTGATGTTGTAGGGAGCTAGTTGTTCCGATGAATTGGAAAACCACACCAGATGCTGCTCTTCCAAAGAATCACAACATAAGCATAGAGGATTTATCAAGTGATTTAAATTCACTGAAGCTGGGGAAAGATCAAGTGCTTCTACGTCACAGCCAAGGTAAATTGCCTAGTCAGTATGTTTTTTCCAAAAAGAGGGATCTATTCATCAAGGATCAAATTCAGTCTGGTTATGATGTGTGACAAGAACCTAAGACACAGTGGAAGGTGCCCACTATTGCAACCTTCAGGTTGTGGATTCAGGTTGTTAGTAATAACAAGGCAAAGTTGAGTCTGCTCATCATTTGGGCGGGGGATCCTTAGTCTTGAGAGGGAGGGATCACAAGGTGGGGCCAGAAGTAAGGCCCACAAATTGGCTCTTTCTGTGGTGGTATGTTATACTTCACAAAGCAGATCAGATCAGTGTGTGCATGTGGGCGCGTGCCTGTTTGTGTATTATACTACATAATGTGTCACAGACCTTTATATTGATATAATAGAGACTACAGAAACTATTATAACCGTCAAAGCCATTGTGTAACCTTCACTGTTTTAAGCCATGCTCAGGTACAATCCCAGTATCATGTGGGTCGGAAAGAGTACATTGAATGTAGATATGTTTCATGTTCTTTAAACCTTCCATTACTGTAAAGCAATCCCCAATGAAAGCCTCTGCATATTGTTACACTTGCTGACTAAATACTATGGCCTCCACATGATACTGGGCATTGAAGATGTTGGAGTTTGTAATCTGCTGACTGCTAGCCTCTATTTTTCTCTTGCATGGTTGAAATAATCCAACACTTGCATACATAGCACAATTGATGTGCTTGTGGGTAGGGTTGTAATTGTGTAAACTTATGGTCCGCTTTCAGGCGTCGGCTGGGGGTCGGCCGTGCTACGGCTTAGGTCGTGCTGTGCCCCAGATGGGCTTGGCCTTGGCGCCCATGGGTCGACTCGCATGCCAATTATAATTTTTATTTAAATTTTTTTATAAAAATTGAAAGAGAATTTATGGACTTTTAGGGGTTCTCAACTTGAAATAAGGTTGAACTATTGAAATAAATGCACAAACATTGATGCTAATTTACGAATGAAAAATAAATCTTTAACTATTTTAACTTTTATAGTTATTTAAATAAAAAATCAGACTTTTTATATATAATTGTTGTGCTGGCCTGTGTCTCGGGCCGTGTCGTGCCATGCCTTGGCCCAGGCATCCTGGCCCAGCTCAGCACAACCAAGGACCTGGGTCTTTCTGTGTCATGGCCCAGGGCTCCCTGGCCTAGCACGGCCTATCCTTTGGGTCGTGCCGTGCCAAACCGGCCTAGTCAACACATTAATGGGCCGGCCACGACCCAACAAGCATGGTATTTCTCATGCAGCGGCGCAGCCCGGCCCAGTTTACACCCCTGCTTGTGGGGATCTCAACGGGGTGGGTTTGAGTGAACAAGTGGCCCGGATGTTCTCAAACCTGATTTAATATCTAACGTCAAGCCATGTTATTTTTCTCATTAGTCATTCCTTGAATTTAGGGTGTGCAGCAGTTCAAATAGTCAGTCAGAAGCCCAAGCCCAATATGGCCTGGTACACTTTTTTCCCAATCTGGGCTTGGCTTTTTTGGTTTGTCTCCACGTCAGGCTCACTGTATACTTATTGCATGTATATCTCATATACATACATGCTAAAATAATGGTTGCGGTAGACATAGCTGCGTAACAAGCAATATGTAGCAGTCGCAGCAATACGTAGCGGTATGAATTTTCAAGTGGTAAAAAAACTCAAAGCTCGTGTAGAAGTCAATCATGTGGTTTTTTTTTTTTTTAGATAGTTGGTACTATATAAAGATAAAAACAAGAAGATTTTACCAAAAAAAAAAAAAAACTCTTAAGACTTTGTGGAGACCAAAAAGGACCCAAAATATATTTATCCACCATAGTTGTCCTATGGGCCCCCTTTTTTTTAATTCTTGAGCAGGGATATCCCCGCTCACATGTTCTTTAAAACTTACCCAAAATCCTTTCCCCTCTTTTCTTCGTTGTCCTCCCTTCTTCTCCTCCACAAGCTTTCCTCCTTTTTTCTTCTTCCTTTTTTCTCTGCCACGAGCTTTTTTTTTTTTTTTTTCTTGTTCTTCCTCAGCTCCTTTCATTCATAAGCTTTCCTCTTCCTCCTCTCTTCTCTTTCACGAGCTTTCTTCTTCCTCCTCTCTTCTCCTCCAGGAACTTTCTTCTTCTCCTCCACAAGCTTCTCCTTGTCGTTGGCTCTACTCTGCTCTCTCTCTCTCTCCACCAACATTTAACTCTACCTTTTATAATTCTGAAAGTGGGTTTGCAAGAATGGCTACCGGTTCAACCAATGCAGTGGAAGTAATCAACCAAATACTATAAAAGTAGCAATCTAATCTACCAAGCGATCACCACAAGAAAGCAAAAGCAAATTTAAAGTGGAAACCCTTTCCGGGAGAAAAACACGATTAGAAAAACCAAGCACTATTGAACGTTCCAAGATATACTTACAACTCCTTTATTCCAGTTAGCACGACGACCTAAGGACTGTAGTTATTCTTCAACAACTTATCATGTTGCCATGACTTCCCTGTCATGCACCGCTCCCTGTGCTTGATCCCCCTTCAACACCTTGAGACCAAGATGCACAATCTTCTACAAAGAGGTAGAAGCTTCAAACATTCTAGAGCAACCTTTTAGAACAATCTCTCAATGGCTCTAGAAAACAAGGAAATCTCTCTTAGAGTATTCTAACCTCTGATGAAGAGAGAAAATTAACTTCTTGTCTTCTCTTAGGGTTGAGAGCAACACCGTATATATAGCCCCAAATGCTCCAAATTTGTGCCTTGGAATAGAACACAAATAGGATTCAAAGTGGGAAACCAAGTCTCAAAAGGAAACAATTCGCGCAGGTCTGATCTGGAAAATTCCCGAGGACCGATCGATCGGATCGGACGTCGATCGGGTACCTCACATCCAATCGATCGGGCCTCGTGGTGTCTTCCGAATTTCTTATGTTTTCTTCTCTTTTCTTCGCTTTAACTCTTCCGGCGAGGCAACCACAGTCAATTCTAAAATAAATAGAAAATACAACTCAAAGGACCCAGAGTTTTGTCCAGCCTATGAATTAGCCAACATAATAAAAATCCTAATACATTCCCTTTATTTCCCAATAAGAATCATGACGGAGATATCTGTCTTTATTTTCTTATTTTTTTTATTTGACATTTTTGGAAAAAATATATCTTGCAAGAAAATGGGTTCTTATATGTCTATTATATATTTGTGAAAATTGACTTGTTGTTTCTTAAGACATAGGATTCTTCGTGGGATGCCATTGTTGGAGTTTGTAGATTTGTTGTCACTTGTAATTTTATTATTGGGTGTTGGTGATTCAAGAGAGTACCTAATTCCAAACCCTTGTCTAAATCTTGATTCCAATTCCTAAATCCTCAAGTCCTAATCCAAACCCTAAGAAATGCAATCAAACACTCTTTTATTCAATTAAAAACATTACTCAGGGGTCTTTCGTTGGTCAGGTTAGACCCTCTAATCATATTGATAATTATCTACTTAGGATTCAACTTTTGCCACCCCTAAAAATTCTCACATTTGGTCGTAATAGTTTGGGTAGGAATTAAATCTATTTGGACACAACTTTGTAATTGAAAGTGAATGTGAAATGTAAAAGTGAAATATGAAATGTTAAATGTAACTTAAAATGGGAATGTGAAAGTGAAAAATGTAATATGAAAGTGAAATGTGCATGTGAATATGAATTGTGTGTGAAAATAAAATGTGAAATGTAAAATGCAACATAAAATCTTCATTGTAATTTTTCTTTTTTTTAAACATGTGAAGAGCGGGGATATCCCGACCTAACATAGCCCCTACCGAACTGATTGTTTTAACTGTAATAAGTGAGCATATTCCTGCCCACTCGTGTACGGCTGGGAGGCGATATCGCCTCTCGGGGAAAAAGCAAAGGAAAAAAAAAAGACCAAATAGTGGCGGTAGGTCCTATATGGTCTATATTAAAATACAAGGGCCTTTTTGGTCTTTAACAAGTTTAAGAGGATTTTTCAGGTAAAATCCTCTAAAAACACTTTAGGAAATGATATTAAGGAGAAGAAATAGGAAAAAAATATCGTTTAAATCAAAACTGCTTAACTCTACTAGGTTTTAGACTGTAGCGCCGCTATTTTCAAAATAGCGTTGCCGCCGCTATTTTGAACAATGCATGTTCATGATATCAATCTAGGCCTGGTCTTATGTACAATTTTAGTTGGGCTTGCTATGGCCCAATACCCGACTGGCCTGCACAATTTGCACATTTACTGATCGTTCAGTTGCTATGTCCCAATACCTGACTGACCTGATTATGCTTTTAGTGCAGGCATTGGATCGATCGTGGTATGATCCCTAAACAAGAAGTCACTGCAAGGCAAAGGTATGTTATTCAATCTTGATATTCTTCTTGAATCTTTGTTGTTACTATACTGTACAATAGATTAATGTTCAATTTGTTGAGGGTTGCCTTCTTACATAGCCACATAAAATCTATCCATTTGATGGAATTCACTGTTTGTGTGCCTCTGTATGTGTAAACACCTTAGTTCTATCCTCTAGGGGTGCAAGGGTCTTTAAGACTTAGCTTGGGCTTGGGCTTCATGTACCTGAGTTGGGCTTCGATCCCAAAATTACCTTTAATTTTTGGCTTCTGTGTGTAGAAATCTGACTCTTTTTCTTCCTTTTTTTTTTTTTATGACAATGCAGGAAAGGAAGAGAGTGGAAATTATTTTCCCTTTCCAGTGGCCAAAATTTATGTCTGTTGCATTTTGTACTTTTCTCCTTGTTATGTATTGGCAATTAGGCATGAAGTAGAAGGCTTATACAAAATGATGGTAAAGAAGTGAAATTCTTTGTTGGTCACAGTTATACAATGTTTCTCCCTGCTTGTTTTGGATTGGCAGAAACAGCAGTAAAACCGTAAGTACTGTTTCACAGATCTCTTTTATGCTCACTGCTCAGCACGGCCTATCCTTTGGGTCGTGCCATGCCAAGCCGGCCTAATCAACACAGTCGATGGGCCGGGCACGGCCCAAGCACAGTTTTTCTCATGTTGCGGCCCGGCTCAGTTTACACCCGTGCTTATGGGGATCACAATGGGGTGGGTTTGAGTGAACAGGTGGCCCGGATGTATCAATATGAACATAAGGTGTAAAGGTCTATTCCTTGTGTGTTAGTGGTGAGAACTTTCAAACCATACAGTGCAACCATCTCCTTTGAGTTGAGACCTCTGCTTTTGAGTAAGGAAAGGTAACTCTAGGAATGTTCCTTTCTGCACGGCTTTGGCAAGTAGCTTGGGCATGTTTGGCATCATTTCATGAATGCTTTATTTCGAGAATGAATGAAGAAAAATTTATTCTCATAAAATACCTGCTAAATTTATATCAAACCTTTGATAGATTTAGGAATGGCAGGACTCAAAAGCTCTCTAAGGCCATTCCTAAATCTATCAAAGGAACCCATGGGTAAAATTCTCAATATCAACATCATGTCAAATTAGCTCTATGCCAAAGTTTACTCCAATTAAAACTAGACGTAATGTCACATTGGTCACTTGCAAAATATATTGCTAAAATAAAAATCAAGAAGAGTCAAATCGCATGCATATGCTCCTTCTAGAATTATTGGACTTAATTCTGGCCCAATGACCACACGCCCATGTGGGCTCCCTACTTAGAAGACCAACTCACATAAATACTCCTATATTGGTAAGTCTCCTTAATAGAGAATGTCTTTGGTATTTATGGAAAGTCGTAACCTGATAGAGATTCCTATGCTAAGAGGAATCTAAATCCTAATTAGATTTGGACTCCATGATGGGAAGGGAGTTGTCTAGGAAAGCCTATATATATATATATATAGAGAGAGAGAGAGAGTTTAGGGTTTACAACTCCTCCCTACCCAATACATCGGTTGTCCCGTTGAGATGATGTAGAAAGTTATATTAGTTTTTTATTTATGTTGTGTTATTCAAGTCAATCCTATATTTATGTTGATCTGATTAAAGTTATATTAGTTCTAAAGTAACATGTGGTATCAGAGCACCGGGTTCTTTAGGATTCAATTTGGAAAACCTATATATATTATTTCTTTTAACAAGTTGTGGTATATTGGTTTTATCATATGTTGGTTTCATTGATTAGATTTAGAATCAATGGTTCAATTAAAGTTATTTGGAACTATGATCCTATGAAGGACTAATGATCTCTATAAGTGTAGCGTGATCTAATTAGGTTACATATGTCAATAGATGTCAAATTAAGGCATTTGAATTATAATGAAGCCCAATTAAAGTCACCAATGCACATTATAATGTGATGGGCCATAACCCTTGATGAACCCAAGTCCCTCATAAAGGTCTTGTAAGGCCTCCAGTCCATCAACTTTTCCTCTAAGGCTTGTAGTCCATGCACCTTGGATATATTTCAGCGAAAGGTCCTGATATACGCCACCTCATGGCCAGAGGTCCCTAGATACGTCACCTCATACATTTTTATGACGGATTTTCCTTTTTAACTGATTAGACATAAAATTTTAAATCTTCCACTCTCCCTCTTCCTTTTATCCGGACTTCTGCACGTGGCTTTCAGAGGGCTGGTCGATCGGAGACGGGACATGACTTTGTTCTATTTTGTTTGAGGTCGGTGACGAGAGAGGGGATCCGGACTGTTCCATACTCTTCGGAGAAGGAGCAGTGGGCCGCACCCATCATTCCGAAGGATCCGAAGGCTGTTAACAAAAGTGAGACTCAGAGGATATATCCAATCTCTGAGGATTCTGTTTCGCTGGTTGGAACTCTGATGGAGGAGACATTGACGGATCGTGCAGAAGTCCCAGACGATCTGGGCCGGACCGAGAGTCTCTGGTGCTGACGCCGGAGCAGAGGTCTTTCCTTGTTGAGAATAAAAGATCTGGGCTCTGGTTACCGATTTTCTACGGTCGTCGTCGGGGAAGTAGAGGCAGTGAAGAGGGCGGTTTGGGTTTCCTATTTTTGGCTGGGCCCCACATCACCGTGAAAAAACGGCTGGAATATCCGCCACCGCTGCGTGTCGCTGGAGAAGGAGGGCCCCCTTGGTGTTGGCGCCCTGTGCCGTGGGCGAGGAAGTGGAAGAACGGAATAGGGCTTTTGTGTTTCTGATTCCAGAACAAAGAAGAAGAAGAAAGTGGGCCTGGGCTCTACAGCAGTTCCGGGTTGGTTCCAGGTCAGGTTCGACCTGGCCCGTTCTAGAAGTCCATCCCCATTCCAGTTAAAGTCAAAATTATCTAAGTTTTTTATTTTTTGTCAAATTTATTAGAATTTTGGACAAATCTATCTGAGTTTTTGGCTATTTATCTGAATTTTGAAACAAATTTATTTGAGTTATAAACAAATTTATCTGAGTTCTGGACAAATCTATCTGAATTTTTGGCAATTTATCTGTGTTATGTTATGTAACAAATTTATCTGAGTTATAAACAAATCTATCTGGAAATTTTTGACAAATTTATTTGAGTTTTTTTAAAATATAGGTGAGTTTCTGACAAATTTATCTCCATTTTAAAAATCTTAACTAAGTTTTTGAGCGATCTTTCTGTGTTTTTGGAAAATTTATTTGTATTTTCTTAGATCTATTTGTGTTTTTGAATCTTATTTGTGTCTTTTGAAATTTATTTGTATTTTTTGAAATAAATTTAACTGAGTTTTTGACAAAAATACTTGCGTTTTTTGCCAGATTGTTCGCTAATTTGGAAAATTGGGTTATCTTATTTTTCGCAAATGTATTTGCATTTTTTTAATTTATTTGCATTTTTAAATTTTATTTACGTCTTTTGAAATTTATTTGAGCCTTTTGGAATTTATTTACATTTTTTTAAAATTTATTTGGATCTTTTGAAACTGATTTTCATCTTTTGAAATTTATTTCTATTTTTTGAAATTTATTTGGGTCTTTTTAAATTTATCTGCGTTCTTTTGAAATTTATTGCTTATTTTTTAAATTTATTTCTTTTTTTGAAATTTATTTGTGTTATTTTGAAATTTATTTGTGTGTTTTTAAATATCCCATAATTGGTGGGATATCTCATTAATAATAGTCAACTACCATTTAAGTGGCCACGATCAATGGAATCTCATTAATGAATTTCAAAAGAACGCAAATAAGTTTCAAAACATGCCCTTAAATTTCAAAAACACAAATAGGTTTTAAAAAGTGTAAATAAATTTCAAAAGACGCAAAAGAATTTAAATGACATAAATAAATTAAAAATACAAATACATTTGTCAAAACTAAACTAACCAATTTTCTAAATTTCCAAAAAATTTTCCAAAAACTAAAGTATTTTTTGCCAAAACTCAGTTTAACTTATTTCAAAAAACACAAATAAATTTGAAAAGATAAATAAAATTTAAAAAAACAAATAGATTTCAAAAAATACAAATAAATTTGCCAAAAAGATAAGATAGATTTTCCAAAAACACAAATAAAATTTTTAAAAAACTTAGATAAATTTGCCAAAAATACTGAAAGATTTGCTTAAAAACTCAGTTAAAATTTTCAAAATGGAGATCAGTTTATCAGAAACTCAGATATATTTGCCAAAAACTTAGATAAATTTTTTAAAAACTCAAGTAAGATTTTCAGAAAATCAAATAAATTTATCAAAAACTCAGATAAATTTTCCAAAAACTCAAATAGGTTTAAAAAAAAAACTCTGATAAATTTGATAAAAACTCAGATAAATTTGAAAAAAATTTGACAGTGTTGCTGACGTCGGCCCTAACTTCTACTGTTGGCCTTCTGAACTGGGTCGGGTCAAATCTGACCTAAGATTAAACTGGAGCTTGAGAACCGACTAGCGGATTTTAGCCCACGATCTGTTGCAGTCAACCGGAAGCGAAGAAGAACTGTTTCGGGTTCGGTTCCTCTGAACAGCAGAGGAAGTCGCAGTAGTCTGATCGGAGATCGCCTGCAGATCTGAACGTGGGCCACACCAATTGAAGAGGGCCAATCTCTGTGTGCAGATTGACAAAGAAGAAGAAAGGGGTCGTGCCTTGTTGCACATTGCCGGATTGCAGCTGCAGAAGAGAGAATTGTTCCCGCGTGAAGAAGTTTCTGCGAAGAGAAGTAGAGGATCTCGGATGATGTAAATACGTCCCTTCCTTCATCCATTATAAGAATAAGAACCCATCTTCTTCATATCCTCACCTTCCCTCCTTTACCCTCCAAAACCCACAAATTCCTCACTTACCCCACCTGAGAAATCTTCCCCCTTCTCTCCCTCTCTCCCTCTCTACAGTATCACAAAACAAGAACCCCAAAAACCAAGAAAGTCTGAGCTTTTTAATGGGTGATGGCATTTCAGCAGCAACAGCGTATGATAGTTTATTAATAGCGTTGGAGACATCCTCTACTTTGTCCTAGTCCTGACCGGCGTGACGAGGAACATGTGGCCGGCTGGAGGAGATGCAGATGCATGACCAGTGGTCCACTTGAGATCTTGCCATCGATCGCGTACAACAACTTGCCGAGAGAAACAGAGAGAAGAAGATTAAAGGGGAACCTCTGGGACAATAGAGAATGAGAGAGAAGCTTGCCCTAGGAATGAGGGAGAATGGAAAATTTGAAATTTTAAAAATCAAAATTTAATGCCTAAGGGACCTCTCGCCAAAATATGTCCAGTTGTATGGACTATGGGCCTTAGAGAAAAAGTTGTTGGACTGGCCGGAGGCCATACAAGACCGTTTTGAGGGACTTTGGCTAATTATCCCTTAAATTAAAGTCATTTTTGTAGTTAATTGTAAAATGAATAGTAACATCATAGTTGTGGGATCCATTTGGGAGATAGAGGATTGGCTCTCAAGTGTGATCATCTTTCAATCACTTGGAGACCGAGATAAGATATCTCTACATGCGCTTCCTAATTAGAATGTGGCCGTCTTGCCCACGGGTGTCACCAGTCTTTTTACGTTTTACATAGTGAGATATGCTTATTATGATGACTGGTTCATCCAAAGTAACCGAGTCTAATTTAATTTTTCTTCCTAGCATTTATGATTAACTGTGAGTATGTATTTATTTTAGTTACCAATAATTTGTCTTTGCCCTCTCAGATCCTTACTCTGATTGGTTCTAACTTTTCCCATTAGAAAGTGATCGTGATTTCAATCAACACTAATAATCGTACGTGCACCGGTGTCTGCGAATAGACAACGGCAAATACGGGTAGATCCAACAGAGAGCGAATCAAGAAGAAAAATATAAAAGGTGTCACAAGTAATTGATAATGCATAAAACTAAGCAAATAGATAATGAGATAATGATAATGAAATAATCAATAATGATAAAATAGATCAGGGCATTTAGAATCCATCAAGCAACCCAAAATAAATTTTTTTTTTTATGAAAGCACGTGTTGATCGGTTTTTCTACTTCAGATCTAGACCCAATCAAGGCATCCAGATCCGGATAATCTAACTTTAAAACCGTTTTCTTTTTTTTTTCTCAAAGAGATAAATTTTCTATAAAAATTAAGCAAAATACCCAAGACCTCCTTCCCTTTATCAAAGTACTAGAATTACTTAATCATTACCTATCAAGTCTAAGCATAGACCATAAAAAAGAACATATTCCCAAGCATGATCTATCAAAATCAAGCATAGATAATATAAAGCTTATTCTAGCATTGAGAACTGCAATAAGAAAGACACCTACTGGTATGAAGACAAGCCTACTCAATCATTTAAGAACATAAATAACTAGATCAACAAGCATTCTCATAAAGAAAAGAAAAGTTCGGAACTACTTAACTTCATCTTGCAGCCCCGATCGCTAAGTTAACCGGCCATTGCATGTAAGAAAAAGATGATTTTCATTTATAGCATTCTTAAGTACAACTTTCAGGTCCTTCCTAAAAACTATGTTTTGCTTGGACAATGCCCAAAGCTACCTTAAATAAATAGAAAAAGTGGAGAACTAGAACTAGAAGACCTAGATCTAGAGGGGGGGGGGGGGGGGGGGGGGGGGGGGGGAGAGAGAGAAGAGAGAGGGGAGTGGGACGTCCAAGCCCTAGGGTAACAATGTTTGGATGTCCACCCCCTTAGGTACTTTTATACTTTTTTTTTATTCTTTCTTTTGGTTCGTAACTCTTTCCAAAATAAAATTTTATCTTGGCTTGACTCGTAAGTAAAGCAATTGTGATTTAGAATTGATTTGATCTTCTTTCTTTATCTTGAACATAACTCCGAACAGCGAGTCCCACAGAAGATCACTTTTTACATAGTAGATAGAAAACCGGTGGTGTGGATTGAGCAGAGGATGAGAAAGAGGAGGAGAGAGAGAGTGATGTGGACGTCCAAGGGGAGTGGGCTCCATGGCTAGACGTCCACATCCCTTCGGATGATTTTTCTCAAAGTCTTTTATCTCCTTTCTTTTAGAATTTGATCTTCTTATCTTTCTTGATTTCTATCTCTCTTTGCTGACTCATCACAGATTATTCTTGAATAAAACCTCCTAATTCAAACTCATCAAAGATTTCTTCTAGAATACTCATTTCTTGTTTTAAAATTCCAATCTTGATAAGAGAGAAATCTTGGAAACTTGGAAAGAGAAAGAGAGAGAGAATTATGCTACCCTAATGGGACCCACTCCCAATGGGCGTGCTTGGGCGTGTTTCCCTTTACTTTTTTTTTCTCTCTTTTTTTTTTCTTTTTTTTTCTTTCTTCAAATTATCTCTTTCATGTGGGCCCCCATTGCTTGTGACAATCCCTACACAATAAGACAAACAAATTACTAGCAATGAATTAATTCAAGATGCAATGCATGAGATGCATGGGCTCTACTCAATGCAAGATGAATTAATGCAACACAATGCTTTAGATCTAATTGGTGGGACCCAGGGGTGATGTAATATACTAATATCATAAATTCATGCAGAATTAAGGGTTTTTAGCTAAGTTCGACTATAAGTCCACATTTATGCTCAAATGCATGAAATCATGGGATTATGATGTAATTTATCCTAATTAATTAAGTCTACAAATGCACACGAAATGATGACTTTTTAACCCAATTTTGTAGACTTATCAAAAAGTCTCATGAACATTTGTCGTAAGCTTTTTAAATATAGATCTTGCTATGAAGAAGCCTAAACCACCCAAGCCTACTAATGTTTCAAATGCTGCCGAACACGCAAAACTTGATTAGTGGGAAAGATCTAATGATCTATGCCTGCAGTTGATAAAGAATACAGTTGCCAAGCAGTTTAATGCAAGTCTCACATATAATGAAGTCGCAAAGAGTTGCATGGATGCTTTAGAATGATAATTTAAGGTGTCTGAAAAAAAAAATAAGTGGAGCATCTATGTGGAGGCTGACTTGCTAACCTAAGATATGATCGTTTCAAAGGTGTGAGAGTTGAAAAACTTAAGGAGGCCAAAATGACCATGTCAATTGAACTTTTGAACCAATTAGTCCTAAAGTCACTTCCATCCTCAGTTGACCCCTTCATAATAGCATATAATCAAAGAGTGGGGAAGTGGTCTATGAATGAAATAATCGCATAATGTGCGTCATAAGTAGTTCAAATCACCCTGTAGTGCCACCCTCACTCTGAGTAGGAGTGCATGGAAGTTTATTGTGGCATGGACCCAAATAAGCAATTGAGTTTTAGGAACAAACCCAAAATTTTTATGTCCATCTTGGTAGCAGCCATAGAATTTTTGTCTAAATCTTTTAAGCAAAATAAAAACTTTCATTATTGTTTTAGAACCCCACCAAGATCTATCAGGTATGACTGACCCCACATATATATACATTGGTCCGATGTCATTAAAAAATATTATAAGGTAATTTATTTTCTAACTATTTAAATAGAATTTTCAATAAGTGACCCTCCAACCACTTCAAGGCTTGCACACCTTGAACGCGGCATGTGCGTTTGAGCCAAAGCCCCAGTCGGGACTCGGGACTCATTTCTTAACTACAATAAGTGCAGCCGTGCTACAGGACCCGACGTCAGGTCCGAAAAGTGGCAGGCCCTGGACCGTTGGATCTAGACTTTTTCTAATAAGTGCCCCCAACTGCCTTCATGGGGAGCCGTGCCACAGCTCGGCTTCCCCATCAGGCTATTTAGATTTTCTGTAATAAGTGAGAGCTGGTGCCATGTCAGAGGAAGTCGAAGAGTCGGCTCCTGTTTGGAAAAGAAAAAGTAAAAGGCGTTTCCACTTCCTTTTCAATGCACCGACCAATCCAAAGTATCGGGAAAAGAAAAAGGAATAGGGAAAGGACAAGTACTATCGTGCTCATCGTTCCCGCTATCATTACTCTCACTCTTATATAATTCCATACCTTTCCCATTCCTCATTTCAATACAAGAGAAAGATAGAAAACTGTGAAAGAGAAAGACACAGGCAGATAGAGAATTCTTACATTTGATCAGGTGTTTTACTGTTTTGGTAGGAAGTTGGAAGCTTGCTTCTCCTTTTTTTTTTGGATTTTGATTTTGTTGAGATGGTATTCGGACTTTCTGGTTGGAGATGTTTGGGATGTGAATTTGGAGAAATGTGATATTTGTTTGTGCAGGGAAAGGAGAAGAAGCAATGGGGAAAGGGAAATCACAAGGAGATTTGGCGGATATAGTGCTCAAGTGGCCCATCAAAGATGTTCTCAACAAGGACCTGTTCAAAGACCAGGTATGTGAATTGATTTTTACATTTCATGATAGATAATGTGCCACGGAAATCGTAAATGTAATTCGTCTGCCGGGCGATGTCCATGAAATTCTAACCGCTTAAAATAACTGTCCTTGTTTCTAATGGACCAAGTTAATTTGTCCAATCCAATTGAATCCATTGTTAGATTGATGACATTTAATAAAATTTTAAGGAAAAAAATGGAGTGAAATGTTTTTATTTTTATTTTTCTAGAATTTTACTTGAAAAATTCCTTATACTTAATTTCTGAAGACCAAAAGGATCCTCAAACTTCAATATCGACCAAAAAGGCCCCCTTAATGGAGATATCCCCGCCTGTATATATAAGTGAAGTAGAAGAAACTAGCGGCGATATCCCTACTTTACAAGTAAGCTACAATACCGCAGCACAGCAAAATAAAAAAAAATAGCATCCCGATATTAAAGTTTGAGGACCTTTTGGTGTTTACAAAGTCTGAGGGGGACTTTTTGGGTAAAATCCTCTTTTTTATACATTCCTCCCAAAAAAAAATCTATAAACTGATTTATTATGAATGTGGGCCACCTTAATGCGATCAAACCAATTCATCTCGATCACCCACATGTATGGATATTAGTCAAACTTGTTTACTTTTCTTTCTAAGACTGCGGAATTTATCATGGTTACATTTCTCCATTGATGTCTAACGAGCAGGTTCTATCATTTATTATTATGATAATACCAAGACACGATGAACCATATTTAGAATACAATTAATCATGTGTTTCAATTAGGCTAATTCCTAAAGATGTGAAATTAGTCCCACTAAACTGTTTAGATTTCAAATTGTAAGCCAAGCTTGGACTCGTGTGACTACCTGCTTGATGAAAAATTATAATTGGAAATTGAATTGGTTCAATCCAAACCAATTTATGATCCCTGATCAAACAAACAAACCAACAACTTGCTTCACACAAGTTTAAAAATGAATCACGATCCTATGAGTAATGAGGCTATAAACTAGAGAAAAATGGAGTTAAAGTAGTCGAACACCCATAGTAGGCCCACATACTAAAATCCAAGTTGTTCAAAATAAATTTCCTCCAAGTGTACTGGGGTATATCCTCAAAGTGTATGTAAAATTCAAGTTTGTTTTACGATTGGATTAACTGTTTGAAAAAAAAATGTGAATAACACAATTTTATTTATATTTATTAATATATTTTTCATCAAATGAATAGTGGAATAAATTCGAATTGACGTAGAATTTGAGGATACTTCCATATACTTGAAGGGCATGCATTCATTTTGAATTGTTTGGATTTCAATTGGTATGCCCCACTATAGAGTTTCACTACTTTAACCGAAGATTTCTTTAGTTGAAGCTTGAGGGATCAAAGACTCTTAAAAACCATGTTTTCAGAATCAGGAGTTGCGATTTTCTTTTAAAAAGATTATAATAGTAATCATCATAATCATCAAGGTTTATCCCTAACTATGTTATTGAAATTGGCTACATAATTTTTGTTTCTCCATTTTGAACTATAGGAAATTTTGTTTCTTTATTTTGACCTATCAACCTATCCCTCAGCCAAATCCTTGGAGGTGTTGAGATCAACTTTACTATTTGTCCGAACTATGTTATTGGCTTTTATTTCTCTATTCTAATATATCGTAACCCCAATTTTCGTAAAGATTACACTTCTTCAGTTCAAATCTTACTACTTGGATCCATATCTCCTTCGGCTTAGTGGGCATCCACCTTTATAGCATAATAATAATAATAAATTTTTATCTTCTACTCAATTGAATATTTGCAGGTGGCAAGGGTTCCAGGTACATTCCAATCCATACACCATTATTTCCAATCATTTGTCACACCTTTGCTGGAAGAAACTCGCGCTGACATGTGTTCAAACATGGAGAATCTCTCTCAAGCAACAACTCTCAAAATAGAGCAATCCAAGCGTCTCCATAAAGAAGGCGGCTTTGAATATAACATCATGGTCAGACCCCTTAAAAGCAGCACTCCAACCTCAACTTCAACTTCTACTGTGGGTGGTAAAGAACCTTACATTCCAGAGAGAGACGATGTCTTTGTTTTAACAGAGACAAAGCCTAGAGTTGCTTATGATCTAGTGAATGAGCCAAGTTCAAATCATGTTGCTGTAGTAACCTATGTTAAAAGCGACCAAAGTGGCCCAAGTTACAGGGTCCAGGTTAAAGCATCAAAGCCCATCGTACTTCCTCAAAGTGACAACAACAAGAAGTTTCTTCTTGCTGTTTTGGTGATGAACATCAAGACCAACGGTCGGATATGGAAGTCTCTGTGTTCGGACCCAACCATGCATAGGAACTCAAATGTGATCAAAGATGTGTTGCAGCCCGATTCCATGGTGAGCCCATTCCATCTTATCAGGTTTTATATATATATATATATGGAAAATATTCAAGTGCATTCATCCCTCACCAGGGACACTCTCCTTTTGGAAAGTGTCAAGTACAAAAAGAGGAGTGTCAAGTACATAAGACTCCCCTTTTTGTACTTGACACTCCATGTTGTTCCCATCACCTTGAGGTGACTCTGGACTCTCCTTGGTGCTTCCAATGAGTGGAGTGCAACTTCCACCTATTGAAATGCTGAGCAGCTCAAAATGAATGTCTCTTTGTGTACTAAATGTCATCGAGTTTTACCCCCAATAGTCGGTCCCACTGTAAGAAGGTGATTGACAGAATCTTATGCATTGTTAACATGCTTTAATCACTTTCTTACCATATACTTAATCTTACAATGGGACGAACTTCTACGAGGGTAAATTTTATGGACATATTAGGTGCATGGGAAATGCTTCATTTAGAGCGATTTAGATTTTTAATATATGGGCCCTACTGTAGAGTTTCACTCCTTCCACTTAGGGGAAGCATGAGAGAGAGAGGGATACACTAAGGGACGTGGTTTACCGTTACCACCACTGAACTGGCTGGAAGCATATTTTTAAATTTTGGTTTTTATGAGGATGTTATTGGGAAATGTCACAGAAATCAAAAATAATTTTTTGAATTAGTAATAGAATAAAATATATAAATGATAAATATTTATGAGATTGGAAAAAAAAATAAAAACTATAAATTCTCACGCGTATATACATTGGTTAGAAACTCTAACTAGAAAATTATGTAATTTTGCTGATAATATGGGTAAAGGATACTAATGGTTCTCTTAATATTAATCAGGAAGGATACTAATGGTGTGCAAAGGATATGTTGCGTAACATTTATATCTATTGCTGTTAACAGTAAACAAGTAATCAACATGAAACTCCAAAAAAAGTGCCGTTACAGTTTCATTGATATAATTGGAATTGTTTTTGAGTCAAATGCTTATAAATGATGTGATAATGAAAATTTTAATTCCAGTGTCATGATTTCAACTGGAAACCCTCCTCATTTTAACGGGTGCTCGTGGGCCTGGCCAGCCCCATTCTGGTCAAAGATTGGCTACGTTGGGCTGGATTCGGGCTCTGCTTTTAGGATTGTAGTCTGTACCTGGGTATAACCTTCTATTCCTGTTATTCAAGGCTGAATTTTTTAAAACTTACAGGTGCGCGCATGCTTCAATCTCTCTATAGGAAGCGCATTAACTATTGGCCAGGATTGAAACAATAACATCATAATCCTTTGCGGTGGGGCTCACTGAGTTCCCTACTTGTTTGCATAAAACTATGGAATAAGAGGCGGACCCAGGATTTTCATTTAGGTGGGGCTAAACTTTTGCTAGAATTTTTTCACATCAAGAATAATGAAAGAAACACTACTAGAAAACAGGCTTTTAGCGGCCGCCATTAGCCGTCGCTAAAAGTCAAATTACGGTCGCTAATACTCTTTAGCGACCGCCTCGCGACCGCAAAATTTCGGCCGCGGAAACCTCGTCGCAAAAAATATTAGCGACCGCGCGACTGCTTTTAGCGGCCGCTATGCGCCGTCGCTAAAGGTCAAACAGACGGTCGCTAATGTTATTTTCTTATTTTGTAAATACTGATATATAACTATTAGCGACCGACACTGGCGGTTGCAAATGGTTGAAATAGCGGTCGCTAATACTGTTTTGATTATATTTTTAAATTTTTTTCCTCATTTTTTTTTATTATTTGCGGCCGCCCATTAGGCTTTTAGCGACCGCCATTAGCGGTCGCTAATACTACATTTGCGACCGCCATGGCGGTCGCTAATGCCAAAAATTTTTTTTAAATAAATTTTTTTATATTTTTCAATTTTTATCCTGCTGTTTGTACCTGTATTATGTTTGTACCTGTATTTGTACCTGAACAGTTTATATATCTACAACTATAACATTCAATTAAAAATACAAATAACAAAACAAAGTCTTATATTAAAAACATTTATAACATTACAAATGTTTAAACAAATTATAATCGTTACAAATAAACTTTAAAAAAAAAAAGAAAAACAAATATATTTGCTGGGCAGGGTGCCGTGATCGATCCGATGCTCTGAAACCTGAAGACAAAAAAGGAAAACAAATAGTAAAAGTTAATTATAAAAATTATGAATATATAGTAAATATAAATAAAATCAAGTATTAAGAGCAAAATTTTGAAAGTTAAACCTACGTTTCAACTATATAAGCAATTCGAAAGTTGGAATCTAGAGCCGTCAGTTCCGGCAATTCAGGAATGATTATGGGCTCGTGCCCGTCCAGATTCACGGCCACCGGAGCCTGTTTTCTCAGTTTGGGCGCTCAGAGGCTAATTTTCTAAGTTCTAAGTTAAACCTACGATTTTACTATACAAGCAATTCGGGAGTCGAAATCTCGAGCGGTCAGTTCCGGCAAGTCCAGAATGACCATGGGCTCGTGCCCGTCCAGTTTCATAGACACCGGAGCCCATTGTCTCGGTTTGGGCCCTCCGAATCTGATTTTCTAAGTTTTAAGTTAACGTTTTAAGTTAAACCAACATTTCAACTATACGAGTAATCTGGGAGTCAGAATCTCGAGCTGTCAGTTCCTACGGGTCACTCTACCCTCGAGCGAAGTGCTCGTGCCGGTTTCGAATTTTTCCGGGGGCCGTATCCCGTTCCGGACCCCCGGCGGGCCGTTTTCGAGCCTAAGTGTTGGAAAATCCGATGTTTTCGCTCGTAATTCTCTAACCGGGAGTCCTATTTGCGAGCCGTCAGTTCCTACAGGTCACTCTACCCTCGAGCGAAGTGCTCTTGCCGGTTTCGAAATATTCCGGGGGCCGTTTCCCGTTCCGGACCCCCGACGGGCCGTTTTCGAGCCTAAGTGTTGGAAAATCCGATGTTTTCGCTCGTAATTCTCTAACCGGGAGTCCTATTTGCGAGCCGTCAGTTCCTACAGGTCACTCTACCCTCGAGCGAAGTGCTCGTGCCGGTTTCGAAATATTCCGGGGGCCGTTTCGCGTTCCGGACCCTCGGCGGGCCGTTTTCGAGCCTAAGTGTCGGAAAATCCGATGTTTTCGCTCGTAATTCTCTAACCGGGAGTCCTATTTGCGAGCCGTCAGTTCCTACAGGTCACTCTACCCTCGAGCGAAGTGCTCGTGCCGGTTTCGAAATTTTCCGAGGGCCGTATCCCGTTCCGGACCTCCGACGGGCCGTTTTCGAGCCTAAGTGTTGGAAAATCCGATGTTTTCGCTCGTAATTTTCTAACCGGGAGTCCTATTTGCGAGCCGTCAGTTCCTACAGGTCACTCTACCCTCGAGCGAAGTGCTCGTGCCGGTTTTGAAATATTCCGGGGGCCGTTTCCCGTTCCGGACCCCCGACGGGCCGTTTTCGAGCCTAAGTGTTGGAAAATCCGATGTTTTCGCTCGTAATTCTCTAACCGGGAGTCCTATTTGCGAGCCGTCAGTTCCTACAGGTCACTCTACCCTCGAGCGAAGTGCTCGTGCCAGTTTCGAAATTTTCCGGGGGCCGTATCCCGTTCCGGACCCCCGGCGGGCCGTTTTCGAGCCTAAGTGTTGGAAAATCCGATGTTTTCGCTCGTAATTCTCTAACCGGGAGTCCTATTTGTGAGCCGTCAGTTCCTACAGGTCACTCTACCCTCGAGCGAAGTGCTCTTGCCGGTTTCGAAATTTTCCGGGGGCCGTATCCCGTTCCGGACCCCCGGCGGGCCGTTTTCGAGCCTAAGTGTTGGAAAATCCGATGTTTTCGCTCGTAATTCTCTAACCGGGAGTCCTATTTGCGAGCCGTCAGTTCCTACAGGTCACTCTACCCTCGAGCGAAGTGCTCTTGCCGGTTTCGAAAGATTCCGGGGGCCGTATCCCGTTCCGGACCCCGGCGGGCCGTTTTCGAGCCTAAGTGTTGGAAAATCCGATGTTTTCGCTCGTAATTCTCTAACCGAGAGTCCTATTTGCGAGCCGTCAGTTCCTACAGGTCACTCTACCCTCGAGCGAAGTGCTTGTGCCAGTTTCAAAATTTTCCGGGGGCCGTTTCCCGTTTCGGACCCCCGGCGGGCCGTTTTCGAGCCTAAGTGTTGGAAAATCCGATGTTTTCGCTCGTAATTCTCTAACCGGGAGTCCTATTTGCGAGCCGTCAGTTCCTACAGGTCACTCTACCCCCGACCGAAGTGCTCGTGCCGGTTTCGAAATTTTCCGGTGGCCGTTTCCCGTTCCGGACCCCCGGCGGGCTGTTTTCGAGCCTAACTGTTGGAAAATCCGATGTTTTCGCTCGTAATTCTCTAACCGGGAGTCCTATTTGCGAGCCGTCAGTTCTTACAGGTCACTCTACCCTCGAGCGAAGTGCTCTTGCCGGTTTTCGAAAATTTCCGGGGGCCGTATCCCGTTCCGGAGCCCCGGCGGGCCGTTTTCGAGCCTAAGTGTTGGAAAATCCGATGTTTTCGCTCGTAATTCTCTAACCGGGAGTCCTATTTGCGAGCCGTCAGTTCCTACAGGTCACTCTACCCTCGAGCGAAGTGCTCTTGCCGGTTTCGAAATTTTCCGGGGGCCGTTTCCCGTTCCGGACCCCCGGCGGGCCGTTTTCGAGCCTAAGTGTTGGAAAATCCGATGTTTTCGCTCGTAATTCTCTAACCGGGAGTCTTATTTGCGTGCCGTCAGTTCCTACAGGTCACTCTACCCTCGAGCGAAGTGCTCTTGCCGGTTTCAAAATTTTTCGGGGGCCGTATCCCGTTCCGGACCCCCGGCGGGCCGTTTTCGAGCATAAGTGTTGGAAAATCCGATGTTTTCGCTCGTAATTCTCTAACCGGGAGTCCTATTTGCGAGCCGTCAGTTCCTACAGGTCACTCTACCCTCGAGCGAAGTGCTCGTGCCGGTTTCGAAATTTTCCGGGGGCCGTATCCCGTTCCGGACCCCCGGCGGGCCGTTTTCGAGCCTAATTGTTTTCACAAAGATAGTAGATAAAGTTAAAGGCAAATGGATTGTCTAACCTGCAAATAATGGCGTTTTCCAATGAGCAACCTTGAATGAGTCCAGCCTTATGCAACTTATCCACTTGCACAACCTTGGATGACACAATTGACAACTAATCAAATACAGATGAATAATACTAGTGGTCAGATTAAAATAAAAAAACATTTAAAAAACTAAGTACAATGAAACAGTACGAAAACATTGCAACCAGAATAGCTCAACAGTGCAGGATGAATCTTAGGCTCAAATGCATCATAGGCATAGAGATGAAAGAACACAAATGGACTTTGAACATCTTTCTAACCTGAAATCCTCCCTTGTTTTCTCACATTTACAATGTATTTCAAAATCAAGTTGGACAATTGTGGGCACATGTAGAGAAGAGCTTAGCATTCTTTTTCCTGAAAAACAAATATTAAACAGCCAAAAATAAATTATTGCCGCATTCTATGTTAAAATGAAACTGTAAACAAATCAAGGATTCAAATGAAGCCAACACCTCTTCTCCTTAATATTCTACATAAAACCTGCTAGTAGGATACAAAAAGCATTTACAAGCCTATTACTTAATCATTAATCACTATTCAATATCCAACAAAAAAAATACAAAAAATGAACAAATTACAATAAACAAATAAAATAAAATAAAATAAAAGAATAAGTATTTAAAATTACCTTCATCCAGGAAAGAGTCTCAAACAGGTCCATATCCTGCCACAACTCCAGCACGCTGCCAACTTATTCTTCCTCCACTTTACCATTACCATTGCAAATTAAAAATTAATGCTAACATTCTACTACTCAACAACATTCAAATGCCAATGAAAAATTAAATATTCAAATGATAAAATTCATGCTAACATTCTACTATTCACCAACATTCAAATGCTAATGAAAAATTAAATATTCAAATATTCTCACCTACAACATTGTTTAAAGAAACAAATATTCAAAAAGACATTGTTATGACATTCCAACACCTACAACATTGTTTAAAAAAACTACATGCATAAGTTTTTCTCTGCATCCATTTTTCTTCAATCCTGCATTAAAAAAAAGCAAGATTAACATACAATTAACGGATGAATGTCTCTCACCGGAGCCCGTTTGCTCATTGATTGTATACAGAGGCTAATTAAAATCTTGAATTAAAAAAAATAATTGTACCGAGTCAGGATCAGTCTAGCGTGCGGGATCATGACTGCCCTCTCCAACCGAGTCATGTCTCGCTCTATAGCCGCTGCCAGCGTCTGGTGCCTGTACTTGTTTAATATATAGTTAAAAACAATTTAAAAAAAATAACATAAATATTTTGATACATCAATGACATAATTAACAATTTAAATGTACAAATTTATTTGTTACTAACCTGAGTAGTGGGTGATGGGTCTGAAGTGAGCGGGCCGCGACTCTGTGATAGACGAGCCTCCAGCGCTGCCAACTCCGCCCTCATCTCCTCCCTCATCTCTGCCCTGATTGCTGCCTTCATGGACTGCATCATCTCCTCAACCTCCTCATCTGTACGGAGGCGAAGTCCCTGGGAGGAGCTAGCACCGGATGACTCCGCCCGTGCGATGTGCGAGCGTGGAATGCCCGACCCATACGTGAGCGTGTATCCGTGCCCGTCCCGGCCAACGACGGACTGGAATATCTCATCCCTCCGTGATGGCAAACTACGCTCCTCCTCGGGCAACTCCTCCAGGCGTGACTGATACTAGGCCTGCGTAGTTAATTCATTTAATATATTATCATGCATAACAGGACATATTAATAAACAAATAATTTATGTGGTTTAATATAAAAACTTACGAGGATGGCTGCAACCTCTGGATGACGAGGATCTCGAGAATGCATCCAAACGGACATCCTGTCGCTCGGATCGCCCTTCGAACGCAGCTGTTTCATTGAGAGTTAGTTTATTAGTATAATAGCATACAAAATGACAAAATTATAAATTACATATACGATCTAACTTTTTCACCTCGTGGCGGACTTGCGTGATGTGTCGAGTCCCCAACCTGTGTGCGGGACCCTGCATTGCGCGGTTCCGCGCATTTGTATCCGCCACTCTCTGTTTTCAATATTTATCAGTTAATTTTTGTTAGTTACGATAGTCAATAATAAATCGATAAAATGCACGTTAGAAAATATATATATATACAACTTTATCACCTGAGCCTCCTCGCTCGTCCAGTACCGGACGAGCTGAGTCCACTGATCCGGGAGAATGCCCCTCGGAACTCGATCAAGTATGTCAGGGGCATCCTGGTGTGGCTTCCAATGTTGCATTTTCATCTTATTTTTGTGATCTTTCCACATCTTCCGGCACTTCGACATGCAAACTGGCCGGAAGAGCTCAGGACAAGCCCTCAAATTGTCCTGCAAAGGACAAGTAATGCTTCATTTAGTTATGGCTTAAATTGGCTCATATATGCGGAGAAATGTTAAATTATTACCTTGACCTGACTCCAGACCCGATCCAGTGCCTCCACAGGGAATGCATCCCAATCAAGTGTGGTCAAGGGAAATGCATGTGGATCCCGGACCATATGTCCCAGCTGGCTGATAAGCTGCCGAGCATGCGGACCCACTGGGTGGTACGTCTCATCGAAGGACACGTCAATGGGATGACCGGAATTCCAAGCCCGGATCCCTCTAGCAGGGCCTCTACCCCTGCTGGTAGATGGGCCCGTGCTCACAGAATCTGTTTAAATTACAGATAATATAATTAAATTGAAATAATATAATTTGTTAGAAATAAAATATTTTAATTAAACAAACTTATACCAATATGTGTATCGGCCTCTGCAGTCCGGGATGTAGAAGCTGGCGCAGTAGCTAGCACCGGATGAGAGCTCGATGGCATACTCGATGGGGCCATCGAACTGGACTGGGCAGAACCCGATGTAGGTCTAGGGTCCCCCGATGACGTACTGGCCTGGTCCTGGCGCAGTAGCTCGTCAATCGTCCGCGGACGATCTCTCCTCTTTCTTCCTGACATATCTGTTCAAATGTTTTTAACCATTCAAAGATCAGGTAAGTCAAATGAAATTAACATATAGTTAACGTGATAATTGAAATTAACATTTAAAAACAATTTACACTGAAGTTTAACATTGGTGAATTAGTTTCCTACCATTCAAAGATCATGTAAGTCAACTGTATCTCCGTCAATGGTATCCCGAACCCAATTAACATCTTCATCACGTTGAATGACTGCATTCTGGTCAAGAACTTGTTGGGCGAATGCATCAATATCTGGCTCATCACATTCAATCTGATACACTCCCCTCCTTGACATTTTAACTGCCACCTGCCAGTTAGGATCTTTCGGATCTCTGACATAGTAAACTTGCTCCGCCATTGAAGACATTATGTAGGGTTCGGCACTTAATTGATCATCACGATGTAACAAATTGTTAAAATTTACCAATGTAAACCGGTAATTATCTAGTTTCACTCCTCGGACGGGATCCACCCAATCACACTTAAACAATATAAATTTTAACCCGTGATTGTAAACAACTTCAACAATATCTTTCAACCGGCCATAGTAGTAACCAGCATCGACGGATGGACAACCGAGCCCACTATTTTGTGTAGCTCGTTTCTCATCTACATCCTTGATGCGAAATCGAAAGCCGTTGACATCACAAGTTGTGTAACGTCGGGCCGTTATAAAGGGACCATCAGCTAACTGGTTCATTTCATCGGTCAAGTTAGGATCGTTGGTTCTTCGTAAGTTACACACCTACGCAATGCATGTAATCAAAGAATATCACTACATGAAAGTAATATGACAGAAGCAAGTGACACTACTCATAATGAATGAATACTTACATGGTTCTTGAACCAATCGTGAAATGACCGATAATGGGACTGATGAATTTGATTCTCTGTAGCACGAGGCATGTCCCGTTTAAGGTCATCGATGTGTGCCCTGCGATGCATAACACGTGTTTAATGACGAGTATGATAATTTAAACAATAGAATTGACAAGTTAGTCTTACGGATGAGTGATAACTTACTGAGCCAAAGCCGCAACAGATGGGATGTTGAACAACACCCACCGGTGAGCTTGAATCCACTCAATATTGTTAAGATCAAATGGCGTGCCCTCCCCAACTGGACCATCATTAATCCGCGAGGGCCTAGTTAACTTTGTTTCAATATTATCATTAAGATATGTTGCGCAGAAATTGGTACACTCATCCATCAAATACCCCTTAGCTATTGATGCCTCTGGACGAGCTCTATTACGAACATACCTCTTCAATGTATTCATGTACCTCTCGATCGGATACATCCATCTGAATTGGACAGGGCCTCCAAGTAGGGCTTCACTGGTTAAGTGTATGGTCAAGTGAACCATGACATCGAAAAATGCAGGTGGAAAATTCTTTTCTAGATGACACAATGTCACAGCAATCCTCTCTTGCAGACTATTCAATTCATCAAACCGTATAACTCTAGAAGTCAGTTGTCTGAAGAAGTTACTAACTTCAATCAACGGCGCTACAACATTCTTAGGCAAACAATTCCGTATGGAGATAGGCAATAACTGCTGAATAAGAATATGATTGTCATGACTCTTCAAACCCTGTAATGTTCTTTCTTTCATGTTCACACGCTTAGCGATATTTGAACAGTACCCGTCAGGAACCTTGACACCCTTCAGAACGGAGAGGAAGACATCTTTCTCATCTTTACTCATCGTGTACTGTGCAGGAGGCATGTATGCCTTGTTGGACTCTCTCAGCTGCAAGTGCAACGATTTTCTCAAGCCAATTTCTTCCAAGTCACGGCGTGCATTGACACCATCCTTCGACTTCCCCTGGACACCGAGGATGGTCCACAATATATTGTCGCAGACATTCTTCTCGATGTGCATGACATCTAAGTTGTGCCTCAGTAAGTTATCTTTCCAGTACGGTAGCTCGTAGAAAATACTTTTTTTCTTCCAATTGGACTTGCCTTCTATTTGCACCGGGAATAGAAGGGAGCGGGGGGGGCCAGTAAGTCTTGAAAATCGTAAACAGTACGTATTTTCTCTTGCTCGAGCTGTGACAACAATTCAACTCCCGTCATTGTTCGAGGTGCTGGACCATATTCCCGAGTGCCATCAAATGACACTTTGTCCTCCTGAACCCTATGCAATGGAGGTAGAAAACGTCTATGACCCGTGTATGCCCATTTTCTGCCGTGCTCAACCAAGTTGACCTCTTCTCCTATTGCAGCAAGGACACTGCAAACTCTCCTTTTGTGCTCCAATACCTGACAAGTAAGCGTACGCAGGGAAGTCGTTGATTGTCCACAATAATGCGGCACGGAGTTTAAACATTTCATTGCTTTCGGCATCAAATGCTCATCAGACCATCAGCCCATAATTCATTCAATTCATCGATCAAAGGTTTGCATATATACATCAATCTTGTCCCCTGGACCTCTTGGTCCATCAATAGTGTGGATAGGATCAGAAAAGGTTGTTTCATACACATCCACGGCGGAGATTTATAAGGTAACAAAACAACTGGCCACGTACTATGATTTGCCCCAGTCATGGATCTGAATGGACTAAAACCATCCGCAGCCAAACCAAGCCGAACATTGCGACAATCGCAGGCAAAGTCTGGATTTCATCCGATCAAAGTCTTTCCACGCCGGAGAATCTGCTGGATGGGTTAACTTACCATCGTCCTGCTATTCTCGGCATGCCATCTCATCAGTTTTGAAATATTGATGACAAAAAAAACCTCTTCAGCATTGGCTTAAGTGGGAATATCTCGCTTGCTTGCTACCACGAGTTTGCCACGATTTGTAACAGTTGTAGAATCTTCTGACGATTGTAACCAACCCCGTCATCCTTCCATCTCGAAGTCTGACACACAATGCACGTAT